>OX608079.1:98274866-98874866 GCA_951509765.1 Sphenella marginata
GTTTATTTTAGTCGGATCTCACGACAGATAAACTACATATCTCCCTAATATTTTGAACCACCTAATCCTCAGGTTTGATAGTTTTTGCATTATAGTTTTCAACCATCTCTTCCTATCAAGAACTTCAAATATAGTGCAGCAGACATATGAATCCAAATTTTTTTATTTCCCAGTAAAAAATCACTCTTTTACATTAAAATTTTTTCATAACAAAACCCAATTAAAGACTCCCAGCAACTGTCTTAAATAATTATGTCCAATTTTGACTTCAGGAAGCATTTTATATCAAAGAGGTATCTTAACAAACAATTAACTCAAACTAACAGAAGGTGACAAAGCTGCTTTAAAAAAAGGTAAGAAAGCCAGTGTTGACAAAAAAAAAAAAAAATAAAGAACAAAAAAATCAAAATAGCTGTATAAAGCAAAACAGTGCCAAATAAAACATAATACAAAACTGTTGTTGTAAATGTAATTGAAAATATATGGCAAGAAGAAGTAAACTGCAAACGCGTGGCAAATTAAGTGAATCACCTGCAACGGAATGGTTAGCTTAGTGAGAAGTTAGACAATAGCGAAGAAAAAAGAAACAGGGAAGTAAAGCAAGCAACTTGAACACAATGAGAAGCTTTTTGAAATATTTTAGCAATTTATGTTGTGGGAAGAAATGCTAGGCAACTGGCAACCAAGGAGTAGAAACATGCCAACTGGAACTGCATATTTTCTGTGTTAAGGTATTTTTTTTACAAAGTTTTTAAATTTTGTAAAAGTTAGTTTAAGTAACACAATTAACGAAGAAAATTCAAACAAAAAATATTTCAATGGAACAATAAAAATTTAAACAAGAGACAAGGTTTACAGCTTAGGAAAAGAGGATGATGGTGAGGAATTAAAAACGGGATTTTTTTTAACTCTTGACCAAGGGAACCCTTTCAATTGGCAATTTTCTTGAGCAGGCTTATTGCAAAACGGCACAGACTTCAAGCTATAGGGCTGAATCCGGTTCGCAAGAAAACGCTTAAGATTTTTTTTTTTTTTAGTTTGTTTATGGCTTTTTATAAGCATTTTATTTATAAAATGCATCTCAATGTGTATCACGAATGATATGATTTGAGTCAGAAAGGTTTTCTTGAGCATTTCTAGATTAAGCCCTTTGACAAGACCCCTGCGGGTAGGGGTTTAGAATATGCCCGCGGTAGGCATACCGGTCGTAAGAGCCGACGAATATGCACAAAGGTAATGATGTGGCGGCCACCGTGGTGTGGAGGTAGTGTTGTCGGCCTACCACACCGAAGGTCCGGGTTCGGGCCCTGGTATAGGTTACATCAAAAAGTAGTTTGAAAAAGTTTTTTCAAAACTGGGTCGCCCCTCGGCAGTGGTTTGGCAAACTCTCCAAGTGTATTTCTGCCATGAAAGGCTTCTCAGCAAAAATTCATCTGCTTTGTAGATGCCGTTCGGAGTCGGCGAAAAACCGTAGGTCCCGCCAATTTGTAGGAAAAATTTCAAAGCGCCACACCACAAGGTTAATGATATAACTGTGGTATATCGCGCCATATATGTATATATGTATATAATGATGTGCAACTCGATGGTTGATCTGCGGACATGATGCCTCTCACCTCTCAGTACCCATCTTCCCTTTCCTTTCGGAAGGAGGGATGACATGACCTAGAAGGTTGCACTGGTTATAACAAATCGCTACCACGACAGTCGCGCAGTACCGCAAGGGAGTACCGTAGCGTACCGGATTCATATCCGGCCGAGGACTGTTAATTTGACAACACTCCCCACAACAAATTATTCGTCAAAACTTATCATAACAAAGATTGAGCTGACGATAAAAATGGAGGTTAAGACAGAAGAAAGTGTCGAGCTGAAGAGTTAGTGCTAACGGTGACGACTGTGATGGAGTTTGAGATCGATGAAAAACGTGTGAGGAAGACCTGTAGCCGGATTTAGGGCAACGTTTCATAAATAAATGTTTAAATTACGAAAATTGTTTTAAAAATCCTGTTTTATATTTTTTTTTACTGGAGTGAATGACTTCAAACAGACGTTTTGAACAAATAATCTGCAATATTTTTATTTAAATTTTAATATTTATCATCAGGTCCATAAAGTCAATGAATTTTTAAATATTATCAAATTGCTAACGGCAACTAACTATAGAAACTTAAAGTTATAGACTGCTTAGCAAATGAAACCAATTAAATTTAAAAAGAGCACAAAACTGCATTTTCACAATTTAAAATGTATATTTCGCAGGGACGGTAAATAAAAGTTATTCTTTTTTTCGATCTCATAAAAGTCCGGGGTTAGACAGTGTTCCTGAAGAAAATGATTAATTAGGATCAATATCCTGGCCACAATTATTTTTCTTGGCTTTTTTGAAAAAAGTCAGATAATAACTTAAAACCCTGGACTTTTATTTTTTCTCGCAAGAATAAAAGTTATCTTTGTCCTTTTATTTTTTAAGGACAAAATAAAAGTCCGCACCAAAATCTACTAAACCGTCAATCCTCTTTCATATGATAAGAAATTCATTAAATTTAGATTGGCGGATTGGTAGATTTTAGTTCCGACTTTTATTCTGTCCTTAAAAAATAAAAGGACAAAGATAACTTTTATTCTTGGCGAGAAAAAATACAAGTCCGAGTTGTCTGATTATTTTTGTCCGGATAAGAATAAAAGTCCAGAAATAACTTTTTTCTTCGGACTTTTATTTTAAAAGGAATAAAAGTCCCCGTCCCTGTTTTATTTCAAGCAGATTTCATTTTAACCTAAGCAATGCCAGCGTTCAAAACTTCTAAGCATTTCCAACAGGGACGCAGTCTCGCTAGCGGCTAGCACACACACCAAAAATATATACATACATACATATACAACACACATTTTCTACGGAAATGTGTATGAAATATAACCAGAAAAAAGCTTAAGCAAGCAGTAGTAACGGTGATTTGTTTTTGTTACCTTTTAAGCGGTTGTTTTTGTTTCGCTACCTTTCTGATGTTGCTGTTGCTGTTTGCTTTGTTTTATGTACTCGTTTACTTTTCTTGTGAAATACACTTAAATCAAAGCAATGCACAATTGTAAAAAGCTAGCGTTTGTCGCCGAGCTAACAGCACAAAAAGGACAACAAAAAAACCAAGTGAAGGAAAAGAAAAGAAACGAAAATATATTGAAGAAACTAAAGAAGCTAAAAGTACAGTATAGCTGGTGTATCGCATAAACTTATTCAAAAGTGCCGCTTACATTACGTTTGGAGTGGGTGCATATCGCACACTTTTGTAGGTGTAAACGCGGAAAATGTGAATTTACGACGCATCCACTGGCAAGCTGTGCTGTAGATAGGCGTTGCCACCCCCCCCAAATTCAATATTTTATCAACGTTTGCAGAGCGTAGCTAGCAAGCGCCATTTCCTACAGCTAAGCACTTAGACAGTTTCACTCACTTTCTTAGCTGTATTTTTTATAAATAAATTTTCCACCTTTTCTCTTCCTGATTTCCTTTTTGTTGCATGTACATATGTATATTTTTCTTAAGCTTTTCGTTAAAAATTGTTTCACTTGGATTATTCGTAGTCGGTGCAGTGATTATTTCTTCAGTTCTTACGTGTCGTCGTTGTCTTGGGATCTCTTTCGTAGTTGGTGGCTAAAGTTTATTTCATGTCGTTGTTGTTGTTTCACTTTCTTTTCTCTTATTCCTTTATTCAGTTATGCATTCGTTATTGTAAAGCCAAGTGTTGCAACTACCAGGCACAATTGCATTAAAGCTTCACTTGTGCAACACAAATCAGTGTTGCATTTCATGTCGTTGTTGTTGTTACGATAAAGGTGGCGACAGTCTTGCATCACACAATAAATCGCGCTTTTTTTGAAGTTAGGGAAAAACTCCAATGCACATATGAGGCAGAGTGAAAGCACTAGAAGCATATTCTGTGGCTTCCTTCCTACGTTTCTCGGAGTGTGTGCGCATTCATTTCGGAAAATAGCTTAACAAATCTGTGGGATTCTGCTGCAACGAGCAAAATCCTTCTTATGGCCCTTAGGCTTAACAGTCAAAGAGGATGAGATCTACTTTGAAAGCTGTTATGTAGGCGTGGCAAAGCCTATTTTTAAAAAATTATTTGAAACTTCACTAAAGGACGCATATGTCCAAATATCATAACTCTACAACTAATACGTTCAGAGTAATGACAAATTAGAATTTTATATCGCCTGGGGGCGGTGTACAGCCCCCTTTTCCAAGCTGTTGAGTACTTTGGATATCCATAATATACATGCGCAAATTGATGAGAACTGTCCATAACACCATTTCCGTACATTTCATGCATATTACCACCAAAGAGTCATCTTTGTCGTCATCAAATTCAATCAATCAAAGTCATCTTTGATTACGACTCATGTGATCAGCTCTCACTGTGAGTGCGAAGAGTTGGCGTTTCATAGATCAATTGATGATGCTCAACTCACACAGATAGGTTACGCTCTTTCTTCGGTGATTGATTTCCCCGTAAAAAACGTTGGAGTATGGGAGTACTCCAACATTTTTCCAATTTATAAAGCCATGCCCGGTGATGGGATCACCTAATCCATGTCGGAGCACCCTTCTGAATAGTCTATGGAGCACCTACGTGAGGGTCCTTTGAAAATGCTGCCAAAAGATTACTCTATAGAATACTCTGCAGTAAAGCGAGAGAAAGAGCATGTCTTCTTTTGAGGACCACCTACTCCCACTCTCGCTTTGCTGTTGAATACTCCATAGATTAGTCCAATAGGAGTATTTTGGGAATACTCCCATGTAGATAGGTGGTCTATAGAGTATTCAAAAGCAAAGAAATGGGGTACCCCGAGTTGGATTAGGTGGTCCAATCACCATGTAGATTGGATGACCTTTTTTATATGAATGAGGATAAGTGTTGGAGTACTCCGATATTCCTTAAGGAGTACTCTATGGAGTATTTCATATACATCAAGTTGAATTTGATTGATAGAAACATGAAAATAAAATAACATATTTGATATGCATTTTATTATGCTATTGTAATTTTATATGAAAATGACAGCAAAGAAAATATGATTGTCTTATAATATGACGCATATGACGAATAGGAGACCTTGTGATATGTCTAAATATTTTTCTATAAAAATATAGTGTGGAAGAAAATTATACTACCCAAACTTTGACTTGACCTTCCATGGATTTGGCAGCTATCGTGCAGAAGATTATGATAGAATTTATTCAACCAAGTTTTAAAAAATCTTCCACATTTAACTTCAAGAAAAAACAATTGAATCACATCCCTGGGTATTGTAACAAGATTTGTATAACTGAAGATGTTTTGTCGTTGTTTTAGATGTTCGCTTCTTTTTTATAAATGATTGTTTTTATGCACATAAATATTTCTAAGCAAAAAAAGATGGGTAATCGTGAAACTTGTGGAATATATATGTATAAGCTGTGGGAATTTCAGCGTCCATGGTTTTGCAAGGCAATTTAAAACTTAAACCCAATTTTCTCAAAATTCTATCACTTTCATATTGCTCGAAAAAACATTTTCCGTTTGTAAAAACTAAAATAAGAAAAGACAAGAAATATAAAGTAGTCGTTAAAAATATAACAAAAAAATAATAGAGCACAAACGTGAGCACATACAAATTGCAGGCAAAGACAGAAATAACAAAAACCGGCATATCCGTTTCAGCTGTGTGTGAGTATTTGTAGGCTTTTGACCTTAATAAAGACAGCCCACTAGCTGCTCACTTATGTATGTATGTATATCCAAGGTGTTTTTCTTTACTTAGCTGTTGTTTGTGTTTTTTTCTCACTTTTACCTTTATTTTTAAAATTCTGAGTTACATACGAATTGAGGACAACAAAAGCATCAACTCTTAAGTCTTTAGTTGTGCTTATGCCAAAACCAAAAATTCACATAAGCGATGAATCTATTTGTATATAAAAATTTTTTTTTGAGCATATCTATGTACTATATTAAGTAAACACATATCTACATACGAGTATGCACATTCATCATTTTGCTTGAGATCAGAGCTCTGGTCCATTGCAAGCTTTATGCGTTTATACATACATACATGCATATGTATGTACTATATTATATGCAGACTTGAATTCATATTTCTATATACATACATACCTACATATATAAAACGCACATGCAGCCCCACTACATAATGTTCCTTAGAGTCACTTGACATATGCATATGATATGGATACCTTTTGACCTGCTTTTGCCCCTTAGTCAAAGCCAAAGTGAACTGCCACACCGTTTGTGGAAAATAAAGACAACGAGCAGATGGGTGTATATCGGTTCCGAAATAAATTTAAATTGTATGTGTAACTTTAGTACATACATATGTACGTGCATTTTCAAAAGTATGAAGGATATGCACTTAAATATGTATCTCAAAAATAGAAAAGTACTTAATAGGAGATTTCTTCGAAAAATCTTCAGGCATGGACAAACCGGCAGGTGCGTAACAATGTTATTGTTTTAAAATTGTGACAAGGTTTTTTACTTTCGATCAAGTGGTCTTTTATTTCTTGCTAGATTTATTGTTTTTGTTGCAAGTGAAGATAATTTACCCATAGAATTTCCGTAAAGGCTCTTTAATAAAGTCCTGCGAAACCGGATTTTTTTCTGGATCTTTAAGAATTTAACTTTTTAAATATACCGATCGAAGTTGTGCCATAATAATAACCTAACTAATATTGATTTCCGATTTTGGCGTTCTTTCGTTCGGGGTTAAAAAATTATTTTTTTGTTTTTGATTGATGTCAATGCTGGACCAAAGGTAGTAGTTGTTTATGGTCCCCTTTGACTGAATACGAAACTGGAACTTGGCTAAATATATTCTGACATCTCTGGGAGGTATTCTTTAACAGTTCTGAGATCCAGTCGAAATCTTGTTTTGAAATTGAATTATTTTAAATATGTTGAACACGTATGTATAACAAGAGCTAGTAGAATAGAATATACATGTATAAAGGAGACATACATATGTATGTCCTACTCCTTAGGCCCACTAAAACTATCTTTCAAGACCCTAAAAATGCCAAACAAATATTCATGCAAATCTTTGCCCACCGAGACCACAGTCTAGCTATTCTCTCCAATGAGCGTCAAAACACTCATTTTATGCGTGAAATGTATAGATGGGAGCCTTAGGTGCGGTATTGCTCAATTTCAGCCACAACTGTCAAAGCACATAAATATCTATCGTGTTTCACTTCCGAAAGTGCTTGAAAATTTAATTTGGTTTCCAAAATATTTCATCTTCAACAGAAATTTTTCAAAGTCAGTCTTTACAAAGCATTGCTTAAATTACATCAGTCAAAAATATAATAAGTTGAGAAAGTGGCACAGAAACGTGCTCAAAATAATATCTGCACACCATACAATTCCTTGATACCAGCAATGAGCAAGTGAAAATTCCTAGCAAGAAATTGGGTGTGTTAAATGGAAATACATACATACATTTCTTCGACTAAAAATTTAAGGCGATATAAAAATGCAGTAATGAACAAAAGTGCATAGTCGGGTCTCTAAGTGTTATTATAGTTTAATAATACTCCATTAATGACTCTTTAAAAAGGTAAATAAGATTTTTTGTCAGATAGATTTACAACATACATACTTACATCTGATAATATTAGTATAGCAAAATTATACAAAAAAACAAGAAAGGAAGTCTAAGTTCGGGTCAACCGAACATTAAATACCCAGCGTTAGTTTTCATGTAAATTTATGTGATTTTCGCTATCGAAAAATTGGGCGTGGTTATCGTCCGATTTCGCCCATTTTCAATAGCAACCTACCTTGGCTACTTTCTAGACCTGTATGCAAAATTTCATAAAATTATCTCAATTTTTACTCAAGTTATAGTGTACACGTTAGTTATAGTGTTGGCGGCCACCGTGGTGTGGAGGTAGTGTTGTCGGCCTACCACACCGAAGGTCCGGGTTCGAGCCCTGGTATAGGTTACATCAAAAAGTAGTTTGAAAAAATTTTTTCAAAACGGGGTCGCCCCTCGGCAGTGGTTTGGCAAACTCTCCGAGTGTATTTCTGCCATGAAAGGCTTCTCAGCAAAAATTCATCTGCTTTGTAGATGCCGTTCGGAGTCGGCGAAAAACCGTAGGTCCCGCCAATTTGTAGGAAAAAATTTCAAAGCGGCACACCACAAATTGGAAGAGAAGCTCGGCGCAAAAATCTCCTAGGAGGTTAATGATATAACTGTTGTATATCGCGCCATATATATATATATATATATAGTGTACACGGACGGACAGACGGACATACGGACGGACGGACATGTCTTAATCAATTCCTCTTTTCAACCTAAGAACTTTCATACCTGGAACTCTATATCTAACTCGATTATTTTGCGCCGTTACGTAGTGCCGTTATATGGACAAAATTATAATACCCTTGTACTAGTACTATTACGCTGGGTCTGTATGGACATTAAAAAGGCTTTGTTTGTTTATAACGTGCGAAATTCCCTGTTGGGCTTGTTGCAGGTAAAACAATTCCGTACAAACATACATACATGTGTATTGATATGTAAAATAGGGTAGAATAAATTTTTATTTTTTTTTTGCAAAGTTATGATTTGTATAATTATTTTTATAAGTATGGGGACTGAATTGTATTATATACCAGGAGAAAATAATTTTTAACTCAAGATCTGAGATGGCGCGCACGATTTTTAAAAAAATATATAAAAAACAGTACTCAATTAAAAATATTAATTTCATTCTAATACAAAATAAACTTATCATTAACTCCAAAAATATTTTTTACAAGTTCTGATGTTCCATAGGCTCTCGAGAGAGCACCCTAGACATTCGCGTAAATCATTAAACTCCTTTTTTCGCAAACTTCCTTGTTATTCATCTCCTTTAAAAAAAAAAAGTGAACCCAACCCAACCTACTAAGTAAGTACTCACATATCATTCTATGTTTGTGAAAAATTTCTCACCTGCCTGTAGGCATTTTTTATGAAAAATTTAAATACATTTGTTTTGCTCTGCTCTTCACTCAACAAACTCTGTCTCTTTGATTGCTTTACTTAAGTGTTGTGTCATATTGTTTTTATACTCCAGCTCATCCCACCATTCACTCACTTTTCATATATGCAGGTGAGTGCTTTACGTGAGCTGTGTTGATTTCGCAGAATTCTGACTGACAAATTGACATTCTACAAACGCCTACAAGGAATGACTATCATGGCCTAATCATCTGTGATTTTCCGATGTGTTTGACGGCGCTCAGATTTCCAACAGCTTTTTACTGCTACTATTCTGTCATTTTGTAATTTATTTTACTTGGTGTTATTATTATTTTTGCTTGCAGTTATATTAGTGAGTGAGCGAACTTCCGGTTTATTTATATTTAAAGTTCTTGGAAAAGGTAGCCCAGCATTGTAACTCACTTAGATTTTTTACTTCAACTGAAGGTTCTATAGTTGCTTCGCATTTCGGCTTTATATAGAATTATACCGAACATTCGTCTCCAGGCAGAGTTTTGCCTCAAGCGGACACTAATGTATATTTCTGTGATCATAAGCAATAAAAGCTTTCCTAGAAGCGCATAGAGTTAAATCAACGTCTCTTCTCTGTAGCTATCTTCTGGAATTAAGATGAACTTCAAAATTTTTTTGGATCATAAATACTTTTAGAAGAATAGGTCAAAATACACACTTTTTCTTAAGTCCACTTAAGCTGTTATGGCTTATGATCAGCGATTTATAAATGTTTTATTTAAATTTTGTTTGCTTTTTAGATTATACATTTTGATTGCTGTCTTCTACCTTTTTTGGTCTATGTCGTTATTTATTTATTTATTATTTTTTTTTTTTGTTCTCAGCCCAATTCCTCATATATTATGCATTTATGTCACACATTTTATGCCATTAACACATTGAAAAGCTGTCTAGCAAACGTCTATTATGAGTTGGTGTGGGTAATCAAGTTAGATTTGTTTCAAAAACCTATTTATAATCATACATTGAAAAAAACCAACAAAAAATTGTTCATACCTTGCAGCAAAATTGCTAAAGTGACAGTCTTGAGCTACACACTTCGTGACTCGGTCTGTATCGTTCAAAAAAGTGAGAGTTCAAAGACAATATCGATAATCACACATCCACAACCAAAACTACCCCCTAATTTACCGAAATAGCACAGGTCGAGAACTAGCCGGAACTGCCCGAATTTAAGATGGTTAAGAACGAGTTTCCAAGTAAAGCACTGTTGATAATTTCCACCTCCAAAGACATCGCCATGTTAAAGTAGACAGTTGAAAGCATTGCTTAGGGTCTTAGCTAGAACTGGTGGTGTTATCAAAGGGTTTAGCTCAGGGTTCGTGTTGAGCTAGTCCAATTTTGTGCAGGGTAGTTCTTACTGTGTCGTAAATTTAATTGATTGCGGTAGGATGTGGCACACGGAGTATGAGTGTGGGTGGAATATTGACGGAATGACTTCGGTTTTCGATTGTGATTGCCGAGTGGAGGTCATGGTAGTCATTTTAATTAAATCTGCTACAATGAAAGAGTAACTTTTTTACAATTAGTCAACCTCAATGATGGCTTGCAAACAACAACAAAATTCAAGTTTAATACCCACTATAGAATAGTACTAGTAAAGACAACAAAAAACACTAGATTTGGCTGCGAAATAAACGCAACTTAAACTAAACCGAAACTAGACTAACCTATTGTCAGATGGCAATGTTCAAATTAAGCGGTTTTTTTTTTTTTTTTGTAATACCGAACGATTTATGAATGATGTCCACTCCAAACAATTGAAAAACACTCCAGCCATACAGCCACCTACATTGAATAAAAACAATCAACAAAGCAAAGTGAAATTCGACTATATTTCAAGAATTGGTATTTCTATCCTGCCACATAGAGATGTAGCAAACAAAATCTTTCACACCTGCCCTCATAGTTAAGCTGTATGAAGTTATGCTCTAATCTGTAAAAGACGCTTTAACAGCTGACACTTTGATTGCGTTTTAATCGGCTAAGACTCCCATTTGCATATTTCTGCCATAGCTCATGCAAGTTAAGCGCTTTAGCCTAACACTACTACTATCATTGTCCGCAGAGCGATATTCACAGGGCAGTCAAACATACAGACATACTCGTAGATACATATTAATGGGTATTACTGGATACATTGTAAAAAATGTTTCAACTTTTACGCTTTAAAAAAAGCTGCAAACTTTTGTATAAAAACCGTAAAAATAAAATTTGTGTATAGCCATGTCGATTTGCCAGCATGCCACCGCCGCGTACGTACCTGCACACACACAAACACGCACAACTACACAAGTTGATACAACGAAATGAATAGAAAATTGTTTTGCAAGATGAAACTGAATTGCACGAAAACATTCGCTACTTCACACAAAAGCCAAATTTGGTTAACACAACATGAAAAGTGGGTATCTATGCGTAGGCAGATATGTTGGTGTGTGTGTGTGAATATGTGTTTACATACATATATGCCTCAGAGCACCAGTTTTCCTACCAACATCGCTTACATAGCTTATACGAGTAAAGCAGCCATGAGCATCAATTGGAAACAACATCTACCCAACAAGCAAAATAAAAAAAAGTAAAGAAATATTTTTTAAAAGGTTACTGAAATAAATATTGAAATCAATCAGTCAAAAGCTTACTGAATTAATCATTGTGCGGATTGCAATTATTATAAAGTTAGCTACACAGAATAAATTCATACCCAATCTGCGCATTTTAATCTGTGACCGGACCAGACGTGTTAAGTTATAATTACTAATTGTAATGATTACCGGTTTGATTTATTATGTTTTGCAGAATCTTTCTGACGGTTTATTACACATAGTTTTCGGTTTTATTGCTTATTGTTCAAAAAAGGAAGACGATAAAAATAAATAAAAAAAAGAATTAGATTGATCAAAAAAGTTTTATTTTGCTTGCAGGCAAACATACGGTAAGCCAACCAAAAATAATAAAACAAATTTAATTTTGATTATTGTTTTCCAACAGTATTCAATAAGTAATTGCGGATTTTTGAAAACAGTCAAAATAAGAATCATCCAATCAATCAACTATGATGGAAATTTAACAGGTCTAGAACACACCCATGTAAACCTTTAAGCTTGCCATATGTTTCAAAGAAAGCGTTATATATTTGTTTAAAAGCTCATAAATAACTAAACAAAAATCTTCAAAAGAACCTTATTAACATTTTCATAAAATATTTTTATAAGAACTTGGTTTATTTAAATGATGTTTTTATTTTTTCAATAAAATAAATTATTTTTTTATTTAACATTGAACGTCGTATCAAAGTATATTTGGAGTCACATAAAAACGGAGCAAGTGCCTCCTAACGTCTGCAAGCTTTTCTTAATTCAACACCAATGACCGAATTCTGTTTTCGCCTCTTTTTTTGACCAACTCGCATCAAAAGCTGCTTTAAAAGCGTATCTGAAATGAAAATAAAACCGATACACCCTACAAAAAAAAAACCGTCCTGAGCTTTTAAAACTCACAAAAATATGAAAAAAAAAAGAAATTTAATATGTAATCCGCGTACATATCGCTTACAAAAGCAATCGTTTTTTTTTTTTTGTTATTTTTAAAAGCATTTCCAATAATGTTTGTTGGGTATGTTCTGTAGAGAGGAGTAAATTAAAACTGATAGAAAAGCTTATAAAAATAAACTGAATATTGCATTCAATTGGATTTTCATAGCATTCGCAATAACTTTATATGAACTCCTTTTTCGGGCACACAGATTATCCTCAGGCTTCCGATATGATTTGATACAAACTGAAACTTGCACTTTCCATTCAACCACATTTTTAATAAAATTTAAAGGATATTATAAATCCGTTGTGATTTCTATACAAGATAAAACAATAAGCCCAGAAACAGTTATACAAAAAGAGTTGGCAAATTTGTGCGTGTATGCTGGGTCGCTTCTTGCTGAGTCATTCCATTATAAAGTGTAGCTTTTTAAATGAAAAAAATGCGCTCAGTGACGGTCAACTACAACTCTTTTTAAAGCTCGAGCAGTACATGAACAAGTATCTTCTCCTTCCCAAATTTGATGAAGATTTTGGTATGGTAACGTCACTTGGCACAACCCTCCATGCTTTACAAGTTAAATTCAGATTCAGCACCGAGCTATCAGTTTTATAAGCCCACCATTTGCGCTATACCTAAAAATTTTATTGAAAGCTTTTTAGTCAAAAATAACGAAAAATATCAGAGTTTCCGAATCTGAATACCTAAAATTTCACAAAAAAGCATTAAGGTAAGTTCGATTGGTATTCCAGTTAGCAACAGCAGGGTAGCTTCCCATTACACACATATAAACCAAATATTTCCACAAATCGCACCAAAATTGTGAATTAATTATATATTTCGCGGAAGGAACAACCTCTCAACTCCGCGCAAGAGCTCAAGCTTAAGTGCAATGAGAATGAAAAGCTGCTCCCATTAAAAGTAAAATTTTGTTCGACAACTCATTTAATATGATTTTTATTAATTTATCATACTTATGTCCAACTTAAACAACCAACAAACAACATCCTGCAGTCATCTGACAACATCTTTTCTCGCAATACCACCTTTTTCTTATCCATTTAAGTCTTTTCATTATTTGCACTTCACTTCAAATTTCATTTCGATTACCATTACGTCTGTTTGTTCGTATCATTCCTACATTAACTTATTTCAACCCTTTGGGTCTTCTTTCGCCCGCTTAAACCTACACTTTGGGTAGCATACTACTAGCCATTGCTTCCCAATGTGTGCATATATATTTACTGTTATTTATTCATGTTATTATAACGCTATATTTGTATCATATCCTTTCATTTGTGGAAGGCAAAATGTTTTAATAAATTATTGCTTCTACTTGAAAAAGTTTTCATTTCTCTGACCCAACATTCTCACTCTACCAGCCTCAGTCGATCGATCGTTTTCGGTCGTAAAATAAAAAAATTTAAGAAGGGCACGAGATATAAAACAAAAGTCATTTGAATGTCCTTCGATCTAAACAAAAATAAATTGTATGTCATGGATGTAGTGTTGATTGGGCCAACAACTCTGACCAGCTGTATGGCGACTAAAAAGTTTGGGTGAAAAGTTAAACCCCAACAAATTATTGCTTGAAAATTAGTAGCAAAACGAAAGTCGACCACATTACTGGAGGCCGAATTGTCCGAGGTTTATGGAAAGGAGAAGAAAGTGATCAGAGGATATGCTGCATGTAGAAGCAGACAAAATGGCAGCTTTACAACTTCCGCTTGATTGTACAAGCAATCCGCCAGCCATTGAGATAGTCAGCAATAGAGTGGGAAATGAAGCGTAGTGAAGTGAATCGTAGTATATTACACGAGTGCTTTGAAACGAGGGCTGTCTGATATGTAAATGTTAGTATCTAAGGTACTTCTTAATTTAAAAGTATGGACTGAACTACTTATGATAGTATAATTGATTCTCTTTGGGCCGTTTTTAAAAACACAGATGAAGTGCCAGTTAGTGCTATTTGGAGATGATAAAAACGGACCTTAGACAACTGTAGTATCGATGGTTGAATGAAGAAAAATAAATAAAATTATTTTGTGGAATGTTGATTATTATCTGAAAAATGGTCTGAAGTTCTAACTGTGTTGAAGCTATCGGCGTCGTACAAAGAATAGTTCTCTCCAATTATCCGAGAGATGTCACATCTATTGATCACTAGAAAATTAAATATTATAAAAATTTATCGTAATTACATTCGTAGTTCTTTCTTCTTTATCAGTAGTTCTATTCGATTTTATCCTATTGACAGTGTACCCGATTTCCAAAGCACGCGATATTTCTAAAAGTGCCAGTTGTTTCCCCAGACTGTCTTAAGTCCTGCTCATAGTTTTCTTCTACCATCTTCAAGTTACCATGTGACTATATTAGTTGAACTTAGCATGATAGTTCTGGTCGATACGCCTTAGCCATTTTCGATTGCCTGCAAATGTGTGTCAAAAGCACCGCAATACATAAATCTCACGCTCATACTCTATCTACCGTCTCTCGTACAACAGCAGCAAGCAATTGCTTAATGCGTCTTTCGACAGTGTCATTCGCGTGTATTATTTCTGAGCGAGAAAGCAAGTGGAGCAAATATAAATTGATGCACTTCCTCACAACCGAAACATTACTGTTATTTTTGGGGCTCATGCAATATTAACGGAAGGTGGGGGGGGTAATGAAAAAATGAAAAGCAAAAACAATAACAAAAGAAATAGAAATAGAAAAACATTTAATGAAAAATGAAAATGAACAAAACTAGAATTTTCGGTTTACCAGACAATTTGCGCAACGCCGCAATGGCAACAGAGCATTTCAACTATGCACATAGTGAGTGGGTAAGTAAGTAGGTATGTAATAGGTATGTATGTGTGTATGTATTTATTTTTGATATGCACTTGTGCGCTTGCACTCGCTTACAATTTTTGCCAATTTGTTGCAAAATATTCCGGATGCTCGCTTTTTTCACTTCAATTATTATAGTTTATTTTACACATTCCACATCACAGTTGAAATAAGCGGAGATGGGGGAAGGTGTGCGAGGGTTAAAACAAGCGAAAGCATCGGATAGCAAGCCGGAAATGTACAAATAAAATATTTTACGTTTGTTAAAACTGTTGGCTTAGTCTACATAATGTCAGCTTTATATTCGTAGTTAAGTAATATGTACTATATATGTATGTCTGCGAATATGCGCTGCTGATGGGGTTTTGCTATAGAAGATGGTGTCGCTATGATAACAACGAGGATTAAGTGTACATGGTATATGAAGCCAAGCATTTTGGTTGGTAATGCAACGTCGCGTAGAATTTTGTTTATCTCATTCGAAGGGTTAATGATTTTATTAAAAACACCGTACTGAAGTAATGGGATACTAAGATTAGGAGTAGGATTTTGTGTTAAGGACGAAGACAGTGCTGCGCAGAGCGTAGAAGGCATTTTACATGTTTTTGTTGTGATTTACTTTAAGTTGTTTCCATAATTTTTGCTATTGTTTGGCAGTACGGCTCTTGTTGCTGCTGTAGTAATTTTAATAATCCTACTTAGTGGGTGTGAATGGTCATTGATTGCCATCAGCTGATCTTATTAGGCGATCATTATCAAATAAATAAATCAAAGTCAAATGAGACAACATACTTAGTAGGATAGACCTAAAATTAACAAGACAAATAAAAGAAATTGTGCTGTTATTTTCTTGTAGAAGATTGTACGAGTAGCGAAGTGTGGTATTGTAGCTGGTTCCAATCACCAAGTGCAATAGGGAAATAATCTTCCTAACTTTTTTCGTTACGAATGGAAAAGTGTGTACCTCAATAAATAGGTGGTCATCTTTTTGTAGCTTCCAACCCGTCTTAAGGTAGCACAAATACCAGTTACGTCTTAACGACCTTGTTTAAAAACTGTAGCTTTACTTGGAAGCTACTCTGATGCTTTGTGATCAAATTGTGTTGTAACAATGTGACTCCCTATCATTAGATCAACTTACAAGTAATTTCCTTCAAGGGATACAAATGCAGTACCTTCCCTAGCTAAGCCATGTCAAGTCCCCAAAGGTGCTGCTGAAGGAAATTCAATGGCAACAGCAAAGCAGGAAGAAGACCTGTGTTTCTATGTGTAAGACAAATCACAAAATTGGAGGTGAAAAATCAAGAAATATCTCATAAAAATCCTAAATACAACTTCTATAATTTGGAACCTCACATTAGAGCAAGTATTATTTTCCTTAATAATGCTTGTTCGCTACTAGTGGTATAGGATCGTGGGCTGCTGCAACTTTGAAAACAATAGATTAAAGCTCTAAATGGCTTTAGAAGGAAATATAGGAAATATATACATATAAAAAAAGCTGTCCCGAAACCGGTGCTTATTTAAGCAGCGATAAAAACACTCGCCGACGGTTCAAGGGATTATTGTCGATTTCGACAGTCCTTTGACGGAAAGGGTACGCTTCGGCACCAGCACCTGATTTTAGTGTGGGAATGATTTAATATGACAAGTGTAGCTTTCTACGTCATGGTACCGCTCATTCCGTAGAAGCGCCTGCTCGAAACGTTCCCAACATACATATGCTTCAAATTTCAGGGAGGATTTTCTCTACTTACTTTTTTCTACGAGAACTAAGGTAATTAAATTTATTTATTTCATCAAAACCGAAAATGCTTTGGATTTTGATTGCTATAAATGTAATAAAGGAATAAATTGAATTATTTCGCAGGCGAACAGAATTCCTTTCAAGATTCTTCATATACATACATATGTATAATCATTAATATATGTATATGTGTGCATATTTGCCCCTGGCCCTTCTAAAATGTAAAGTTTTGCTCCCAAGTCAACTCTGCACATAAACTGCATTGCACCGCACTGCATCCCGTTTCATACTTTTGCGAAATTTTATTCATATAAACATTATGCCATGACGAAAATCTCCAACTACTCTACCAATTTACCAACAGTCAGAGCTATTAAATCTTGCCATAATGCTTAACAAGTCAAATTACAGTACTTTCGCTTAATGCCATGCCAGCCCACAAACAATACCATGAACAAACATATGTACATACATACTCGTACGAGTTTGTAGAGTTTGTAGAACGAGAGGCATAAAGCAACTACCGAGTAAACAAAAGCTGGCAAAAGAGTACAATAAACAACAACAACATGACTGTTAAAACTCATCCGTTGTGCAACCACAATAATAACGACTTTAACATTCACAAACGATTGTATTGTAGCTACCATAAGGATGTCTGTCCGCCCAGCTGTTGCCAGAGAAACTCCCACCACATACAGACGTACATACATATGTACATACACATACTTGCACTTTACCTCCTTCTGGTCATCGCCTAACCGTTGACGCATGTGAGTTTGTAGTCTATGAAGACAAGCAGCATAACAAGTAGAATAACTAACCAGGATAACAAAACCACACCGCCGCAACAACATAGGCTAAGGATGGGAGCGGCAAGCATTATTTTGCCATGCCAAATATCGGTAGCACAGCTTTACTCATAAATATCAAAATAAAACTAGGAAAATTATTTAATCAGTTTTATTGAAGTAGGCAGTGGTGTTGGTAGTTTGGGTGTCCACCATTCCAAAAGTCGCAGGGCATGTGATATCTCTAGGTATAATGAAATTGTAATTATCTGTACATTTTAAATATTTAAGATAAATTGATAGCAGGTATCATTATTAAGTCAATTGACCAAATCAACCGATTTTAGAATTTTAGTCTTTGTCTGTCTATACATATGTTGGGGCGCTGTTAAATGGAACTTTTATTTAATTTAAAATCTAAGACATCATTTCGAATGCTGAGTGGGAGATGACCCGATTTCAAAGTATTTTTAAAAAACACCCTATCTCAGAATTTTTTTTCAAAAATGCCCTATTTCAAAATTCCTTTCAAAAACATTCTATCTCAGAATTTTTTTCAATAACGCAATATTTCAAAATTCCATTCAAAAACGCTCTATGAAATTTAAGTTCAGATAGGGTGTTTTAGAAAATCATTTTGAGATAGAGCGTTCTTCAAAAGAATTTTGAAATAGGGTGTTATTAATTCTTTTCAAAAACACCCTATTTCAAAATTCCTTTCAAAAACATTCGATCTCAGAATTCGATTCAAAAACGCTCTATGAAATTGAAGTTCAGATAGGGTGTTTTAGAAAATCATTTTGAGATAGAGCGTTCTTCAAAATAATTTTGAAATAGGGTGTTATTAAAAAAAAAGAAATTGAGATAGGGCGTTCTTCAACCAAATTCTAATATATGTACATACATATGAGGTCTTTTTTTAATAATTTGAAATAGGGTGATCTAAGCAGTCGATTTGTTCTGATAGCTGGAGCATTTCGGGGACATCGACCGATATGTGGACCAATGTGACTCTTAATGTGTTTAGTGCGATAAGGGTTTGAAGCGAAAGGTGAGTGGTTCAATAACCATTGTAACTGTCATGAAATATAATGATTAAAATCGGACTTAGTCTATTATTAGTTCTAAGACGCAGCGAACCGAGTGGGGTTTACTAGTCAAATATAGAAACGTTTCAGGAGAAGTAAGCACTTTATGAGAAAATGTAGCTTCCTCAATACTTTTAAGCAGTTCTAAATTCTATGATACCAGGGGGGCTAACAGGTTTTTCACCTTGCTTCGTTAATTTCCAACAAGGTAAGACGAGCCGAAGATTCGACGGTGCCAAACAAATCGTTCCCGCCACAGAAGGACTATGTAGTACTGGAGTAGGGCACCAACTGTCAATTTTGGACCTAGTGTGATGTTATTGCTTCGGGGTCTGAAGCGGTTCCGGCTATTGGTTCGCGCAGCACAGGAGAAAGTCCCAGGAAAGAAGAACTAGACTTGAGAGATGAACGAACTACATACATACGTCACACCAAGGCAATGCTGGGAGATTACAATACCATAAAAGCATACTTAATTTATCTAAAAACAATCTTAGAATAAAAACAGGAGCTCCCAGGAGTATTTCATCTGCGAATTTTCGGATCCATGTACAAATGGATGGAGGTCTCCGCAAGGCTGACTTTCTAGGTTTGTGAAAAAACGTTAAAACCTTACATTACTTCGACTTTCCTGGAAGTTCCCAAACTTATAACATTTACCATTAATTTGCAATTCCTGTCAACAGGCTGTCCATTTTCACATACCATCTCTAGTTTGAATTCACAAATACATACGTACTTACAAGTACTTTTGTGTGAGAAGCGGAACTAAAGTGTTGGAGTTGGATATAGATAAAGTTTCAGGACAACATGCCAAACTTTTGCCACTCACTCTTCGGGGTAACAGGCATGCAAACGGTCATTTTGATAATGAGCGAGCCGAAAATGCAAACCATTTGGGACACTGCACAACGCCACAATGTACTTAGAATGCATCAGTACAAGGTTAGCTTTGTGGCGGGAGCGGACAAGATATTAGAGGGAAATTTGAAAAGTGAACCGAAAAGTCACAATTTGTTTGTTGCGAATAAATTTCCACTTTTAAGTATATTTTGCGCGAATATGCATTTTATGGAACAGCGGAAATCCTGAGGGCACAAACTTACCAACTACGTTCCCTCCGGATTGTGCAGGGTTACGACCAGCTGGCAATGCATATGCTGAATATTCTTTTTCCGCTGTAAAATGAAAGTTCGAGCGCCAAAAAAACATTTGGGGATCTACATACAAAACATACATAAATATTCCAAAGCTTTGCAGTTCACTAGGAGCTTCAGCGGATTAAATTCGACTGTGGTTGCCCGTACACTGGCAAATGTCAGCCCTAGGACGGGCGAGCCACTCATACAGCCAGTCATTTAAGCAACTATGCAACAAGCTGGCGAGACAATGCAAGCAACGGAGGAGCACAATTGCTGTAATTTCAAGTATGTATGTTTCTCTGTGGCTGAATACCGAAATGAAATGAAAGACAGACGGACAGGTCGACAGTTAAAAATAGACAGTGGACAGTGGATGGCGTGGACGGTTGATTTGTGCACACCCTTTATTTATTTGCATGTACATATGTATTTATATATGTATGTATGAGTGGCGTATATACACTTTGAAAAACAAAACAGAAAGGAATGTTCTATAAATTCTGTGAAGGGGAGATGTCCCCGTGTCACGCACCGAAACACTGCACTTTGGCTTGAATTCGACTAAGTCGTTGCTCGCGTTCTGGAGCAAATGTGCGGCAATGAATATGCTTAAGTAAAATAAATGCGAGCTAAAAGGAGCTCACGCAAAAAAGTTATTTCGTTTCGCCTTCTGAGAATGATAAGCACCTGCCTTCCAAAGGCACTAAATTATTCGACTAAGTTTTGCTTGACGAGCGGAATTAAAAATTCATGACGAAAACTTTGAAAATGCGCGCGACGGTTGAATGTGCAAATAAACTGTTGATTCTAACTGATGAGAAATGAAAGTTGGTGCTAAAGGAAGCGGTGCAAATGAAATATGCAAATAGGATTAGGATTGGCAAGAACTTCAAATATTATCCAGTGATGACTCAGAAACAGAAAGTCAGTCAAAATAATTGCCATAAAGTAATAAAAGATATGAATATTACCAATTACAGTGTGTCTGTCTCAAATTTGGCCAAGCAGGCCACTGAACATCAAACAAAGCTCAAAAGCGTTGAATTCAACAGCTGCTTTGTTTTCTCAGGCGCAGGTAGTATTGGTGTCTTAATACAGTATTGCACGAGTGAGAGATCGTTTGGACAAAATATCGAAAGAAGTGCCTATAGGCCAGAAGGGGTCATACGGTACCCAGTAGGAGGTCGGTATGTCTTAAAGGACACATGGGTAATTTTTTGTTTTCGCCTTCGACGATATACAAGTACCAATACCAGTATCAACAAGGAAGCAAACTAAATTTCCATTTTTTTTTTTTTATTTATTCGTCTTAAAAAGAATAAACGTTTATTTGAGCATTTAAAGCAAACTTTGCTGAAGTATGATGCACGCTTTCACCAACCTGCTCATACTTGGATGCTGATATCTTTGCGGACTACAGTACATTTTTTTAAATCAAGAAAAGAAACATTAAATATCTACACTACTAAGAATTTAAAAGTTACAAATGCACTTAATGTAAATTGTTGTTGCATTCTCGCATTATCTTTTATGTAAAAGACATCTGCACGCACAAATAATTACTACAAATTATATGATGGAATGATTGTCATTACTATTTTACTACAATTTTAGCAACATAAACGAAAGCACTTAAGTTGAAATGTTACATTTTTAACAATTTTGGTCGTTTAGAGTATCTACTTATAACATAAAATAATACTAAGTGCGTACTTCTCATATATGTATGCATGTATAAAAAATGGCAGCACAATTGTATATATTGAACGTCTCATTTTTTAGTTTGTACACTCTGGGTAACCGCCCAGTTAAGTCTCAATATTCCCTTCACTCTTAATTAAATTTTAATTTCCATGTGACAAAATTAAACATTGTGTGAACCATCCTCACGATTCTCGTACGCCCAGAATTTGTGAAATTCTATTAAGATGGAGACAACAGTTTCTGCTTGACCACTGAAATCAGAAAATAAAAATGGGGGATGGTGAGTTGCGCATACAAAAAAAGATATTAAAGTTTAATTGGCACATAGGGACGATGTTATTTTTGTGCTAACATTGTTGCTTTATCAATGGGTCATTCCAATCGTTCTATCTAGTCTTCAATTACCTTACTGAGGATTGTAATCAGCCTCTCCAAACGGAAGTCCTAGAAATCTGACTTCAAAAGGGGTGGACCCAAAAAAAATTGATGTTAGAAGAGTAGGCTCAGCTGAGCAGATAAAAAGATGATTAGTGTCGTGGGGAGACATCCCGCATGCCGCTCAGACATTCAGCATGTCCTGGGTTCAGTCTGGATAGGTAAGAGCTACGTCTGTCCCAGGATAACATTAGTCTCCCTCGGCCGTTGGCGCTCTTCATCGGCAACAGGCGGAGTCTGCATGACAGCGCTCACTGGACTGGAGCTGAAAATGGAGTTTACCGACTCTGTGTTGATGAGGTTGAGGGCTGCGGGTTGGGGCTTAGAATATGCCCGCGGTAGGCATACCGGTCGTAAGAGGCGACCAATATGCACAAAGGTAATGATGTGCAACTCGATGGTTGATCTACGGATATGATGCCTCCCACCTCTCATTACCCATCTTCTCTTTCCTTTCGGAAGGAGGGATGACATAACCTAGAAGGTTGCACTGGTCATACCAAATCGCTCCCACGACAGTCGGGCAGTACCGCAAGGGAGTACCGGAGCGTACCGGATTCATATCCGGCCAAGGACTGTTATTTCGACAACACTCCCCAAAACCTTCGGGGAGTGATTTTGTTGTTAAAACAACAACAACAACAGGGCCTGCATGTGCACCTTAGGATCAAACAGTGGAAAGATGTGATGCCGGCTTTCATCATAGTGCTAACGGAGATATGCCCTTATTCTCCTGGGAGGCGGATGTTCATTCCCACAACAGCCGGGTCTTCCGTACCGGAATGACTTGGGTTTTACTCGACTAGGAGCTCTTATTTCGATGTAACCCTATCTAAATCGTCACTTTTAAGAGTGGTCAGTAATAATAGTAAAAGAGTGAGCCTCAATAATTCAACTATTCACGGCCTACCTTTTTATGAGTGAGCAAGTCTAATCATTCCTAGGCTCAAACGGAAAAGCTACGCAATCTGGTGAACGACTAAAATGCATCCATAATGAAAATCATATTTTTGAGATGGAACGACCCTTGTGATAGAAAACTACTTACACATAAGTATATATGTACCACTGTTATCTTCTAAGCAAGTAAATATGTACATACCAATTAATTAAATCCTGCAGTGTTATTTTGAATGGATCCTTAGACTTGACCATGTCGAAAATTTCATCTTTTAAATCTTCAAAATTCACCGCCTCTGCATTGACAGCATTTATTTGCTCTTGAATACCTTTGAAAAAGTAATGTAGTGTTTGAGCGGTCAAATAACCTTTGTGTTGTACATCTAATATGCGAAAGAGATAGTGCAGCGATTGCGGCTCATGTCGATTATCTAACGCCAGCACAAAATCCAAAAAGGTCTTATAATCCATTTCACCATCAAATGTGCGGCACTCATCGAATACGCGATCAAGGAACACTGAAGTTAAAGTGCCACTGCCATAGCCTGCCAATTCTTGTTTACTCAGCATACCATTATGATCTTTATCTAAATTTAAATAGTTGCCATAAACCGTAAGTACTGAAGGCATAGAGAACCAATTAAGCTCTTGTGTCTCCTTAGGCGCCTCCTCATCTCGCAACTCTAGCAATTCGGTCAACAAACCAGATGCGAGTATATCACGTATTCGTATGCGTCCTGTATGAAGTGGATCGAGAAAGAAGAAAAACTTTTTCACCACTGTACATACATAGAAACTTTGAAGGGATGGTTGTACACAACTGCTTATTTGAGCAAGTGTCGGTATGATGTCGATGATGTAATTTTCCATGTCAATTTCGCGCAAGTAACCTTGGCCAATTTCATCGTAAAACGATAAACCAATACGTCCCTGCGTCAGCCATACTTTGCGCATGGTATAATTGAATATAGAAGCGATCTCCACTTTACCAGCATAATTCACTGCAAGAATAATTACTAATTAGTTAAAAGTACTGCATGCGCACATACCTATTTAAAGCATCTCTGCGGATACTCACCTGGATACATGGAATGGCATTGCAATTTAGCAAACAAACGTGCTGTTAAATATTTGCGACATTTTGGACTAACATCCTCCAGCAGCTTCAAGTAATCATCATATCCAATAATCTGTTGTCCCAAATTAGTTACTTGAGTGCAGTGTTTCTCCAACAGCGTCCACAAAGCGCTCAATTCATCGTTGTCCAGCAGCTCTTGTGAACGTTTTTGTAGAAATAGCGAATGTGCCTCCTTACGCAAGTTTTGTCGCAATGCGTTTGTAGGTGGTGGCGGAGCATGAAAAAATTTTGGAATTGTTGTGTAAGTGTGATGTAGCAATTCTGGTTCTGCTTTGAGTGGTTCGTCTTCATCGAACTTGCGCAATTCTTCCTCACTTGGTTTTGCGCTGGCTATTTCAAGATTTTCAAATTCCTTAACAATATCAGGATCAAGTTCCATTCTCTGTAGATTTAAATATTATTAGATAAAAACGTATACAAAGGTAATACTTTTTAGGCAAAATTATTTTTATCACGAACTAAAAGTAAATAAATATTTCAGTGCTCAGCTGATTTACGCAGTACTTCTTGTCAAACTACTCGACATCGACGACGGCAGCGGTGCTGCCGCTCTGCTTCTAAAAAGTGATCGTGTTGGCAGTGCTGTGGGTTTTAAACTCTGCTAACAGGGTGCATACCAAAAATATATCAGAATTTTTGATTCAAAAACAAAAAAGCAATTGTAGGTATGGTTTTATTAAAGTTTAACATAATCTAAAATTTACTTCAATTTTAAGTTGATGCAAGTGGCTTTCTTCTAATAAAATTTTGTCTCATTCTCTTCTTACAGGTTCTAACATAAAAGTTGCATCAGCGATACTGAACTGTATTTTAGCACGTCAGTTATGCTTTGAGGATCCATCGTGCTCGGCCATTTTGGAAATAATACCGAGAGTATGTGGGCCTATACCAGGTAAGTGAAAATAGTTCATCGACATATACCGAATGCTAGTTCGTATTATTTTACTCAATTTCTCAATACACTAATCTAAACACAAAGAGCAGAAACACTACCTTCAAATGTAAAATCTCTGTGTGATTACCTATCTAGACTTCAAAACCTACCGCTAGGTTTCTCGGACTTTTGTTAGAAGATTTTGATGACAATTCTAGGTAAGATATGTACGTGACGACTAGGCAGGGCGATTTTCATCGATGATAAAACAACAGAACCGCAAAGGGATTACGGACCACTCTCCACTTGGTCTTTCCGGTAGAAAGGGGCTTCCCACTTTTTCTGCTTTCATATGTGGGTTCCGAAAAGAATAACTTACGGTCCAGAATATGATGTTGCCTGACCCAGTACTCGAAGCCCAACACAGCCCCCGACCGGAAGAAAGACGCTAGATTTCTAGTTGATAAATAAAATGCATCCTTACCGCAAAAATATGTTTTTATTCGAACATTTACAAAATTTTCAAATTGCCTTCTTCCTTGCACTACACTGAGCTTGTTCATTGATGCTCCACTTGTGATGCCCTTTAACCTTTGTAAGTGGTTGTCAATATGGAGTATTCATATGCACACTTAACCTTATTTTTAGTACTTCTGTGCATACTCCACTCAAGAACTCTAAAGGTAATAAAATTAATTTCCTTATTTCAATTTTATCGTGCAATGTCTGGTATGTTGGTTGATATGTATGTCTGTCTGTCTATAAGTACGAGTATTTTGCTATTGTAAGAATGCTTCTTGGCCATTCAAAGTCATTCCTTCTCCACATTTGCGTGTTCACATACATACTTATGTTTGGATGCTCGTTTACGTAGATACGGCAGAGTGCTTCAGACTTACAATGAACCCAATTAAATTTACAAGACTATAAAGTCGACTGCACGTAGCCATGGTACCTACATAGGTCAGCTCGCTTTGAAAGCATGACTCGCATGCTACTTAGTAAATCGAGATGAGCAACGAAGATATTTTTTCATATTCTGTTACAAAGCTTTTCGTGAGAGCTTACGGTCGTGCGAGGTAGGATTCTTTTGGAACGATTTAAGGTAAATTCAATGGAGCATATCCCACTGCCTGAACGGGATCATAATCAACTCTATTTCCTTTACATCGAACAAGTCTAACGCAAGCATAGCGATAGTTCGATCATAACTCATCTACTTGCAGGCTTGTAAAGAGCCAAATACGTTATGGTTCATCGACTTATTTTGCGAAGGAACCGGAGATGATTGGCGGGGGCAGAAATTGTGCGCTGCTCTAGGGAGAAATTCGTTTAATACTCGGATATTTAAACGCACACTCCGATCTCTGGTACTAACGCATTTCGGTCGGTGGCAGGGACAGGAGTTGGCCGAGCAAATCTGCACGGTTAAACGGGGACATTTCCGGAAGAGCTGACAAAGGAGTTTACCAACTCTGTGTGGATGAGGTTAAGGGTCAACTCTGAAAACAGGAGAGAAGAGTTTACACTTTTTGGTCATTATTGAGGTGAGCGTGTTTGACGGTTTGGAAGGCTTTCGGGGTTATTGAGATATTGAAAATGTATCACTAGCATGGTCCGAATGGCCTCTTGGACCTCTGTGATGGTGATGGCAATGGGCGCTTTACTACTTGTACGTTCTACGCATCTGATTTTCTTGTCCATCGAGAGATGCAACACAAATTGCTGGTGCATCTCTTCGGTTTCGACTGGGCCTTATGTTCTTGTTGTTATTGTAACCCCTGTTGACTTTCAGTGTAGAATTCTTATAAAATAAATTGGGATTAGTGCTAGTAATATCTCATGTTAGTTGTATCTCATAAATAGTACATAGTCATTTCTACATTGATTTGCAACGATCAGCGAACAAAAGGAAAACACTAACAATAAAAAGGAATACGGTAGTGACAGTCCTTATTTATGATAATTGCGAATTTCGAATTCTCTTTGGCCAGCCACTTTATCATTTGCCTTTAGCTTACTGCTTTTGACATTGTTAAGCGACTTTAATATACAAACAAAAACATGCACGGCAGAATATACAGTGATACCTCGCTTCGGCGGACACGCGCTGAACATAAGAAATTTTTGAAATGGGTACTTCGTTTTCATCCTGCTTCGAACATGTTTCAGATGCAGCTATAGTTTGATAGTTGAAGTTTGAGAATAAGGTTGGCTGTAATTTTTAAATTGAGTTCGCATAAGTGGCTCCAAGCTTCAGATGCAAGTCCATATCCAGGGGGAAGTAAGACCAAAAATACTTTGACAGTTTTTCAAAATGGAATTACCATACACATTTCTGCTATAAAGAGTGTGTTAAGAATAAATCACTTGCGATTCAAAGTGTGAATAAAACATATATTGTAGCAAAGTTCTGGAAAAAATCGCAGCACAAATAGGTTAAAAAAAATAAAATTTTGCGCAATAAAGGCCTTTAGGTCAATTTAGTTGAAGTCGTCCTGAAAATCATACTTCAAACTTGTGTAAAATTACTACTAAAAACGTGTGTTCCTTTATTAGCGGTTTCTCTGTAGATAACGTATACCCCATGGTCTGGCATACTTTAGCGAGTGCATGCGGGTAAGACAATTGGACAAAAGACGGCGCGTAAAATGCCAATTGCCGCCAGCACCAAACACAGCACTCATGCAAACAAAGAAACAAACATAAGTGCATGTGCCGCCTTTTGAAAGCTTTGCCGAGAAAAATGTCCGAATTTCCACATCATGATGATTTAAGCCTTTACAGTCGCGGCCTCTCGCATGTGCCTGCACTTACTGTTGCATAATTTTTGGCGTACAAAAAGCTGTGCTTCCTTACACTGCAGCTGATGG
This sequence comes from Sphenella marginata, assembly GCA_951509765.1. Classification (NCBI taxonomy): domain Eukaryota; kingdom Metazoa; phylum Arthropoda; class Insecta; order Diptera; family Tephritidae; genus Sphenella; species Sphenella marginata. The sequence continues at coordinate 98,302,994 of OX608079.1, forward strand.
ACTTCACTTGTTAGCAATTCAGCTCAATGCAAGTGAAACAAAAAAAAAAAATAACTCTGTAAAATGGGATTTAAGTTGAAAATGCACTGAGAATTTCAAATAATTCGCTTTTACTTACGAAAGCATTTGTTGCTGCTGAAAATTACGTATTTCACCTAGATACTCGTACATACATACTATACAGGCACTACATACGAGTACTCGAAGAAATTTTTGTATGAATGTATGTATGTATGTATGTTTCTTTATATATCGCTGAAAGTTGCAAATAAATTAATGTTTTTTTTTTTTTTTTTTGAGTTGGCAACTGCAAATGCGGTGAATATGTGTAGAAGCGGTGGCGCGTTGGAGAGGTAGTGCCAATGTTAGAGAAACTGCAGTGAATGTGTTGCATTTACAAAATTGAATTAATTGCCTCTGTTTGGATTTCCAAACCGTAATGTAATTAAATAAATTGCAAAAGCATGCAAAACAAAGAATGAACTGGCGATAACAATTTGTATGAGAGTTTCTTTTATTTGATTTTTCAATGGAAAATTCAACGGACACAAAAAGTCTGTCTCTTGAGTTGGCAAGCCGAATTGCCGCTGGCGTTACTAGTACACTCTATTTTATGCAAAGAATTTACCACATGGAGTCATTTCAGCTCATGGCGACTATTTTAGGTGAGTGCCAAATTGGATCACATTCCTTGAACTAGACATTAATCCCTAGTGAAATAATGGACATAATATGTCTGGACTAGAAAGAATTGCAAAGAAGAAGCTAAAGTTACAGGCATAGCTGGGATACGTCTATTTCAATTTATGGAGCCTACTTTTAGGTGCTGTTACTAAACTTGTTCAACCGTACTCGCAGGGGAAAAAATTGAATCTGCCCTACACTAACCTTTGGACATGATAGAGACTAATTAGTATAGACATGCTCAAATAAAACAGATCACTTTAATCCATATAAAAAGATCGAGACTGGCATTGGTCGCATGCTCCTTTGCGACTCATCTCGGATTCATCTTAGACTAATTGCTTTTGAAAAAAGAAAGTTCCCAGACATATTCGCCAAAGTGGTGGCTTACCTTCAAGGCTTTTTAAAACGCATAAACTCTCCAAGCTCAACCGACGTCGAAGAGTGTGCTAACCACAATCATTTCAGTTTCCGCAATTTTCGTCTTCCTGTCAGCACAGACTTTGGCAGATTTAACTTAAATTCAATGCACTAATACTCCAAAAAACATTTTTAAATTTTATGAAAAAATAATGGTTCAACACACCAAGTCACCCAAAAAGTCTAATAAATGTATGCCCAATTCCAATAAATAGCAAAAGAAAATTTGTTGTGTAATAAATTTCTATTATTCGTAGATCAATAAAATTGTTACCGTCATTTTAATTTTACGGTAAATAATATTGGTGTTACACTTCCGTTGGTAAAGTACTGCCCAAAGTGGCAATCCATTTGGTATATTTTAAGTGAAGTGAACTCAAGCCTAAAATATCATTTGTGGTTGATGTGTGCAAGTGTGCAATTATGGATACCCAAAGCTGTTGGCGGCATTCAACCATAAAAAATGCTGCTACTTTAGCCCATTTTGTTTTCTCTTTATTGTACTTTGATGGCGACAAGCACAAATGTCCTTGCGAGCTAAGCAAAGGGCGGCACATTGAGGGTTGGTTGAAACTGACTTAACTAAGCTCTGTGCTATATTTTAACGTTGAAATTGAAGCAACTCTTTTTAGACAGGTTAGATTATTACTAGGAGTTGGTTGAATTATTAACAGGGTACACGAGTTTGGTTAAATCAGTGCATCTCCAAAGGAAATAGGATTTTTAGGATTTTCAGGTATGGAAACTGCTAAATAAAAAAAGGTTCTTAGGGGCAATTGACAGTTGTTGACGGGTAAATTCAATGATACGTGCTTTTGGATAGAAACGGCGATTTTCGTACAGCAGCTTCCCTAGAACCAAGGCCACATTAAATTAACTCCGGGGAATGGGCTCCAAATATATATACATATATCACATCGAGGGGAAGTGCCTGGATATCTGCTGTGTTCTGATAAGACCTCACGATTGGCTTAAAGTTAGGGCTAACCTGCAAATGTATGTATATATTTCAAAGGGGTCATTTTCGTTGCAAAACTTCTGAACTCAACTTATTGCGCTGTTGGCCACTTGTTGTCTTTCAAAACTTATCGTGGGTTTGGCATATCATCCAATAAAGTGTTCAGAAAAGCATCTTCGTCGAAAGCTTTATGCTGACACTGTCTACTGTTGGAAATGTTGTCGAAAAGACACTCTTGGCCAGACTACGCTCTGGTACTACCTTGAGGTACTGTCCCACTGTCATGGTAGCAGTTTGATATGACAACTGCAGCCTTCTAGGTTATGTTTGATATAACTTTATGCAACCCAAAACGAATACCCTTTTTGGTGTTCATATACATATGTACATATGTACATATGTATTTACGTATTAAATAACATATGTATGTACATTTTTGAATTGTGCTTAAGGCATAAATATTACCAAATGCTTCTGGCAAAAAACAGAAAACCACATACACAGCCAAAAGCATAGTTCAATTACGCTTTTCCAGATATTAACTGGAATAATAAATAAATTATTTTTTTCATACATTTCGGTATATTGCTTTATTGTGTAACAAATTGTAGAAAACATATTAAATGTATTACAAGTAGATAATAAAAATAAATATAGGCATGAGAAAGTTGACACTTGTTGCGTGAGAGAAAGTGTTTGCGGTAAATTACATACATATGTTCGTATTGTGCCCAGCAGGGATTCTGTATAGTCAACAACTTGTTGGATTGTAAACTTTTACTTGCTTGGCTGCAAAACCGATGACAGGCACTTTGTGTTGTGCTTTTGAAGTTTTTGAACAATGGAACTACATAAATGGGTTAAATGCGCATTAATTAAATAATCGAGAAAAAACAGGCCAGGCAGTCCCCAATATCCTCCTGCTAGATTCAAGGCGTAACTAAATGATCAATTCGATGTACTATAGTTCAATAAGGAATCGCAAAAAAAGGTTAGAAGTTATTTTTATAGTTAATATTAAATTTAATTCATTGAACTAAGAAAAACCAACTCTACTCCGCATTTATAGCATGAATTCTAAAGGAATAAAATTACAAAGAACGCATTAAAATTGAAAAAAATTATCAAAGCAGTTTCCTACTGGGTAAGATAACATTTTTTTGCTTTGCAGTATTATGATTGATGTTGCCCTAAACGAATATTCATCTACTAAGTTCATGATAATTTTTTTTTGTTTATCGCCTACTTTACGTGCACCTACATACATACTTACTTGTCTTTATGAGCCTTTCTGGTTGCTAAAAGTGAAACACACACCCGAGTTCATTACGAGGACTTAAATTTGACACATTTAGTAAAATAAGTGCTCAAAGAAAATTGCTTAGGATCACAGTTATTTATATAAATAAAATAGAAATTGTTTTTTACGTTAATCACTTGTGTTTATTCTTTTTTCAGTTTCATGCAGTACTGTCACTGTGACAAAATGTCAAGCCGCCTTAAGGACATTACAAGCATTTCAATTCTTTCGACCAACCTGCCTTTGCAAAGAGCCCGGAATGGATCCGGACTGTAATCATTTCCGCGATTTCCTCTTCGATCATCCATGCGGATTTGTGTTGAAGAAAGGTGAGTAACGTGAAATCTCAAATTTTTTTTTACTCGTTATTGTAATTCTGAAGGTATCGAAATGAATGTAGACCATCTTGGGGTTTTGAATTTTCTTAGTGGTATGTGAGAGGAGAGTTCTACTACATATTATTTTCTGACTCAGGAGAAAAATATGCATATTCAAGTGATGGTGTATAAATGACTACAATATGTAAATTCCGAGTGTGCTATAGTTATGAAACGCACTATACATATACATCTATAAAAATGCATTTCCAAATTAGCTTCATAGCTAAATATTACCACCGTAAAATTGCAGCTCATGCAGAAATATGTGATTTGTATGAATATAAATCAGGTGTAAGAATGGATGCTCAATCTTAAGTCAAATACAGTGACATTGCCCGAGTGACACATTACTCAAACGCTCTGCAGCTGCCGCACTGTCACAAGATGCTTTCAATCGGTGCATCCTCTTGCTGCAGGTGCCATATACTTACTTTATATATATGTATATAAGAATGTTTGCTGTGGGAAGTGATTTGTCTCCTCAAGCACCCTATGAATTGTAAATTTTGAGCTCAAGAATTTTTGCAGAAACCACCGTTACACACCAAAATATTCGCAGGAAAATATGCGCGTGAAAATTACTGCTGTTGCAGCAAAAGAGACACCTACTCTCTCAATTCGACTGTCTGTCATGCTTAATATACCCAGCTGTTGGTATAAGGAAACATAATATATTATATTAAAGTCTATAGGTCTGGAAATTTTAAGTGATTTTTAGTTTATCAAGTTCAAGACTGGTTTTGTTATTATCAACAAATAAAGCTTTTGAGGCTTGAAAATTTTTAGAATTTTGTTGAGCTTAAAAGGATAAAAATGAGGAAAAGATTGTATAAAGAATTTGCCCAATACACCTTGTTAACTTTTGTTCATTCGGATGTGGACGGTACGATGGACTTTCCTATTTTGAATTGGTTTATTTTCATGTAAGCACGATTTGTGTGAACTATGGCAAACTATCTTGTGAACTGTGTAGAACTAGTTATAAACTCGAGATGTTCCTGAGGATTAATCCAAGTTAAGAAAAGCCTTGGGTGCATATCTCAACATACATGCATACATACATACAGACATCTATCGCACTGTCAATCTTATTCTTCCTTTTATAATGAAAATATGGCCACAACTCAATCGGTAAAATCGCCGCATTCTCAAGAGTTTTCACTTTATAAATTACAAATTTGTTGTTGCATAATTCACTACATTATTTCGCTACTTCACTTTGTAATAATAATAAATCTTTTCAACTTTCGAAGAGACGAGTACAAATGTCTTTATAAGTATTGAATGTATGTATGTGCATGTGTTGGTTGACTCCTATAATGTTGTTGTTATTGTTGTCTGTATCGCTGTCAGTTAATGGAAAATAAGTACAAGAGGTTTCCAAGCAAAATTTATTACGCCCTGCTCGGTTGCTCAAGTGTGCGTTATAATTCAGCTTATAAGTGAGAAAAGTTCATGCATACAGACCCTGTAAGAATGTTCGTAAATAGCGAAAGAAATTTTTTTGAGTAGAACTATTGGGAGAGTACTTCAGAAATCGTAAAAGGTATTTCAGTATAATGAATTGTATTTCAGAAATCGTAAAAGGAATTTCGGAAACTATAAATTCGGATTTCGGTCCCCACTTTGGAAACCTGACAACACCCACCGGATTTTTATTTAAGAATTTACGGACATTACGCTTTGGGCCTTTTTCTCAATTCGGTTTTTTTTAATCGTTATCTATAGGCAAAGTAATGGCGCGTGGCACAATATCCACTCCCTGCTTTTTTTCCAATAATTATGAACATCAACTTATACTGGTCTTATATGGACCAGCATTGTAACCGTGTGGGGATGTTGATATTTCTACAGGGTAAGTAATAAGCTTCAGGCTTGTGTATGCGTTAGTCATGTAATGAGGCGTTAAATTAATTCCCTTTGAGCATCTTTATTACCATAAATCGGATTAGTTGGGAAGATATCTTTTAGTTTTATTTAAGTGATTCAATATTTGGCTAAAGGGCAGCAACACCGACACATTGGCTTTAATTGGAATAAGTGTACATATATTACTAATGTATTGAAAGTTATTCTTTGTAGTGGACAAACATCTAAAATTAGTTTTTCGAACTGTCTAGACCAGGGGTTCCCAACCTTTTCTTGGTCAGGGACCACTTTTACATTATTCTTGTTTGCAGGGACCACTATGCAGGTATAATAAAAGTAAACTCTAATAATCAAACTGAAACTTTAATAAAAATTCAATAGGGATTTACGTAAAAAGAAAACAAATATTTTTAGAGTAAACTTTTGTAATTTTGTACTAATGTGACTTCTGAGCTTGCATCTTCTTCACGAGTTCGGCGATCCTAGGACTAATATTGTTGTTCAAAGCTACACGTAAATCATCACTTACTTTCAAACGATTCCTGGCTTTGTTTTTAATCGCCAACAAAGCAGAAAATCCTTGTTCACATAAATAAGTCGTTGAGAAAATCATAAAATAGCGCAAGGCGAAGTTTGAAAAATTACCAATTCCCTGTAACTCTTAGGCATTTTTCAAATAACAACAAATACTTATGTATGAACATTTCGTTTGATATTTTTTTTTTATATTTTTTTTTGTTTGTAATTTAACATTTTAATTTTTTTAAGTGTACTAGTATTACAAAAATATCATTATGTATTTCAATAGGATCGTGTAAGCTTGCTAAGGAACAGGTATTTATTTTTTTAATAACATACAAAGTAGTTTTAGTTTACAAACAATACGATATACTACTTTGCAATAGGTACGATCCCGCCAAAAGACATACATATACAGGAATTTATATGAATAACAAATCTTCGCACTAGAATTATCAGTTCGACTTGTACAAGTTCATTAACATTTACATTGAGATCTCCAGTTATTTAGCCGATAGTGTTCTTGCAGGGAACATCAGTTGTTCTTCCTTGCATTGCATGCACGCTATGGATTTTCTATTCGAGTGTGTCCAAACACAGGTACTCGAGATTGCTATTATCTGCAATTCTCTTTTGGTGTTGCTGATTTTGTTGAAATATAGCAAGGAATTAATTACGCAAAATTGTAATGCGTATCTGGAGCACTTGCTATTGGAACGCAGCAAATGATAATTTGTTATGCAAAATGATGAAAATGTACTACTTATTTTTAAAACCTACCAAAACAGCCAACTCAAAATGTCCACTTACCTTCACTATTAACGAATAAATTCAAGAAATAAAGTTAAGAATAATGATCAGTATTGAATGATGCACTTTCTCGCACAATTAAGTAATACTAAGCTCTGTTACTGAAACTCAAATATATCAAATGATGTTGTGCGTAAGGGTGTGTAACGCTGCGCGACTTCATGAAGCTGATACCGGTGTTGACGTTACTTGCGTTAACGCATTGCACTGATACCGGCTTTGGCACTGGCTTCATGATATCAACGCCAAATTATTTGCGCCACGATCCCGCCTTGTTTGTGCGCATGCGCAAGTTTTATATTTAGCAGTGTCAGTTAATATTTTTGGTACATTACTACTTACAGACACCGCTTCATATATACATTGCGCATGCGCACAACATCTATTTGTACTTAAACTTTATGGAATGATTGCTGAATTCAAACGCAGGTTATTGCAAATATAAAAGTAATAGATATATGTAGTGACAGCGATATTTCAATAGCTGTGATTTTTTAAGGAAATCGCGATCACTATTTCCATTTCAGTTATACAAGCTTATATTATGGCAGGGGTATTCGCGGACCATATTTTGGCTTCTGCGGACCACTGGTGGTCCGCGGACCACGGGTTGGGAACCATTGGTCTAGACAAATGGTTTGATATTATTTTTCTTTTACACTTTTAATTGAAATGAAAATGTACCCAAAAACAACAAGTTTCCTAATTCAAGATATACATTTATTTTAACGCATATGTATATGTATGTATGTATGTAAGAGTATGCTAAAGTTTTCATAAATATTTTTTTTTCTCTTACTCTTTCGATTTACAGCGGAAAAGGATCCATATCCTATCGACGCTTTGCCAACGTGTAATCATGCACTGTCTGTATGTCAACAGGAGCGTAAATGCCTGAAGCTCTTCGAGGACTTCAAAGCGCATTGCAAAGTGAGAGACAATAAATGCAAAATGGAGAACAGGTAATTGAATAAAATTTAATAAAGCAAAGTGAAAATGGAATGCCGTAATTGCATTTTAATGCTTTCGCAAGTAAATGTGAGTTAATATAATTTATAAATAAAACAATACTCTCAAATTTGTGTCACTGGGAATTGGTAATGAAAGTGAAACTCTTACTATAACAAATTACAAAGCTATGAGATTTCGCTAAGGATAGTTTATTTACCTTCCGGCAGAGGATAGTTAGTAAATGAATTCTTACTGATCTGAAGTAGAATATTTGTTATAAAGAATAAGTTGAAAAGTTACAGTTTGGCTGGCTTCCATGAGTAGAGCAAACGTTTAAGGGGACGAGAGCCACCTTCAGCTTTGGTTGCTGTGTGTTTCATGGTAAAGAAGGATGCATGTAGTTTAGGGGTGTTGTATGTAGTATTAAAAGAGTCCACTTTGACTGAGCTTTAAGTTATTTTGAAAGCTTTTGAACCTGTCGTATGCATATTAGGGTAGCTTAAAATAGTTATGGGTGTCTCTGTTTTTTTTTTAATCCTGTACTGAAATTCTTGGTTAATATAACAATGCTGACTAAATATGAATTTGTAATATTACAACTAAGCTTCTGTGAAAATTATTATATATTATCACTAAAAGTTTGCACAGGAAACATGTCTGACCATCTAATCAGCGTGTCTAAGTGACACTGCATAAATAAGCGCAGATTTAATTATTATTATTTAATTTATTTTCCTACTTTTTTATTTTCCTACTTACTATTATTGACCATCGTAATAACTCCAATGAGAGTAAAAAGTCTAATTCAGTAGAAAGTACAACAATTCAAAGGACTTATGGTTTCTTCTATAGCCATTAGAGACATACAACTTTTGTGCATAGCTAAAGACGGGTCCCGTCTGACTTAAGATATCAGAATTGAATTCAATGTGTATGCTTTCTTCATTATTTCATTTACAATATCTTAAACCAACCAACTTTACCTTAAAAGGATTTAAGACTAAGCTCACACAATCCAATTCACTGCAAATATCCTCATGTCAATTTGTACTTATTACAAACTCAAACTTTATTTTTATTCCTCTTATCGCATTTCTTGAACTTGATACCACAAACTTTATTAAAATCTCGACACTTATTAATTTTGCATATCAAATTAGCAAAGAAAAACTCTGCGCATAGTGAAATTGTCTCACTCAAACTTTTATTATTCAAGTGTCTGCTCGATAACTATTTGAAATTCTTCGAATAAGTTTGTTTTGCTTCGCCAGTAGCGTCAACTTAATTAAATCTATTTTGCCATTCCATGTCAACAACTCGCAGTTAATTAGCTTTCCCATTGGCGGCATTATTTTTTTCCTCACCTTTCCTTACACCCCACTCATGGCACCACACCACAAATCGTCTATGAAGCAACAAGTCGCTGCACTACGACCCATTCTCAACAACTATTAAAATCAATTATTATCATCGATAAATGTTTTTTACATTATTAAGAGTTGGGCGAAACAGAATCCGTAGCAACAACAGAAACTACGTGAAAGCGACAGAATAACTGCACACAAGTGCGAATATAGCCATAGAAGAGTGAGAGTGGGGATGCCAACGACAGCGATGGTTTTTTATTTTATGTATTTGTCATTTAATTCTGGCATCAACAAAACGCCCACAGGATTTCAATCGAGTGAAAATAAACTTTGCAAGTTCATAACTATTTGCGATTTCACAATAGGTATCATTTGGCAGAAGGAATGTGACCATTTCTTTTCATACCCCTTAAAATAGATTGGTTTAGTGAAGGGTGCCAGGCTTATCGTTTCAACTTTTTCTATTAAATTTTATATTAATAATTATAATATATAATTTTTGCATTGGTATTATGGTATTCGATAAAATTTTTTTTAAGATTTTTCGAATTTTGCTTTCGAATCAGAGTAGCACATCTTTCAATAATAGAACCCTAACCGCAATTTTGGTGTAACCAACAAAATTTTGAAAGAAAGTAATTCACTAAATAAGAAAAATCGTTTGGTAACCATGCCCACTTCTTTTTCTGTATCCAAACAGTTCCTCAGTAAATCTAAAACCGAAGTAATCGAAATATTGAAAAAATGGGGGAAAAATAGTGTTGGATTTTCTTTAAGGGATGAAGACTTTTGCGGTGAGCAGAACAAGTCGCCACTTATAGCTGTAAAAGTATGGGTTGGGATGGGTGGGACAGTGGAAATAGCTAAAAAACTTTACTTGCATTTTGTTCGTAGAAAATCGATACATGTAAATATATGTATATAGGATATAGTCATGGCATAGATATATAAATCTATATACAGAGGTTGTATTTGTAATATTTCCACTCAATATTTTCAATTAAAGTCTCCTGTATGAAAGTCTGCTAGTTACTCTCATCCACATACCTAAAATATATCCATACATACTTACACACATACATATCGTGGCATAAACTTTCTTCAAACTAAAATCCTTGCATTCATTTCTAATTGAATTTTGATTGGGAAGAAAGTCGGCAAAACCACAAACCCACAAACTTTTGGGGCGATATTTTCGTATCGCTGTATTGTGCAATTGGCCAAGAAATTTCAAGCAAATGTTGGTCACAAAACTGAATATAAAGAAGACGAGAAAGTATTGCCCGGAAGAGTGTAAAAAGAATACTTTGCTTCACATACTGTTGTAAAAGTAAAAGCTTAATACAGTTCGAGTAGTAACTATGTGGTAAGGCCATATGAATGATAGCTATGTATGTACATATGTATGTATGTATGATCTACTCGTAGTTAGTTTGTCGTTATGAAAGTTTTCTGATGTACTTAGTTATGAATGGGTGAGTCATTTTATGGTTGTAACTTAAGCTGGACTGCATTAAATTTTAATAGTTTGACAAAGTGAAGCTCTGAAAATTTGTATGAACTTTTGTCTGCCTTTATATTGGGGTTACTAGGGTAGTTTGTTAGTTAATGATATACGAGACATACATATTTCTGCTACAAAAGTCGACATTTGAGTTGTTAAAACAACAACAACAACAACATTTGAGTTGTAAGCTCAGAAAGGTTATTACCCCAATCAGGGGCGCATTAAGAGTGAATCTTCTAAGAGAAGAATAACTATCCCAGTCGATTTCAAAATTCTCAACGGTTTTGGATAGAGAAATGATGGCCTTTTCGTAATATGTATATATCATGCTCTGTTCATTTGAGAAGAGAATGGCATTTTTCCACGCGAAAAGTATTATTTTTTCAAAAATATTTTTATTTTTCCGATTTTGACGCCATTTTTTTGGCACTAATTCCCAATGAATGAAATTTTTTTTACATATATTATCAACATGCAATCACTATTTAAATATTACAATTTTTTTTTTTTGCTAAGGACTTTAAGTTTTCAAGTTATGAAGCATAATCCAAAAAATATAAGTCGAGAATATGAGCCGTTTATTTTGAAGGTGGCTTAAGTCCACATTTTCTTACGTTGATATATGTATTTCAGAGGTTTCGTTTGAATTGTTTCAAAAATATTGTCAACTGGTATTAAATTGTTCTTATGAGTTTGTTACCTTGAATATTGTAGAATATATGTATAATGCAATACGTTTTGTAGACTTTACTGCACACTTTAGACTTTACTACACTTTCAAAATAAACGGCTCATATATAAATCCTAATACACTAAGCTAAACTAAGTTTATTTTCCGCTCAATCTTAACCTTTTGTTTTTCTTCTTCTTTAGAGATGCATGCCACGATTCATGGACAAATTTACGTCTCTCGCCCATGTTCGGCTGCATATGTCCGAATAATCATATGAAAAAACGCTGTGATCGTATATTTAATATAGTTAATCACAATCCGTGTGTGGGTAAGTTATAAAAATACAACAATAAATAACGAATGCAAAAAACAAAACAAAAGAATAGTAAAAAAAAACCAAATTTCAAACCAACAACAAAATAGTAAAACACATGCAAAAGTAGCGTTGAAGTAAAAGCAAAAAAAAAAAAAAAAAAAAAAAAACAACTATCATATCAAAATCAAAATACGAAATCGTAATCATTGCGGCAAAGTAAGATGGTAGTTAAAGAAGTAAAGGAACATCTAATTTAATGCACGAAAATCAAGTAAATTCGCAAAAATGTTAGAAACGTATGAAATAAAAAAAAATGAATAAATTTATATGATAAATTCGCAGTAAGAGAAAGAAAGGAGAAAAATATGCAATAAACAAAATTTGCAGCCAAATGTATTTTTCAAATGGCGTTATTTTTTCACTATTTTTGATTTTTAATTTTTTACAGTTATTGTTTTTTTCTTTGTAACATTTTGTCTACTTTTTTAGTAGCTAATCACACCAAACAACCCCGTTTTTTTTTGTTTGTTTTATGTACTAATCTTTATTTCATTACGTTCCTTTACTTTTTGGTACTTCTTACTCATTGAATTCTTTCCATTCAAACGCTTTCAACAACTATGCATATATGTATATATATATATATATATTTGGTTTCCTAAATAAAGAAAACAAAAAATGCACGCTTCTGCATCAACTATGCGCCTCAAACAACCTTCTTTTGTGCTAAAAGATACTCTGTAGCCTTAACATGATTAAAAATTACAAAAAAAAAAAACAAAAAAAATTGTGTTAATTTCAGTAAAAAATCCCTAATTTAGCAATGTTTTCCTTTTCACCGTAACCTTCAATACACTCGCATTCGCATATACACGCTCACTATCTATCAATTCTCAGCAAAAAAAAAAAAAAAAAACCAAACAAACAAGAAAACAGCTCGCCTCTGCCAAAAGTATCGTCGCTACGCATAACAATTTCTTTCGCTCACACTCTCACACACACACACACACCCATCCGTTCAACTATCAGCCAGCTCGCTCAATCGCCTTAATGTATGCTTCTTGTTACGACAATGTCTTGCACTCACTTTACTTACTCAATCAACTACAATTTCCTACAATGTTGCTTCACCTGCTTACTTTGCTAAACAAAATCTCGTCAGCTAACATTAATGCTTGCTTATACGGTACGGCTATGTACATATATATGTATGTATGTATGTAGAAATGTTTGTAAATATATCTTCATTTTACAAGCTCGTTTGCATCTTCACTGTCATCACTGCTGCACTGCTTCCAAATTTTGCTGGCTACTCACATCTTCTACTTCTTTCATATTCTCTTTGCTTTAATGCTTGGCTCATGCTTTGTATGTATGTATGTATGTATGTGTGCGCATAGAGTTTTGTGTTTGTATGTATGTAAGTTTGTTTTATTAGCTTGTTTGTGTGTGTAATCCAGATGTGACAATTTGTTAAAATGCAATTGCATCATCTGCATTTCTATCTTCATCTTAACATCAGCAATTGTTGCATAGTTGCTACTGTCACTGTCACTGTCACTGTCACCATGACAGTCGCGCTATCATCAACAATGTAAGAGTCATCACTGCACTCACCTATGTAAGCTTCAGTTTGTTAAGTCATCGTAGTAAGTTAAGTGCAATATTTTTTGGTAGATCTGCTTACACTGCACTCACACTTACAAACATACGTACATTTATACAATTTTATACTCACCGTTAGCATAGCTGTAACTCAGTTTTAATCTTGCTTGTCACTTTATCTTCCTTTGAATGTTTCCTGCATTTATTTGTTTCATGCTATTCGTATTTTATTGTTGTAGTTACATACCTGTCACTCATGACCATTTACTAAGCCGGATCGGTACAGAATTCACAGTCTAACTTGACCCATATTCCAAATTCACATGGGTACATTGGTGAAGAAATGTCAATAAGAAACCCAACAACTAGATACAATTATGTACATATGTGTGTTCATGCATATACATAGGAGATTGCTAGAGTAGGGTGGACACAAATTAAGAGCCCTACAGAGGAGAGCCGACAAGCTCTAATGTGCTTTTATACCTAAGGTAAACTTCATTTTAAATATAATATTTAGTTGATCGATTAGGACACGAATCGTTGATGTTTTGGAACGCAGTCGAGTTGGACTAAATAAAGTCCTCATAAAGTGGATTTATATTGGAACTAATTTCCGCCGTCCCTTGTCAATTTCCGAGAACGAAATAAAGCATTGACGATGTCGCATCGACGAAACCGGTTTTCTACAAAACCAAATTGACAAGGGACGACGGAAATTCGTTCCAATATAAATCCAGTATCCACCCTGTCGGAAAACACAACAACCAAACAAACGCAGTCCTCATAAAGTGTACATTTAGGCCTCAAATAAATCGTCCCCGCGGCAGTTGATGTAGTACGACGATTGAAAAAAAAAAAACATATTCAGGAATGTTTGGGAATTTTTCTCAATTTTTTCATGGCAACAGCTATTTATTTATTAAAGAATGACTTTCAAAATTTTGAGTTTAAATTGTGACTTAAAATATAAATTATATAAACCTTCGGGCAGTACAGTACAGTACAGTATAGGGTATCACAACGGACCTATTAGTTGTCTAAGTTTCGGGCCGTTACCTTGATGTTTCGGCCTAGGCCTCGTTACCTAACCTAACCCAACCTTAGGCAGTACATAGTCGTAACACCAGCTGTTAAATATTACCAAAGTTTTGTCAAAAGACAGTACACAGAGTGGTCCAAGGCTGTAGAGTTCTGCAAAGTGCGCATGTAAAATTTGATCGACTCTTATGTTAAGAATAAATCGTCAAATTATTCTTATGTTGAGGTATTAAATTTGTTGACATAGTTCTGTAGAATATTCAAGATAAAATTTTAGTTATTCGAAGACACCAGAGTTCCTTGTTTGCATGCTAATATTTATTTTTCCTCAGCTAGTATAATTAACTCTATACTGATAGGTAGCCACAAAGCACGCTTTCATATACACTCACTCAAGCTAAATTAACTAATTTCAATTTAATTCAATTCAATTTTTCCTAAATGATCATAAACATTTTTAATAGACAATATTTCGTTAAATTAATTTAGTCTTTGTTTTTCTTAAAATTTACTACCTTTTGCTTTCAATATAATTTTCCTACTTCTTGTTGTTGTGCTATTCAAAGCACCTGTCTCGCACTTCATCATTGATACGTCAGCACCAAAAAGCAATAGAGATAATCGCACTTAATAAGTTGTACGGCAATGCACAAATATTTATACATATGTGTATGTGTGTGTGTGTGTGAGAGAGTATAGACACACCGGTGTATATACAATCCATGCACCCAACGCACACTATTACACTTCTAACTACTTTGCATATTATATACAAATACTTATAAACGTATAATAATATATTTTGATAAGCTTAATTAAGTCTCTACTTTATTTGCACTCACACCACTTTGATGCACACCACCAAGCACTGCCCTTTTGTCTTTTTCTTTTCTAAAATTTCTCTTGCAGATAGATTAATATTCTTTCCGGATGGTGCTATACCAAAATTTAAACAAAAACAAAAGCAACACCAGAACCGCACCACAACAGCATCATCATCATCTTCAGCTTCATCGATGAACAATACGACCAACGGTCAACAACACTTGAATAACATCGTTACAGAGGATGAATTGGAAGATGATTATGATGATCGCATACGCGCTGAAATCTATTCAAATTATCCGCATTATCTACATCCACCATCGTGGGGTCTTAATAATCCTCTTGTATTGGCTTCACATTCTCCACACACTTACGACGATGAGGATGAGCCACTTTTGGAAGTGGGCGATGACACAACAGCATCGAAGCGACGCCAAAAGCTTATACAAAAACAGAAGCAGAGTGCCGAAAAGGCAGCAAGAAAACAAAAGGGTGGCACAGAAGTTGTTGTTGGCGTTGAGGGTGGTGGTGGTGGTGGTGGTGGTGATGATGTTGTGGTTTTGGTGAATACCGATAGCACTGGCCGTCACTTTGCTGGTGTTGGTTTTGGCTTTGATGCCGGTTCATCCGGTGTGCTTGATGAGTCCATAATGGAGCACAGCACAAACAAAAGCAGCAGCAGCAGCAGCAGCAGTAGCAGCAATCACGATAAGCACCGCATGCATGAGTATAGTATTGATGGTTTCACTTTTACAATTTCACCGGAGACTGCAACCGCACCAGAATCTGTTATACCCGCACCACCGACACATTTGCACCACAATAAAAAGCACCAAAAAATTGCAATGTATGTATGTGAGCTAGCACTTCTCCTATTCATTTATGTATATAGTATGGTTTGTTATGTGCACACGTATGTATATTATATGCACTTCTATGTATATATACTTATGTAGGTGGTATGTAAGTTCAATAAGTATGTATATACCTTTAAGTATAATTGACGGAGCTATAAGTTTGCTTTTCTACCTTTTCTTTATGTACAGAGTCACACACGAGGTAAACGATTCTTCATTGAATCTATTATGAAATTTAGCAAACCCGTCACGAAATTCACAAATTCGATTTTTAGATTTATTTTTCTTTAAAGATTTTGCAAGTTCTTGTTAAGTAGCGAGTAAAGACAAATGTTTAAGTTGCTTGTCATTTGAGGATAAACAAAATAGAGTTACTGGCAGCAATCGAGACGATCAATTGGAGGCCAACCATTAAATTTTTTTTTTCTAATGACTTCAGACTAAAAATATAAAAGTTGTATTTTTAACTTAAATTTGGCCTTCAGTTTAACAAATATTCAAATTTTTTACCTTGAAAATATGAGTCTCATTATATCTGCCAATATATAAGATTGCTGCTATTTTAGGCAAAAATAATTAATTTCTACATAGAGTGTCAGCAAATTGAGCTATTTCGTTGGCGAAAGTTTTGATGATTAAAAATGTATAGATTTTGAGTAACAACATTGAGACATTTTTTAAGACTTTCATTGGACATTTTTCAAGACTTTCATAGGTCCTTTATTATTTTGTTTATAAACAATTAAATCCAATATGTTTGCTTAAGTTATAAAGCAGTTTAGTTAGGCCAGTTATCGCCAAAAGAAATTTCAATTGGTCTAATTTCTTAAGTCGAGTTAGGTTGTTATCGCTTATGACCACAGATACATATATACACTAATAGAGGTACAGGTCAGAAAATTAATCAGCTAAGCAAGTTCCGTAGGTAAATCTGTGTGTATGATGAAATACTAAATAATACATTTGAACAAAATTATGATCTAATCACACCTATTCCTAGATTAGATTTTAAACAAATACTAAAAAAAAAATAAAAAATGGCATAGCACCGCCCTGCAACCTTCATATCTGTGCCATTTTAACATAACAGCTTAAGTCGACTGAAAAAGTTAGACCAATCAAAACTTTTTCTGGCGATTTTAAATAAGAAAACCGTTCAAGTTTTCAAGACTTTTATCGGTCTTATATTATTTTGTATATAAACGATTGAATCTAACTGGCGCGGCTAAGTTGTGAAGCATTTTCGTTATTTGAGAACGACAGAAAAAGTTTTGACTGGTCTAATTTCTTAAGTGGACTTAAGTTGTTATAATAAAACGACACAGATATGTATATAGAGGTTCTTAAAATTTAAATATAATTTTTTTAAATTACTATCAAAATATCTGTAGCACAGCAGCAAAACTAAATTAAAAAATTGCAAAGTAACAGCTACAGAAACAACAAGTTTTGCTAGCTGGAATAAGATATCCAATTGCGAAGAAATTAGACTTTGCATGAGTACGAGTAAGACATTTTTAAATTAATATAATCAATAATTATTTTTAAAGTGGAAAATGCACAAGATAACAAACGAAATATTTCATTTTGCTCAAGAACCAATAAATCTTAACTCACTTCAGTTGTGCTGAAGTAGAGAGCAAGTACTTCTTGGTTCGATTAAGTGGCAATACAACATTCCTAGCAAAAATTTTAATTTTTTTAAATAAAATACAAATACATATATGTATGTATATTCGGCTGTATATAAAGGTCATGAATGTGTACATTCCAAAGGCTTAGGTAGTTTCTTAGTAATCACTTCTTGCGATGTTTTTCTGATTTAAAGTTTTTGTTTTGGAAATTTATCCAAATCGCGAAAATCATTGTGGAGAAGAGAAAAAAGAAATTCTAACTAAATTTTCTCAAAACAGGTTTGAGTAAATTTTCTTATAACTAAAGTTGTTTTACAAAAGCTTTGTACTGTTGAGAAAAATATCTAGCATTGTTTTGGTGATTAATTTCGAACCTCGGCTCCTCATTAAGTTCTGATGACGAGATGAGCCAAAATATTCAATTCTCTTTGAGAATCTACATATGTATATGTATTAATAAATTTCTAAAATAACAAGATGGAATCAGAAAGCCGTACCAATTATGAAATTTTAATTACTCTGGAAAGGACCATACAAAACGACACATAAAATTCAATGACAGAGGCTGGCTCTTATAAATATGTAGGTTTGAAATATTTAGAGTATTTTTTTGATTCAGAAAAACATCAATAAACAAAAAAAAAAGAGTTGTAAGTCCAGTCTAAAGCTTGGTTGCCAAGTAAATTAAAAGAAAAAGATAATCCCAATGCAGTTACCGTAAAATTTCAAAACAATATAGATTTGAAAATTTTTGTGAAAACAGAACAGTAGCAATTTTATGACACTATGCATAAACAAGAAAAATCGGACAATTAGAGTTAAGATATTTCAAATTGTACATATGGCTCTAAGCAATATTTTTTTTATGATTTACTATGTACCTCAACTACTCTATCATATATGTAAATACAAGTGCACATACACAAATTTATATATTTAGTTTAAGCTATTTATAATATTAGTGAGAGAATTTTATTTTATTTGTTTTAATCTCTTCTATGCTATGTCCTATACTTTCTTTCACCTTTGCACTTTTAATTATTTCGAAAAAAAAAAAATGCAATATTAAAATCAATAGTACAAGCACAAATACGCACAAAAATATACATCTCAGCGACGAATTAGCCAACGGCAGAGATAAATTTTCCCACCGCTCGCGCACCTATAAAGGTGATAACATGGATGAGAGAGGTAAGTAACTAACTATTTATTTTGTATGTGTAATTAAATTCGTATATAACTTGTAGATAAGTAAATGCGAGTGTAATAAGAAATCATTTTATTTAGCAGTAGTTATTTTAAATAACATACAAAAACAGAAAGAAAGAAATTATAAATATATCCGCACCAACGCGATAAAAACTGCTGAGTCAAAATATGATATTAATGGAATTCTCTGAGTGTTACGACAGGAAAGCTGATTAAAAAATTAAAACAGAACTCTAGACATCGGTATTTTGAAAACAGCAAAAATCTCGGAACTTTGTTAAAAAAACACCCTATGTATATCGGATTTTTTCAGCTTCTTACTCAATAGTTAAAAAAAAAAAAATCAGTTTATTTCTCTCTCCACACCCAAAAACAAAATATTTTCAACAGCTTCTATTTCCGGTAATTCTATAAGTATCTGTATACATATCTTATTCAAAAAAGTAGGGGATAGTATATTATTAAGTTATTTAGCTTTTTCAACCGAAAAACCATACCAGCTCATGAGTACCTAATATCAAAATAGGCATTTGAAGGCGTTTCGATTTTAAAACTGTTTCAAAAACTAGTAAATCTGAGATGTGTTTATATACCAGAACTGCTTGAGCAATGTGTGTACTAACAGTTTACTAAACACTAATCTAAATCTATAATATACATAAATGCGCCAGTTGAGGGAATTATCTAACATTACGGCCAAACTATACATCTAAGGTCAAAACAGTCATATATGTATGGGTATGTATGACCACGCTGATAAGAAGGGCCGTCAAACAAAAAAATGTTTAAAAATATTAATTTCAATTCAAGATAACCCAGTAGGCCACCGAAGGTGGAAATCTTGAATACTTTCAGCCTTACTCTTCACCAGCGGAGCATAACAACTTCCATGACTTTTCCCCATGACTAACGCACGGCGATGGCCGCCTTCGCATGAATGACTTTGTATAGTACAAAAAGGAATGAAGAGTGATCGTTCGGAAATAATCGTGCGTACATGCTAATATAGCTGCCTTTTTCATTTGGTTGTTATGATATATACGTTAGGTGGAAGGCAGGTAAGATAGTGAGTATACGAACCACCTCAGTATATAGCTTCTTTATACCTGAAAATAGCAGCAGACCTCGCTTCACAGCTGCCAGTTTCCTGTACTCGTCAGTAGCTCTGCTTTTTATGTAGTTTCAATCAGGGTCCGTAATTGTTTTAATTTCTATTATAAAATACCCATTTTGGTAACAAAATTTTAAATAGTTTTTAAGAGTAGAAAAATGTTTACTTTAAAAAAAAAAATTATAAAACGTGCGCAATATGGCGCTAATGCCCAAATTGCTTAGGTACAACATATCAGGGTTTATCGTAGGCGTTTGAAATTTGGGCAGATGATGCATTAACATACATATCTATGTATTTAGTAAAATTGTTTATTTTTATTTTTTTATAAAACCATTCTTCTTAAACAAAAATTTGCTCCAGGCTTGTCCTAAAGTAAAACTTATTTCTGTAAGTTACAATGCAAAACTTAAAAAAATCAGCAAAATGATATTTTTGTAGCGGTATTTTTCGCGATCATATTTGTTATTGCTTCTGTATCCGACATTTTCCTAAAGATGCTGAATTCGTAGCTGCTCACAGCCTTACTTTGTCATCTGATAACTTCGGCTTCTTCTACTTTATACCTGCTATAGTAATGTGGAAAACGAGGTACTCAAAACTGTCATGACCAGCTAACACATTTTAGCAGCACCTGCGATGAACCTCACAAAATCATGCATGCTGGAATGAATAACACAAGTAGCACCTAACGAAAATTCCTGGTGGGAATCGGTTTAATAAATACACCAATACAGATGTCAAACATGTATTCCCAGTAGGCCACCGAAGGTGGAAATCATGAATACTTTCAGCCTTACTCTTCACCAGCGGAGCATAACAACTTCCATGACTTTTCCCCATGACTAACGCACGGCGATGGCCGCCTTCGCATGAATGACTTTGTATAGTACAAAAAGGAATGAAGAGTGATCGTTCGGAAATAATCGTGCGTACATGCTAATATAGCTGCCTTTTTCATTTGGTTGTTATGATATATACGTTAGGTGGAAGGAAGGTAAGATAGTGAGTATACGAACCAGCTCAGAATATAACTCCTTCATACCTGAAAATAGCAGCAGACCTCACTTCACAGCTGCCAGTTTCATGTACTCGTCAGTAGCTCTGACCACACGCGTAATTTTTTTTTATAACATTAGCGCTTACGACCCTTTTTATCACTGAAATCAGGTTTAAAAAAATCATTTTTCGCAATCATATTTGTTACTGCTTTTGTATCCGACATCTTCCTAAAGATCCTGAATTCGTAGCTGCTCACAGCCTTACTTTGTCATCTGATAACTTCGGCTTCTCCTACTTTAAGCTGCTATAGTAAGGTGGAAAATGAGATACTCAAAAATGTCATGACCAGCTAACACATTTTAGCAGCACCTGCGATGAACCTAAAAAAATCATGCATGCTGGAATGAATAACACAAGTAGGACCTAACGAAAATTCCTGGTGGGTTCACCTGGTGACAGGTAATAGTGTCACTGGTAATAGTGTCAATTGACACTATTTCCGTTCTAAATTGGAAATAGTGTCAATTGACACTATTGCGCTTTCGAAATGGAATTAGTGTCAACAAGAAAATGGAAAATAAGTCATTGACACTATTTCCAAACTGAAATGGAAATAGTGTCAAAAGTGCTGGTCTACCACATTATCCCCAAAATCAAAATCCGCAAAGGAAAAATCCCTAAAATCAGAATCCCAACACGAAATCCCCATTTTATGTGTGAAATAAATTCAAATTATGTATTGGATAGGTAATTATGCTACCTTTCATTTGAAATACCACTGTTGTGGGCGCAAAACCGCGTATGTGCAAAATTTTAAATTTAATTTAAAAAACAACCCTGGGCTACATTATTCCAAGTCCTTCTGCGTAGTACACCATTCTGCGTAGGCGGCCTTCGGCCGCGCTTATTATAAATAACCCTGGGCTACGCCATTCCAACTCCGGGTGGTTGCCCTGAACGGTGGCAACATGCCACCGTTCCCACTCTAAGGGCGGGATCCAAGGTATTTTTGTGCAGAACACCTTTCTGAATTGGCAATAAAGATAACATAAAGGGAATAAAAATATAGTGTACATGCATATACATATGTGAATAGCTAATAACATAAGATGAAAATTTGAAATAAAAAATCGCGCGATATAATAATCATTAGTTTCAGGTGATAATAAAAATTAAAAAAATACCATGGATCCCGCCCATAGAGTGGGAACGGTGGCATGTTGCCACCGTTCAGGGCAACCACCCGGAGTTGGAATGGCGTAGCCCAGGGTTATTTATAATAAGCGCGGCCGAAGGCCGCCTACGCAGAATGGTGTACTACGCAGAAGGACTTGGAATAATAAAAATCTATCTCTTACAACACTGCGCTGCGCAGACAACCGCTGCCTAAAATAGCAATAGTGTCAATTGACACTATTTCCATTTCCAAAAGCGCAATAGTGTCAATTGACACTATTTCCAAGTTACCCACTATTACCTGTCACCGGTTCACCTATATGGCGATTGTTGTGTGAGTAGAAATGTCATCCGTGTTATTGTATTACCCGTGCTGTGTATTGATTCGCAGTGTTAGCGGTTCTCCTGAGTGCTTCGCTAGCATTGTGGTTGAATTTCAACTGCGGGCAAACTCTAGTACACCAAATTTCAGCCAAAAGCATTGACAGAATGTCAGGAGGTTCATTTGCTATCTACAATTAGTTTCGTTACTCATAAATTTCAAACCTACACAACCGTAGTAAATTTGTAATCCATTCGCTATATTCACTGCTAACAGTGAGAGCATATCAAAATTTTGAATTTTCTCGTGCATGAATATATTTGTGTGTATGTACGTTGGTGGAATATATTTATGTACATGGTTGTACATTTAATTTAAGTTCAACGAAACGCAATTCATTGATTTACCCAAAAGTTAACAAATTGTTACAAATTCTTAGTTTGAGTTCTATGCGGAAACGTAAAAAAATAGAATGAATTTTTCGGTTGCATTGTTTGCTGGTGCAGAGATTTGGTTAGAATAAATTTTCATAATGAAGCAGCAACAATATGGATTTGCTTGTATTTATGCTTTGTGTACTTGTTGCTGTATTTGCAACGGAAGATGTGGTACGAAATGATGAAATCAGAGATTGTGTTCATCATTAAAATTTAAGTCACAACCTGAACTTGATTTTGCAGAATTATTTAAGTTTTGTTGTGATGAGTTATTCTACGTTGATTTGGAATTTACTGGCTTGGATGTCGATCGTTACAAAATCATTATGAAGACTCAAAATAGAGATGTAAATCCTAATCAGAGAGCAGGAGCGTATCGAACATCAACCTATTGGTTATTAACATAACTTCAACGCGAGCTTTTAATAGCTTGACAGGCCGCTGTTCTCCTGTTTCTAACAATGAAGGTGATCTAAAGATGTTTGATCTCACTTTTCTTTTCCTTAAGATCTACCAATTGAGAGATTAAAATAACAAAACTTCTTGGATTCTTTTCGCCTTTGCAAAACCGATTTATGAAAATCACTAAAACAGTTCACACCAGTCTACTTCATTTAGCCTATTCATGGTTTTCTTCGATACTCGGTCTTGACATCAAGGGAAGGATCAACAATTTTGCGGAGACATTTTCTTTCGAATACTCCAAAGATAATCTTATATTCTTTCATGACTGTCCATGATTCCGAAACGTACATGAGAAGAGGAAGAAAGAGCGTAATCTTTGTGAGGCGAGAGAGTACTTTACTGGTCACTTGTTAACTCTATCCAAAGTAAGAAATGTCGATACAAGAAATGAAAGCAAACATAATTGTGTTTTTTCTAGCGTTTCAAATTTTTAGAATGTTTGGTTAGTATGAAACTCAATCAAATATCTTAGATTTTATATTTAGTTAAAAAAAATTTTGAAATTTCCTAATGCTTTCAACTTGCAATCCAAATTTATTATCGTGTGCGTTTCTACTTAAACTATTCACTCAGAAACGCATCTAAATAATTCACACGCACAATAACAACAACATTATGAAAATCTCTGCCTTTTATAATATTCAGTCATTTATCTCAAAATTACTTTTGTTGTTCAAAATGAGCGCCTGCATTACTGCCACATTTTAGATTTCCATCCGATAAATATCATAATCACAATGGATTTGATTATCGCATGAAACTATGTACTTACTATGCGTGTGTACAGTGATTAATGAAATAACATATAATTTTTGGAAGTAAACAAATGAATAAACACGTCTGAATATTTATGCAGTCATACTGGGAATTTCAATATGCGCTAAAATTCTATATTCAAAAATATGTAAATAAACTAAAGGATAAACAATAAAAATTATCTTCATACAAGAGCGTAGTGGAAAGCGATTATTGTTTATTCGTTATTTCAATAAATTGGTAAATATAATTTGAGTAAACTAAATATCTAATTAAAACCTAACTCGAATAAAATGACTGGGATAATTTATTTAATTTGGCTCAGCAATAAATTAAATTCTCTTTCACAAAGGGGCATGTTAATTTTAATTGGGAGAAACTTTTTAAAAATACATTTAGCGATGAGAGTGAACAAAAGAGATAATAAAGTAAAAGTTAGGTGCAAGCTATATTTCTACTACTGAGTTCAATTTCTCAATATTTTTGAATTTTCTAGCTCTTAACTCATCCCAGCCGTACTTTACTAATCCTTTAATGTATCCACATGCATTATTTCAAATGCTTGAAATGTTTCTAAACATACATAACATTATCCTAAAAGCACTTATCTGACAACGCAAAGCTTCGAACTAACATACAAGCTAATACTTAGTTACTACTTTTGTTTACAGAACAATAAAATAAAATTTAAATGACCTTTGGGAGTCAAGATTATTATGTAAATACATCAGCTGCGTTCAAAGCCTATCGAGGTTAAGGGACACTCATTATTTATGAAGTACATACATATGTATGTGTGTATGTTGTTTGTGTGAATAAACTTCTTTTGTAGTTATGAATATGGTCTTGTACGTACAAAAGTCCAGCAAAAGGTTGACATACTAACACTTCAATGTTATCGACGGCTGCATGACCGCTATATTTATAATTGTATTGTTGTAATAGCGAAAGCATTCCATATGGATTTCGGATTATTCCTGCTGTGATTGGTCAGCCAAAAATATTTTAGACAAGTAAGGAAAACTACATTCGGTTACTACCAAAAATTTGTCCAAAATTCATATGTGGCAGGGGCACAAAAAGGTTGGAGAAGGAGTGATTGTTTAAAAAGAGGAACTATTTATTCATTTACAAGAAATTTTCTCAGAAAGTGGAGAGTATTATAGACTTCCTATCTTATGAACTGTCTTGCAGGTGGCTGGTAAAGGAAAGCATATCTCGCACAACCGACATGGTGTCAGATTTTTACAAGTTTACTTAAAAGGCACTTATATGGCTGAACAGTTTTATCCATCCAGCATAGGCTAATATCCGTATCTTGGCCCAGCCAACTGGGGACAGCTGGAGATACCACTAGGGACCGCAAGTCCCACGCACCGATTTCCTCTGCTTCCACCACCGATGCCGAAAAAAATTAATTCTGGGCCAGGGGAAGAAAACCTCTTTCTCGGACAACTACTCCGCACCCCTTTAAACTCCATAGCAAAACATTCAACCCTAATTTACATGATTTCATTATTTGTCGAGGGCTCTTTGACTACCAAAGGTTGCCCCGTTGAATACGCACATGCTTGCGTATATTAACAAAAACTCATTGCGTGCGCCTACTATTATCGCTAAAGTTGTAAATTTTATTGTGTCCAAATTACTAGCCTAGTCGTTGGTACTACATATGTAGGCAAAGTCTTTGGGATGTGGGCTGGTGTGGTATTGTGTGTGTAATGCTTCCGCTGATAGCATATAATTTCGCACAAAAAATCAATTTAACACATACAAACAAACCACAAAACCTTGCGCGTTTTTGAACGAAAAAGTAGGCACAACAATATTCGTAACATCTACATACATACCCAGCAGAGCAGCACCAAACTATCAAGGAAACATACCACTTTACAACTAGAACTTTGTGTTTGGTAGCGAAACAGTCTACAAAGGATTGAACTTGGACTAGGAAAAATTCAAAGTCGTGCAGACTGGTAAAATGAACAGCTTTTAAAAAGCCTGGGAGAGATTTTTCTTGCTTAAATTTAGCTTTTTATCTCACTGGAACTCGAACCAGTGATCTTCCCGATCCGAATCTCGTACTTATCCACTGAGCTCAACGGCATTAAAATAATTTTCGATAGCCCATATTTTCTTAGAGTGCTTTCATGGAAATTGGTTTTTATAAGGTTATATTAAACGTGTATAGTAAAGTTTTATAGAATTGCCCTTACACTTGCCTGTATTTGATTTTAAAACGCTTCTGATCTCTTTACTTCGTTGTATTCGTTTTCCTTTGTTAACATACGCACTTAACCAAGTTGCTTATGTAAATACATATGTACATACATAGACTCGTATGTAAACCTTTTATGTATGCATGTAAATGCACTTTCAGACATACATACATATACGAGTGTAAATGTTTTCATGATGGCGTTAGTGGTGGCACTTTAAATATCCTTGCATGCTGGTGAAGTGCCTCAATAGGCATACCAGTGGTGCTATCGCAAACGCAAACATGAACTCACGCAAATAAATTCGCCACTTCTTGCACATACGCAAAAACATGCATACCTATGTATGTATGTATGTAAATATATCAACAATGAAATGCGTGTTATGCTTTGTTTTATAACGGCATCATAGACTCAATCATGGTCCTAAAAATATATTTTTTTCCTTCTTCCTCTGTTTTCAATCTCCCTATGGCGTCGTAATATCAAAATTATTGCACATTTTAAAATTTATTTTCGTAATTTATGGGTTAATGTGAGCTTAAAATGCGTACAAGCGCCTCGTCATAGAGCTGCAGTGAGTTAAGTAAAAGTATTGCTTTACTAGTCGAATTTTCTAACTATTCTTAAACTAGACCGAAAGAGACGAAAGCTGCGGTAAAATAATGAAAAGTTTTGAATAATTCTGGAATTGTAAGCGCTGAAAAATAATGGGGACAATTTTTTTTTTAAATTTCATGTTTCCAGTAGAGTGGAATCCCTTAAGTCGGGCGGATAGTTTTCAAACAAATTATATTGACTAAAAAATTAGCATCTGAATTTATTTAAGATTATTCTAGTATTTTTGAAAACTGTCTGAGGCTGGTATATATCTTCTCCAAAGTTGATATTTGGCATCCGATAGAAGAAAGATTTTTGTAATACGAGTGGCTCATTTGCAAATACCATAATTAGCTCCCTTGTTGTGCTTCATATTCATACTAATTTTGAAGTAGTTCGCAACTAGTTGATTCGACTGAAGGCACGCTGCACTTACTTGCATGTTTAACAGACGGTGATCTATGTATAGTTGTACCCTGCAGGGACTCAGATAAGAGTCAAGCAAAGTTACTGGTCCAGAACCTGGTTACATTGCCAAATGAGACCTAGCTTTATAGTAAATGGATTGTTATCTCATCTTGAGTCAAAACAACTACAAAAAAACTCTTCTGAATATTAAAAAGTTTTGCAAAAATAACCTTAACAAGACTGCTAATCCTTGGAGTAGTTTTTTAAATTTTTTGAGTACCAATCAACGCAGTTAATATAACCAGAATTTGCCCTCTTACTAGACCAAAAACCTGATAATTAGGTAATCAGCCGCTTTGATATTTTAATACTAATTTGAAGTTAGACTGATGTGAGCCATTATTTGGTAGGTTGAGTAAAACGACAGTAAAAAAGTGTTAATAGTCCTCGATAAAAAATTATTTCTAGTAGTAATTTCATCACAAACCTTGTCCCTCTTTGTTATTCTCAATATGTTAACATTTATATCAACTCATATGAACATGATAACTCGTGTAAGAGTTCTTATTTGTTTTTGGTAGCTGTACAGGCTGCTGTTTGCAGACTTGGCTGAATTATTTAATTGACGCGCTTAATTTGCTTTGGCGTTGTTACATGAGGTATGTTTATACCAATGTTGCATACAGTTTAATTATAATTATCAGAGCAAATCATTTCATCTCAAATGGTTTGGCAATTTAAAAAAATTTCAGAAAATAACTCGAAAAATCGAAATTTACTTTTCGACTGTAGCATTTAAATAAAAAATATTTTTTTTTTTAAATCATCTATATATTAATAGGCTAACATTTTTTCCATACAATCAATTGCCAAAGTGTATCTCATAAAACAATGCATAGCTCCAATTATTATATATTTTGATATGTTTTCATGGGCCAGGAGCTTTGCATAGGCATATTATATTTAACAACAAATGCTTCATTAATTTGTAATAATTCATCAAAGTTTTCACCAAAATCCAAAGCTGTTAACTACAGTATCTGATTTTTTTTGTTGTACATACAGCAGTGGCGCAGGCGGTGAGCGTGCCGGCTATGACGCGTGCGTTCGTAGGTTCAAGGACGTGTTCAGGGCAGGTTAAGTTTTTTTTTTTTTACTAAATTGAATTTGCCTTAACAATACGAAAACTTTTTATTATATTTTTTTTTAAATTTATTATATTTGTAATCCAATATTTTTCTGTTTATTATGTTTATGACATCTATCTTGGAGTGAAAATCCCAAATTTTTAGAAAAATATAAAAAATTATTACAATTTATCAATATTTATCAATTTATATTTTTTAAGGAATATATCATATTTAATATGGAAAAAGTAAAAACACAGTTTGTAGCTTCTTGAATTTTATATTTACGAAATAATTAGAAATCGCGTTAATTTTCCTAAAGACATCAACTTTTTTCTTCCTAAAAATTTTTATTTGTAAAAGAGTCGACATACATATAACCCAATATTTCAATATTTTTCTGTTTATGACATCCATCTTCGTGTGAAAAAACCAATTTTTTTGAAAAAAAGCTAAAAAATTATTTCAATTTATCAATATATATTTTTTAAGAAATATATCATATTTAATATACAAAAAGTAAAAACGCAGTTTGTAGTTCTTCAATTTTATATTCACGAAATAGTTTGAAATTGCGTTAATTTTCCTAAAGACATCAACTATTTTCTTCCTAAAAATTTTCATTTGTAAAAGAGTCGACATACATATAACCGGAATCCTTACATATTTAGGCTAAATAAGGCCAGTTAGGTTATGTATTTTCAATATCTCCGAGTTGAATTTGGCGAAAAAAACCAGAAAACCATCATATGTCTAAGTTGTAATATTCTCCCGCTATACGGACTTCAAAAAATCTACAACTAAAAGAAAAATTGAGAAAACTGTCTGTATACCAAAAAAAAAAAAACACAATTTGGAAACCGGCTAACGGAATCTCAAAATGAATTTTCATTCGTTTCAATCCATATGGCCAATTTTGTTCGATATGGCATCATTCTATGTGACCATTATCTATATATTAATAGGCTAACATTTTTTCCATACAATCAATTGCCAGAGTGTATCTCATAAAACAATGCATAACTCCAATTATTATATATTTTGATATGTTTTCATGGGCCAGGAGCTTTGCATAGGCATATTATATTTAACAACAAATGCTTCATTAATTTGTAATAATTCATCAAAATTTTTACCAAAACCCAAAGCTGTTAACTACAGTATCTGACTTTTTTGTTGTACATACAGCAGTGGCGCAGGCGGTGAGCGTGCCGGCTATGACGCGTGGGTTCGTAGGTTCAAGGACGTGTTCAGGGCAGGTTAAGGTTTTTTTTTTACTAAATTGAATTTGCCTTAACAATACGAAAACTTTTTATTATATTTTTTTTTTAATTTATTATATTTGTAATCCAATATTTTTCTGTTTATTATGTTTATGACATCTATCTTGGAGTGAAAATCCCAAATTTTTAGAAAAAATATAAAAAATTATTCCAATTTATCAATTTATATTTTTTAAGGAATATATCATATTTAATATGGAAAAAGTAAAAACACAGTTTGTAGCTTCTTGAATTTTATATTTACGAAATAATTAGAAATCGCGTTAATTTTCCTAAAGACATCAACTTTTTTCTTCCTAAAAATTTTTATTTGTAAAAGAGTCGACATATAACCCAATATTTCATTATTTTTCTGTTTATGACATCCATCTTCGTGTGAAAAAACCAATTTTTTTGAAAAAAAAGCTAAAAAATTATTTCAATTTATAAATATATATTTTTTAAGAAATATATCATATTTAATATACAAAAAGTAAAAACGCAGTTTGTAGTTCTTCAATTTTATATTCACGAAATAGTTTGAAATTGCGTTAATTTTCCTAAAGACATCAACTATTTTCTTCCTAAAAATTTTCATTTGTAAAAGAGTCGACATATAACCGGAATCCTTACATATTTAGGCTAAATAAGGCCAGTTAGGTTATGTGTTTTCAATATTTCCGAGTTGAATTTGGCGAAAAAAACCAGAAAACCATCATATGTGTAAGTTGTAATATTCTCCCGCTATACGGACTTCAAAAAATCTACAACTAAAAGAAAAATTTAGAAAACTGTCTGTATACCAAAAAAAAAACACAATTTGGAAACCCCCTAATGTTGAGAAGTTAACGGAATCTCAAAATGAACTTTCATTCGTTTCAATCCATATGGCCAATTTTGTTCGATATGGCATCATTCTATGTGACCATTATCTATATATTAATAGGCTAACATTTTTTCCATACAATCAATTGCCAGAGTGTATCTCATAAAACAATGCATAACTCCAATTATTATATATTTTGATATGTTTTCGTGGGCCAGGAGCTTTGCATAGGCATATTATATTTAACAACAAATGCTTCATTAATTTGTAATAATTCATCAAAATTTTTACCAAAACCCAAAGCTGTTAACTACAGTATCTGACTTTTTTGTTGTATATACAGAAGTGGCGCAGGCGGTGAGCGTGCCGGCTATGACGCGTGGGTTCGTAGGTTCAAGGACGTGTTCAGGGCAGGTTAAGTTTTTTTTTTTTTACTAAATTGAATTTGCCTTAACAATACGAAAACTTTTTATTATATTTTTTTTTAAATTTATTATATTTGTAATCCAATATTTTTCTGTTTATTATGTTTATGACATCTATCTTGGAGTGAAAATCCCAAATTTTTAGAAAAATATAAAAAATTATTACAATTTATCAATATTTATCAATTTATATTTTTTAAGGAATATATCATATTTAATATGGAAAAAGTAAAAACACAGTTTGTAGCTTCTTGAATTTTATATTTACGAAATAATTAGAAATCGCGTTAATTTTCCTAAAGACATCAACTTTTTTCTTCCTAAAAATTTTTATTTGTAAAAGAGTCGACATACATATAACCCAATATTTCAATATTTTTCTGTTTATGACATCCATCTTCGTGTGAAAAAACCAATTTTTTTGAAAAAAAAGCTAAAAAATTATTTCAATTTATCAATATATATTTTTTAAGAAATATATCATATTTAATATACAAAAAGTAAAAACGCAGTTTGTAGTTCTTCAATTTTATATTCACGAAATAGTTTGAAATTGCGTTAATTTTCCTAAAGACATCAACTATTTTCTTCCTAAAAATTTTCATTTGTAAAAGAGTCGACATATAACCGGAATCCTTACATATTTAGGCTAAATAAGGCCAGTTAGGTTATGTATTTTCAATATCTCCGAGTTGAATTTGGCGAAAAAAACCAGAAAACCATCATATGTCTAAGTTGTAATATTCTCCCGCTATACGGACTTCAAAAAATCTACAACTAAAAGAAAAATTGAGAAAACTGTCTGTATACCAAAAAAAAAAAAACACAATTTGGAAACCGGCTAACGGAATCTCAAAATGAATTTTCATTCGTTTCAATCCATATGGCCAATTTTGTTCGATATGGCATCATTCTATGTGACCATTATATATATTATAAGTCTGACTATGTTGTTGTTATATGTCCATGAAATTTAATTTTGTTTATTGAAATATTGACGGAATATGAAAGGAGTGGTGGGTCTGATGGTGGACTTTCAAACATTACTAAGTACCGTTTTTGCCATCTCCTATTAATGATTACTGGTCTTTAATGGACGTTTTTTTTTTGGTTAGTTGTCAAATTACCCGTCTTTAGAGTAAACCAGCTTTTATGAAAGCGACTCTCAATAACTCAACTATAAATAATTATTTTCATCAATAAAAATGTCTCCAATATTTATGCCTCTAGGCATTAGGTACTGGAGAAAAATGCGAACAGAGGATTTAATAAGTTAAACTAATTTAAGGTGGTCGAATTTCGACCAAGGGATATACTAGTACCAATTAAGATGAGAAACGAAATCTGTGCCTGCACTGATAATGCGCTTTAGAGTGTCTACGGTAGACTATAGTCTTTAAGGCTTTACGCTAAATAGAATCTAGTATGGGATGTTAAACGTACTTGCGCTGTGTTTAAAGTTTAATAAACAATTTCAAGCTAAATTGATTAAGCGTAAATAAGTAACACAATTTCGTATTCATTCACTTAGAATATATCTGAAGTACGACATGGCGTATGAGTAACATTTTCAAATCTAATACATACTAAAATTTATCGCTGTTATGCAAAGAATAAGGTCTGCTTGTGAAACTAAAAATAATTGTAGCATTTCCGCTTTTCCAAACACCCATATAACCACTTAGTACTGCCAACCACTGCTAGTGTGTTTTTAATAGCGATCGTAACTCTAATACCATTTTCTTTCACTTTTTAAAGCTTGCATTAACTACAGACAAATCTAGTTTGGCTGTTACTCGTAAAGCGATACATTCACATCGTATTGTATAAATATTTGCTATGAAAATAGAAAAACAAAACAACAAGTTAACACTTGGCAACACAGAGTAAAAAATACAGGTATGTGCATTAGGGTGGGTCACTGTGTAAGTTACTAGCACATCCAAAAAAGGTTAAACAAGGCAAGCGCAGATCAAAAGTTAAGTGCAAGCTGCTCCCGAAAGATTTATATTAATATGAGATATTAATTTTAGATTTAAATGTCGCTTGGTAGTGGCTTTGTAACAATCTGATCTTCTTACCTCCTGTAATTTTGCTTTAAGAATTATGCTCAAATTTCACATTGCATTTCTTTGTTTGAAAAACTTCGGGTACCCTAATGTTTTTGCATACATAAATGCAAACATATATAACATAAAGACAAAGAAACTATTGCGTCATTTGTTTTGTTGTTGACCTATAAGGGATTTGTTTCTAATAGAACACAAACGTATGTATTTTACTATTCAAGCAGAAGTAGCAGAGATAGACAGACTTAAATAAGCTTTGAACAAGGACGACAAGCTTCGATATTACTTACACGCGAATGTTGCATACAAACAAATCTGCTTGTATTTGTAAATACTTCAATTGTCTGCAATAACATTTAACCACACCTCGTCCTTGGCACGTTTTGTGGATGTAGTGCTAGTGTTTCGTTGACAAGTAAACAAACTTGTGATAAGCCCTAAATAGAAGTAGAAGGAATAGATGGAAGAAACCTTTTCGCAATGGGCAATCATTAAAATGTGACAGAAAACGATTGAAAGCAGAAAAGGTGGGGTTTATCAAAATGAGCAAAGCAGCAAAGCAAACAATGAGTACAATTGTTTATCATGGCATAAAGGATTTGTTTACACTTTGCAAGGGTTTTCGGCAAGCTTAAGTCGCTTAAAATAGTTTGTAAGGAATGTAATGTAGCAAACGAAGATAACGAAAATGCTATGTGAAATACAAAGACAACAATAACGAATTGAATTTGCTGGTAGTATGGTAGTTAGCTGTCAGCGTGGATATAAATTGAATGAATGTGAGTGTACCAAATGACGAGGTACGAGGCTGAGGTATATGCAAATTTTATTTAAGTATACCTAATTATTTGTTTTGTTGAATGTAATGGGTAAATTAGTGAAGAGTAGCGTTTAATTTGTATACAAAGGCTTTACTTCCTTGAAATTTCTGTTAATTGAAATTAAAGCTAACTACCATCAACTGCTCGGGTAAACTTCAAACTTATTTTGCCGATGCTGACAGAATGTCTGAAACCTAAGAAGGGCCTGAACATTTGAAAAACTATAAAGGGCAGATAGTAGCGTCAGGTTGACCTAGTGGTTGAACTCATTCATTTTACAGACATTCAACAAATATGCAAGCGGAATATTTTTCACTCACCCTATTCAAGCGGTGTTTCTGATTTGTAACATCTAAGACAATGACCACGGAGGATGGTTCGTGACCCTTGGAGTCAACAAAAATTTGAGCGAGTGTCTTGGACGAGTTCTTAAATGCAAACTATACAGTGGAATTCAAATTTTGACGGCATTTTAAGAGAGCAAAAAAGAGCAAATTTTATTTATTTTTTGCTGTCTTCTTTTATAAAAGCTATTTGGCCAGAGCAACATATTGGTACTTATTTTGTTGGGTATTATTTCACTGCGTGTGGTTTCATTTCGGACTTATTTTGTGGTACCCAGTATGACCTAAGCTAATGAGCTTTTCTAACCGACGTCAGTTAAGGCCAACATGGCATGACGGTGTCGATTTATTACTCCACTCACTTAGGCGGTTGTGGCCAACTAAGTAGTGATGAATACTGTTTCGAGAAAAATGTCACTAGCAGCCAAACTTTGGTTAACAGGCAGCAATAATATTTCGCTTGAGTCATGATGAACAGTAGTTTGTTTATAAAACATGAAGATACAGTATCTAAAAGCTGATATTATTAACGAGGTATGTCATAGCGTATGAGTAACTTATTCCACATTGATGACATGAATGGATATACATACATACATACATATCACACGTTTTGTTGTAACAGATGTAGTTCCAAATTTCAAACCTTTTGGGAAACTCTATTTGTCACATGATTCATTTGCTCATTTACAACTCTTAACATAATCTCATAAGTCTGTTATTTTGGTTTATCATAGAATCACGAAAAATAAAAATTGTTGAGTTACATTTATTTACCATAGAACGTGTGATATAATTAACTTTTAAAAATGAATATTTATCATACATAGAAGCAATTCAAAAGTTTACAACGAAGACGTCGATTCCTTGTTTTCTTACTTTAGAATATACTCATCATGTATAATAATGAAATTTTACTTTAGCAACAGCAAGAACGAAGGTGAGTTATTATATTTGAATATGGCAAACAACATCAAAACTAATGAAATTAGTATGATTATAAAAAATAGAGTACGCACTTTTGTAAAAATATATATACAACTTTATTTATATGTGTGTCATTAATGCACCTTAAGCTTTTCTCACCACGATTTTACGCTCCTGCACCAATTCAAATATGTATGTAAATGTTGTTCTTTACTTTTAATTTTGTATTACATATTCAATTTTAATTAAGAAAAGTGGTAATAGAACATTTTTGTTTATTACAAAGTCATTTCCAATCTAACGTAGAATAGGCAAAGCAACAACAAGCAAGCAAACAAAAACCAAATTTGCAAGCATGCAAAGACACGTTTTTTGGTAGTGAACACCAAGAATAATCAGCAGCAACACCAAGCAAAAATAATTCAAAAAAATATTTGCTCCATTTACTATCTATATTATATAGCAAGCGCTACAAACAAAAATTTTAAACAAACAACTACAAGTTACTTAAAAAGCAAAAATAAAAAATAATAATTTAATAATAATAAGAAAAAATTGCAATTCTACTTGAACGATTCTACTTCCTTCCTCATTCAAATTGCAGTCAGAATTATGGGCATGGACGACAAATTGCATCTAAAAATGTTCGAAGATAATTTGGCGCTGATTGATACGCCACTAATAGCAACAGCAACAAGCACCCATTATCCAGGCACCGTGTCCACCTCATTACATTCACTACATGGCATACTCTTATATCCATTCAATGTAAGCGATTTTCAACAACGTCACACAGCGCCAAATGGACATGAGACAAGTGCATTGGATATCATCGATACGGGTCACTCGTATGGTTATGAACATGGAACTGGGCATAGCAGCAGCGGGCATGGCCATGGACATGGCAATGGGGCTGTTTACTATCAAAGTAGGTGTAAATGTTTGTTTAGCGTAAAAAAAAATTAAAAGTTATTAAAACAAAAAGGTATTTCAAAAAGCTCGAAAAATAATTTTTTTTAATGCAAACCGTAAAAAAATACTAAAAACTAAAATTCCAAAAATGTTTAAATAAATTTCATGGAGTCATCCTTAGCTAAATGCGTTTAGAATACAGCTTGAGTGAATTGTTACTAAGAGCGCTTGTTCCTTTTTTTTTTTTTTTTGTGCCTATCTAATATGCCTAGGTATGTGCGTGTGTGTGCGTATGTGAGCTCTGTTGGCAAATAAATGACGTTAGTAGAACCATATTAAAAGTAAGCGTAGGAACGTGGCGAAAAATTAAAATTTTATAGCAGAAATGAAAAAAAAATGTGTATATATCATTTCAAAGTTTTACTTTCATGCTTTGTTAATTATGCTTTCGGTAATGTTTTTTCTTTAAATTGTTTTTTTTTTTCAACAAGTTAAGTATTCCAAAAAACCTGCCCTTTGAACAATGAAAAATAAAAAATTAGCTTTTTCAGAGCTGGGCAAAAAGGACGAACCTTTAAATAGAGATTTAGGAAAAACATCACCACAAAAAGTGAGCTATTTACAATTAATGGCGCCCAGAATAACCTAAAAAATTTATGTGAGGAGGAAAAATTCACGCCAATTGGCAGTACCAAGGTTGATAAAAATCAAATGTTCTAAAATATGAAAAGCCTTTTTCTTTCTACACTGCCCAAGTCGATGACCGATGGAATCACCTTGTCATAACGCAGCTGCTAAGACAAAATTATCATTGGGTTGCAAACTTGTATAATTGCAGTTTTCCTAACGTTTATCCTTCTCACCCAGCTCTGTCTTAATTTTTTAACATTTTCGTATTTATTTCACAACAACGCTTTTTATGAGTGGTCTTCAGCCACGCTCAACTCAATACCAAATTTTGTTTTCAAACAAAATTCTCGAAGAAAAGCTCAAACAATAACAGAACAAAAATCACCACCTAAATGAAAACAAAAACAACAATAAAATATAGCTGCGATTCCACATAAAAGAACTACACAAAGTCAAAGAATAATACGAAAGATTTCGTAAAATCAAAATTAAGCGCTTTTTTAATAAAAGAAATATTTATTTTGTTTTAATTTCAAAAATTTATTATTTTTTCAACTTCTTGCTGTTCTTAATTAAACCTATTTATAGTTCAAAACGAAAAAAAAAACTACAAGAAAAAACAAATTATTTACAACATTTTTGTATTAAATAGCAAAAACAAATAACCAACAAAATTTTTACAATTTTTCAAATTCTGTTAAATATTAAAAACAAAAAAAAAATTAACAATTTTTTCCGCACTCTTACAAATTTTTTATTCTGTGCACCATTTTACAGCAAAATTGCTCAAACAGAAAATTTTTACATACATACATATTTATTAAAACATTTTTATCGTATATAAACAGTGTACATTTACTCTGTTTCGATTTTTTTCATTCTTCTTCAAAATTTCATGCAACTTTGTTACGTTCGTTATTGTTCAACAAATTTACTTAATTGTTAAATACAAACAAAAGCAAAATACATGTTTCATGATGTGTTTCATGCAATTAATACAATAAAAAAAAAAAAAAAAAAAAAAACCTTTCGAACATTAAGAATTCTTCATTTTTTATTTTTTTTTCTTTTGGACATTGCTTTTGTGTTTTACAGTAAATCAATTCAACTCAATACTTGTATGCTAAATACACAAACACACATACGTATTTCCATTCACACACACACACAATCACAAAGAGTTATGACTTACACACACACACCCTTTGGTACATAAATGATTTTTGTAAATTTTTACATGCGCAACAACATCACTTTAGTTTAAGTGAAATTTCATTCCTTTTTTTAATATTTTGCTCAATTGTTTCATATGAAAGCAGCTTCATGTGTGTGTATAAAGCAATTACATGCATATCACAAAACATTTCCACATACATACATACATACATAAATGCTGATACAAAATATTCTCTACATTGAATACATACATACATACATATTCGTACATTTCAACGGGTTTATGTCATTTGCCTTATTCCCATCGTCTTAAATATTTCAATTTTCCAATTGGCATTTTATATTTTACCCCAAAATAGTTTTGTTTTTTCACATACATATTTATATTTACTTGTTTCTTTGATCAAAACAAAAACTATTATTTTGATTGCTAATTTCGGGATACTGCACTTTTCTTTTAATTTTTGGCAATAATCCTTCCATATCTGTAGAAATAGTGAATCCTGTTGCTTTAAAGAGTATAGAGTCATATTGCCCAATATATTTTTGTAGCAGAACGCAGTGGATATTTGTACCTACTAAATAACGAAGATAAAAGCAAAACAAATACGTGAATTTAAAAATTAAAGATATTAATAACACCATTAACCCCCTTCTAATAACTTGAAACTCACAAGACTTCTTGAACAATTTTTGAATAATCTGCGGAAAATATTTTTTTGTAGGAGCAAAAAGGTTTCTCAAAAAACTTTTGTGGCATCAACCATTTTATTCAGTGTTAACAGAAGCATTTCAAAAATACTCTTTTAAAATTATTCACAACAAAACGCTGTATCAAAATTAGGAAGGACCAAAAAGTAAATTTTTATTTTTTAAATTATATTGTTAACAGTTTTTGGAAAATATTGTTAGAGTTTTTAAAACCAAGTAGCCCTTTCTGTATACATATCAACAGAAATAAGAGTTCCAAGCATGAAAATAATACTTAAAATAATCAATGATAGCTTTTGTTTTAACGTTTAGAATTCCAAAGTTTTGTTTTTTTTCTTTTAGTGCAACATATAGTAAACTGTAAATAACAGTTCCTTGAAAAAAATACTAAACCGCTAAATTGTAGCAGAGTTCTCCCGTCATTCTACAAAATTTAATGGGAATATAACTAAAAAAAAATATTTTTTTTGACCCATCTAATACACTCTAATAACAGATTTCTCTCCCATATCAATATACTCGCACTCTTAAAAAATGTGACCAAGTAAATTATGTATATCTGAAATGGCCACATCAAAGACATTTAAAATTTTGAAAACTAACTTAGTGAGTCTGAACGTTACTTCCAGCATAATTCCGTAACAGACAATGGCGCAGGAATTGTTGAACAAAGTAATCGATAATTCAACAAAAACCTTTCCCAGCTAACTTTGTGTAGCAAATCTTTCAACGAATGCTTTAAAAATTAAAGCCTATTTAGATATAAAACACATTGCAGTAGATATTTAAATATAAAAGTAATAATTTTATACTAATCAATTTAAAAATAAATTTAAGTGAGCTCAGAATCCTTTATTTTTCTGCTTTTGTTAGAGATGATTCTACTTTAAGTTTTAAGAAAATTGGTTGTTTTGGTGTTTTCAATAATTGTAAATGCTAACATTTCGTTTTGTTACTTTAATTCATTGAATAGCAAATAAGAAATATCATTTAGTGTAAAAAAAAGTGTTATTATTCTAACATATTTACCATTAATTTTCATTTTTTGTTCACTCTTTTTTATTTAATTTTTAAATTTCTTAGAGTAGGCGTTCGCCAAAAATTTAAAACTAGACAAAATGAGATGTTTATGTGTGCCCAACAAATAATGGAACGTACGCTTTACCATTTGAAAGATAAGCATTTAAATTGATTGCGTTATTTTTTTAGAGTACGAGCAGTGTAGGAATTTAATTAAACGCTCATTTTACACCATAAATATGTATATAACTACTTGTATATATCTATATGAATCAGTATGCATATTTTAAATTCTCTTTAGTCATGAATTATCGAACAAAATTTATTCTTTCAAAAACTAAACCATTTACCACACACACATTTATTTGAAATGTGTTCCTTGAGATGCATTTCCCTAGAAGAAGCCTTATGGACTTCCAGTGAAAGGCGCAATGCAAGCTTCATAACTCACCACCAATATCTGAAGCAGGGCGCAAGTTTTCTGTGGATACCCTAGTCATTTGGGCTCTATTTCAATATTGATATCAATCAGCACTTCGTGGTACATTTTTTGGTAGCATAAAAGTTGTGCTTTAATTCTAGAACGCAGTGTATATAGAAACCTACAGCCGTGTGCAATATAAAAGCAATGCGATTAAAGTTTAATTTACTTTCCTAAACTTTGTCTAAACTTTGAAATTAGTTTTTATTTGAATTCTGTTACATAATTTTTTATATTTTAAATGAAAATTATTAAATATAAGCCTCTCCTAATTTCGTAGCTTAATATCTAATTTGCTTTCCCTACTAATTTATTGAACACAGCTGTATGTACATACTTACAAACTACTTAAAATTCCCATATATTTGCTAGGGCAAGTGCTTATTTGACAATAAAATGTGTTTACATGCATATTTTGTTGTTTTTGTTTTTTTATTTGTTTCCACATAAATTGAAATACGCGTGAAAATAATAAAACAAATGAAACCGAAGTAACAACCCAATGAATTTATTATGCTCCACTAAATTACTAATGCGATTTAATTGGATTATTTCTCACTTAAAATGAAATGAAAATGAATAAATTTTTTGTGTCAATAAATTTTTCTAGCGTCCAATGACAAGTAATAATTTACATAAATACTATACTATACTATACATACACATACCTACATATACATATACCAAGATAAGTGGCGTACGCTTAAATACATAAATTTCCTTCTACCCTCCAAGCGCGTCGCTCCCTTTTGGGTTTTGTTCTTTCAATTTCACACTGTCTCATTCATAGTCGCATGGCAGACAACAAACGCATCTAAAGTGCTATTAATCAAATGGTCCAGTACAGCGAGCGCGATGTCAACATCATTGGCCAAAGTGATATCAAAACAATTAAGGATGCCTGATTTCGTGTGGAAGCAAATATTTTATACATAGTTGTCTAACGGAACAGGCGATACTTTAAATAATTGCAAAAAGGAAATATTTGTTATTCACAAGTTTAATGTAGTTTTTATAGGAGATGATGTGAAACTTGGTAGAGTTGGAGTCGGGATAGAGCCTATGAAGATTTTCTTCCTAATGTACCCAAAAAAATAATTTTACATATAATTTTTTAGGAAAACAGTCACTTGCAAAGCTAGGCTATAAGGGGGAGGCCAGATCGATTTATTCAAACTAGAACTCCACCAGTTGTTTGCATATAAGCACAAAATCAGACGCAATAAGTTATCAGAACCGATTCCGTTTGTTTACAAATTTAAATATTGTCCTATGTTTTTGACATTCTACATTTTTTGTATTTACTTAATATAAGTTTTAAAGATTGTGTAGTAATTATTTAATTTTATTTGATTTTACTTTATTTTATTTTATTTTATTTTATTTTATTTTATTTTATTTCATTTTATTTTATTTTATTTTATTTTATTTTATTTTATTTTATCTTATTTTATTTTATCTTATTTTATTTTATCTTATTTTATTTTATTTCATTTTATTTTATTTTATTTTGTATTAATTTATTTTATTTTATTTTATTTTATTTTATTTTATTTTATTTTATTTTATTTTGTTTTATTTTATTTTATTTTATTTTATTTTATTTTATTTTATTTTATTTTATTTTATTTTATTTTATTTTATTTTCTTTTATTTTATTTTATTTTATTTTATTTTATTTTATTTTATTTTCTTTTCTTTTATTTTATTTTATTTTATTTTATTTTATTTTATTTTATTTTATTTTATTTTATTTTATTTTATTTTATTTTATTTTATTTTATTTTATTTTATTTTATTTTATTTTATTTTATTTTATTTTATTTTATTTTATTTTATTTTATTTTATTTTATTTTATTTTATTTTATTTTATTTTATTTTATTTTATTTTATTTTATTTTATTTTATTTTGTATTATTTTATTTTATTTTGTTTTATTTTATTTTTTTTTTTTTTATTTTGTTTTATTTTATTTTATTTTATTTAATTTATTTTATTTTTTTTTATTAACAGCCCAATATTATACCTACTTTTTTCGGTCCATTCGTTCAAAACATTATTTACTTCGTCCCACTGGGTATAGCATTTATGCAAAGGGTTTGGTTCGCTTGTGACTGATGATGTGGCCGAGTAAACCAAATGTATGCATACATATACATATATAAACGAATAGTTTGTTCATTTAAAATGTGGTTTATTGTAACAAATGAGCGGAAAAATATAGAGTAGAGCTAGGAAAAAGTAAAATATGAAACAAAAAGCGCAACAACACATTTGTAGATGATTATTTGGACTTTTAATTAGACTAACTATTTAATTTACTACTTACTAACAAATAATTTATCAACATAGGTACATAGAAGAATAATTAAAAATTGTCAAATAAAGTGGTTGGACAGCTTGTTTACATGTTGCAAATACAAATTTACAAATTACATGGAACTATTTATGTATGGATGTATATAAATATTTACAATGTTTTTAATATCAAAGCGCGTCTGATTAATGAGGTGACCATTTAACTTTGTTAAATTTTGTTTTCCAAAACTAATTTAGACTCGATTTATACATAACATGCAAATCTAATATTAAAGCAACGAGTAGCATAAAATATAAAATTTGCAGGTAAACTATTTGCTAGAGCAATTTTCATCTAAGCAGACTAAGTACACGATTAAAATTTTAACCTAAACTCCGAAATGTTGCTCTGCTTTCTGAATTTCTTCTTTAAGTCAATATGTATTTTCAAAAAAATTTCTCCTTTCACATTTCTCAATATTTTGAACCCTTTGACTTACTTGCTCCAGGTCTACAATCTTAGTAGCTTCTCTCAAATATACCAATATGAACGGTGATTTTTCTATAGTTGCTTGATCTTATTCTACTTCGGACTTAGTACGAAGATAAGAAGACCATTCGTCGATCTTCCGCTACTAAATATTTAATTGCAAATTTTGCCAGTCATATTTATGTATGTATAATCTCATTCTCACTAAAAAAAAATGTCCAAATCAATGAACAACTTTCGAAATTTCATTTATAACTTCCTCATAAGCAAATTGTTGAACGCATAGCATTTATTGCAACAATGTTATGCACCCTTTGTACATACATACAAAACACATGTAGATACATCTACGCCTGCAGGTAATACGAGTATCTGTGGGATACCTGTGGCATATTGCATATTTGCTTTTTACAGCTCATTGTAATAAAAAATTGCAATAAAATATTTATCTACTTAATATCATTTCGAATTGTTTCACATAAAAAATGATAATTATCGTAGGGAACTTATATTTTTTTTTCGCCATATTTTTGTATACCCTTTACCAACATTAAATTATATCTTAGATACTTTATTATTTCTATTACACATTGATATCAAATTTTAAGGAAGTTGACAATATATGTACATATGAATTTCCTTAAAAAATTGAGTAAAAAATTTTAAAAAATTCCATTTTATTTGTTACATACATATGTGAAATAGCTTTTGATATGTTTTTCTTTTAACACTTGCGGC
Organism: Sphenella marginata; assembly: GCA_951509765.1. NCBI lineage: Eukaryota > Metazoa > Arthropoda > Insecta > Diptera > Tephritidae > Sphenella > Sphenella marginata. The sequence goes on from OX608079.1 coordinate 98,346,673, forward strand.
CATACTTATAGTCCAATTAAAATAGATTTTTTCTTAAACATGATTCTAAAATAAACATCATTTCATGTCTGTCATAGCCAACTTAAAATAAATTTTATGTCTAAAACAGATACAATTTTTTCATACCACCAACAAACTTAAATTTTTTTTAAAGTGGACTCTGTTACATTTAGTTTTTGCCAAAATATTTTTTGAACATGACCACGATTGGCCAATATTTACATTTATTTTAAAGTTAAGTAGAGATTTTAATTAGACGCGAATTGTTTTCCCAGCTTAAAATTTTATTTTTAACAAGCAAAACGTATCGGTATAAAATATTTTTTTTTTTCACCCAAACTTAGGCTAACCCCCTGATTCTGTGTTCTTGATTAATTGTACATACTATAAAATATCAAGAAAAACACATATTTGAATCAAATGTTATCTGCTTCAAAGAATTAATTAATTTTGTTCGTTTTGGCGTAAAATTCAAAAAACCTGATACAAATATTTTTTTCTTGATTTTTATATCAAGATTGACAATCGGGGGGTATATATTTACCAATAGATAATATTTTGTCTAAGGAGTCCAAAAATCGGGGATATATGGAGGTATATAAAGAACTAGCAAACCTAGAGATATCGCATTTCCCCTTCTTACTTTGCTTCCTCTAATTTTTGGCACCAAAGAGGGGTATGTTACCAATTTCGCCTTCTTCTTTCTCATTCCCCTAGTCTTCTTATGTTTCATTTACCACTTTTATTCCTGAATCTATTACTATTCCTATTCCCTTCTGTTTTATTATGACTACTCTTTTTAATATTCCTATTGTAATTGTTACAGCTTTACCTCTTTCAATTTCTTCATCGCACTTATTGCTCCTCTACTTTTAACATTTAAAAGAGTTCTCGTGAAATTTCGGTAAAAAGTATTTTTTGGTGTGTCCTGCATTAGCTCTGCGGTTTTCTGAATTAATTTTCCCATATTTAGTCTGTTAATACGTTATTTCCTACCGTACATGGTATATATGCAAAGTCGAAGACCGTCTGTCCTTAGTTTTGTTAATAACCTCAGTTCAATTATTTTGTCATTAGTGCTCATTTTTATATATGAGTATGTATGTGTGTATAGTACATCTGTTTGTACAATTCATTTTAACGCGAAACCAAACAAGACCAAGAGATTGACAACCATGTCACCGGAGTTTTCATTGTGTGAAACATTTAAAGTACTTAGTACATGTATTTACTGTCAGATTTTTACATTTATTTACATCTACAAGCTTGTTGATGTCGATGTGGCCAATAAACAACTATGTCAACAAACAATTCGTTAAAAATAAATAATGCAATTAAATTTTTATTCTTGTTTTATTTTAATAGATAGTCTACACATTTAGTTTCAACAAATAAAACTGTTTTTTTTTATAAAAAAAACTTGATTCCTGATTGATGATTTCCTTTCTATTTAATTTTAATAAACACAAACAACTCATAACACTCCACGCGTAAATATGTTAAGCTTATTGACCTAAATTGCCCATAAAATTTTAATTTGAAAACGCAAAAATATTTTCATCGGACGATTTGAAAGTTAAGAGTAAGGTTAAGCTGCAGAATTTGTATTGAATTCCATGCACTTTTCCATTGAAGAGATTGATGTTCATTTGTAAATACACGATGGTAAAGCGTACTTCCGTACAAAAATTCCTTTGAAAGATAAGAGTATTAAATCAATTTTTCTGTGCATAAAAAAAATGCTAAACGAAAAAAATAAAAACTGAAATTCATTTATTTGTACTGATAACCATCTTTATTGAAAAGCAAATCTCACTTATTAATTTTTTCTATTTTCATGATTTCTTTTTCAATTTTCATATAAATAATTCACTTCATGGACTGCAACACGACACAAAAAAAAAAAACAAAAAACAACAATAAAATGGAATTTATCATAAAACTCATAAACTTGCGCAACACAAAAAACCTGCAACGAACAATAACATATTTTTATAACGTTTAAACAATGTATGTACACATCCACAAAAATAATGTTAATCAATGCAACAACGAAAAAAAATTCAACCAAATATTAATGATTTGAAATTTACGAACACAACAAACAACAAAATTTTATAAACATGTCTAAAAAAATCGTTCACAAATATAAATCAACCTTGGGCGATTGTAAAAAATTGGAAAAAAACAAAAATCACAACAACACCAAAAAAACCTTTGGCCACTTGGGCACGTTTTGTGCGTGTTTTGTGCGCCTTGAATATTTTCTCTCCTTTTTTCCCCCTTTGGTAACGGCACGCCTTTTTGCTGCACGCTCACAGGTGGTCAGGATGTCGAAGTGGACCTCTCAACGGAAATAATCAAGCAACACTTTCAGGTAAGTCAAAGAGTCAAACCTAACCATTGTCGCATCCTTTCGACCATACACATGCCACTCAGCATGTTGCGTTGGCTAAATGAGAGGATTGTATGCATAGTTTGAAGCAAGCAAAATGTGCATTAAGGTGGTCCGCTAAACAAAAAATTAAGTCGAATTTATTTATTTAATTAGTAATTTCAAATGATTTGGGGACCAGGTTGGTCTCACATGGCACTCAACGTGTTAAAAGGGACTAAATTTCGGAGTGTCCACTTCTTTTGCATTATAATTTTTTTTAAAGCTGGACTACCTTAATGTACGTGATTTGCTGCACTTCATTACACTTGCTGCAAGTTTGATGCGTTGCAGGCTATGCGCTCGTGCTCAAAAATCGAATATGTTGCAATTACTTGCAGTTCTTCAAAATGTAACAAGCGTATTTTCTTCTTTTTTCTCTCTCTCTTCATTGTACTTTCTTTGACTTTCAACATGCTGCTGCTTTCGATGGACATCATTTAACATACAAACGCACTGCTGCGTGCAATCTTCTACCGATTTTATGAATGCAATTGTCAACATACAACACCAACCAACCAAACCACCGCAAAATGACACTCCAATTGACCCCCCAACGCTTGCCATCAACCATTCCACGAAATGTATGCAATGACGCATACAAACCAACTGCAACTAATACAACAACAACAACGACACAACAACATGCATGTGGCGTGCATTGTTCACGTAACGGTGCTTCCTTTCGTGACTTTACTCGGTTGTTGAAACAATTTGAATGTAATGCGATGTGATGTATGCCATTGGTATGGTCGGCCTTTACTTGCGTTGATTGAGTAGAGTACCTGCCATACGGCATTGGATACCTGCCGGGAGGATGCGTCATGCTCGTCATCCCTGCAGCCAATGTTGATGCATTGTGAAATGCACCGTTGTAATCGCAATGCATGCATGACTTCACTACAAGCCTTTTATAAAGGTCCTCATGAGGATTTGAATTTGGACATTGCCTTTTGCCTATGCAAGTAAGTAGCGTTTAGTTTACTCTATAAACATATGTACATACAAATGTACTTACATATATATGAAAGTTTGACATCATCATACATCAAATGGGTCTCGAGCGTCTCTACTCTCCTCTGTGCGTGCATTTCATATCGTGGCTCACATGCACGCTTTTGTGGCTAAACGTGTATTTGTACATTAGTCCCTCTCGGCTTAGAAAAAGCTCTACAGAAAAATACTTAGTAGGCTGAGGTTTGTTATCTACAAAGAAATAAGTGATTTCATGCAATAGATTCTAGTGACTATAACTCCAAAATAGAATTAATTAAATACGTATTCTCGTGTTAGCTCTGTTAAAGGAAGACGGAGTTTTCCTCTCGGTTTTGCACTTAGTATGACTTTCACTGCATAATGTGGGCACCTTAGCCTATCCAGGCCAACGCATCTGCTTCACAGTAGTCCTAAATTTCTATGTATGAGCCACTAGCCGAACCAGCAAATGCTCAAGCGTCTGAGACTTTCCTTGACAGACTTTGTCGGAAATATTTTATAGTCGTTCTTTTTTCGCAAAGTTGAGTGGTGTCAGATAACTTATAGTGCTTCCTGCGAAGTGAATCCAATAAGGTTGTACAGGATCCAGAAAAGTTTTAATTGGAGTTTTAAACCACTAACTGGCACAATGAGCCGTACTTTAAAAGCGAATGACACCAGAACTACTTATGGGGAAAAGCTTCTGGATTCAAAGCTTACCTTCTTCACTTTTTGTATTTAATATTTTTTGTCTAGCATAATAGCTTGATACTTGGCGTTCTTATTAAATTTATGGTTGGATTTTTCGATTCCCATGAAAAGTTTTCTCTATACGACTTTGACTGAAACGGTCTACTGCACATAAGCGTATACTTCTTTGTGCATTTAGTGTAATCGATTGCGTGTCAAACATATTTCAAACATTTTCCTAATTTTTGTTCTTGCTTACTTTCATTCATTATTGTATGTGTATTTTACTTTCTACTTTTCTGCTTCGAACAGAAAAACAACGAATCGTCACGACATGTGCATGATTGCACAGGAAAAACTCCATCCAACTTGTGCACAAAGGCCAGCCGATAATAGTAATCAGCAAGGTACAAATGGCATATATTATCACCCGCCACCGTCCTGCCATTCAGTGGCTGAGAATTGTAAAGAGGAACGTGAGTGCAGGTAAGTGAAAGCAAAGAGGCACTTTTCTTTACACGCTACTTTGAACACTTTGATACGTTTAGTTGATGTAGGCATGCATTGAGTGGAAGCCTTGATTTCTATGCTATGTATTTTTGCGAAGGCTTTGTTTTCTTTGGCATATTTAGCTGTGCCCAAATTTTTGCCTATAATAAAGAAAAATACGGTAATTTGCTTTTGTAAATTTCTTAATTAATTTGGTTTAGTGTTATTGTAACACTTTTTGCAATATGAGAGTAAACTAAACTTTAAAAGTTTCTGTACTACATTGTATCTGAAATTACAAAATTTAAAAATGGCTGCAATGAAAATTGAAACGTTGGGAAAAATTGTTAAAAGAAAAGATTGTTTTATTTTTTGAATACAAGTATTATAGCAGCAAAGCTTATACAAAATTTAATGAAATACATTTTAGAAGTGACTACACTAAAACCCCATTTTGTTAGGCTTCGCACCTACATGATCCATACCAGAATAGCTACGACACCATGACTAAAACGCTTTCTGAAAGAAAAAACCGAAATAAAAGTAATTTATTCCCCTGTATTTGCAGCAATTAAATTAAGTTTAATTATTAACTCTTTACAGATTTATTATTCAAAATTTACTACAAAAAAATGTATTACACTCATGAAATTTTGCATTTTTAATCGTGTACTTGAAGATTAAAATCATTTTATAAGTTGCTTGTTCATTTGGAGCTTTAGAGGTAGACTGGTAGTCAAAATAACGTATGTTGTTACACCAGTGACTTTCAAACTGTTTTCTTGGAACACAGCTACATCATACGAGAGCGCCCAAAAACTTTTAAATTAAATTTTGAAAATAAAAATACATGCCAGGTATCAGCGGGAGTACACTCTGTTCAATCGCATCGATGTATGGAGTAGATACTACTACTACAACAAGAAAAAGTAATCACAATATTACAACATACTAAAGAGCGTAACTTTAGTTCATGAAAAAAAATCCCGGTAGTTTACCCCATATCAAATATTTTTGTTGCGCGAGTTTTCAGAACCATCCATAGGTTCCTTGAGCTATAGTCAAACAATATAGCATAGTATCTATACTTGACTAGATGATGTCTGACGGGTAAACCGATTTTTTTTGTATATATCCTAAAATCTTTTAGATAAAATTTAAAAACTGCCAAAGCTAAACACTTTTTATTTAATGGATATCAAACAAAAAATACAAAGTTTTCCACAGCAATGGGTGCTTTAAACACCCAGCGATCTGATGATCTGTTTAATTTTCAATTTGGGCTCTTAACTATTTGCAAATCATATAAATTTGTAGCTTGAACGTTTTTTCTCCAATAATTAATATATTTTTATTAATTAAAAAATGTCCTATAAAATATTCCATGCAATATAAATTAAATAACAGAGATATTTAAAATGCAATAAAATGTGTTCGCCAATTCAATGGCAACCCTGCATGCATGTCTTTACATATATTCAGTGTCTAAAACTCAACAACCTACTCTGCGCGCCACGGCCCAAAAGTTAATTTGAGCCACAGCTAGCCATGTCTTCCTAAGTGGCCATTGTTATTTCGATGTGTACGCTGATTAATATACATTGTTGATTGATGATTTTGTTGACTTTTATTTGAGTTTGAATACATTTTCTATACAATGGCCGTTAGGCTGTTTTAAAGCACTTTTTCGCTCGCAATATGTAGCTTATGGCAGCTGAAAAAGATAAAACTACTGCTAACACTATGCGCAATAATGATTTGCAGTTAGTAACTAACTTTACATTCAAAAACATTTATACTAATACATACATACATATGTATATGTACATATGTAAACCATGCAGTGGAGAGAAGCTTTATTGAACTGTTGAATCCCCTAGTCCTCGTAAGTCTACTCTCAGTGCTTCGTAAATGTTTGGGTGGCATTGTCCTACGACTCGGACAACTTCGTTCTTCCCTTTTATCTATTTCGTTTTTTTTTTTTTGTGCACGAAAACCTACCTCTGCCGCTTTAATTATTAAATTAGAAATAATATTCGGTTAGATGTTTTTTTTTTAATTAGTAAATAAGTAAGAGTATTGGTGCAATATATCTCCACAATGGTCTTCAGGTCCGTACCACCAACCCTTTTATATAAATATATTTAGCCTCAAAAGTTTAGTATATGATGGGTGTTGCCAAGCTTCCTTTTTCATGTATTTCTTTTTCTTTGAACATTTTATTGATATGTTACATATCCATAGTGATTCCTATGTCCCTACCTTGAACTCTTTTATAGACATTCAGCTTCAACATTAAGTATGGTTGGGAAATTAAAAATTAAGTTTGTGTGGAAGATGGCACGCCCCCTCTTGTTTATGTATATGGATTTAAGCCTTTTATTGCAGGAGGAATGAGTTTCATGGAAATCTTTTTTTTTTTTTTTGCTTTTCACATCGTATATTAAAGGTGAAACTTCACATTCAATTACATTCATCAGAACATACACGCAGACAGACAAATAAATTTGATTTGGATTCTATTGGCTTAATAATGATCGCTGTTAGCAATTTTTCTTATCTTTTATACATATTATGAAACCTTTTTTTTAAATCGTTACGATATGTATGTAAATATCAAAAATATTATATTTCCAACACCCCTAATATATGTACATATATTCAGTCAAGTTGCATCGGTTAATTTGACAACACCACGCTTGACTTCAATTTCAATCATTTTCAATAATTAACACTGAAATTACAATCAAAACAATGCTTCTCAATATCGTTAATAACGGTTCATCGTATGACTGCAAGCAAACTACCATTAAAAGCATATGATTAAGCTAGCAAAGTTTAAAAGATACATTAACAAAGATACTTTGATTACATCGATACATATGTACGTGCAGGTAATAAGAAGAAGATGATAGGATAAAAGTTTGCTGTTGGCAACTGGTTGAAATTCTGCATCAATGCATCATGAAATTGACAATTTACTGAAGTTTGTAAGCTTGGAACTATTAACTGCAAGCACACTTGCAAAAAGCCATATATCACAAACATCCATGTACGAGTACATATATAAAAACACACAGACTCACACACATACACATGCACTTTATTGCAACAGTCTGGTTAAGCCATTACAGCAAGTGCTAGCGCGCGAATGTTGCCAATAATCTGGTTTACTCTGACAAACAAATCAAGTCAACTTGCTGCCACAAAGTGTTGTATGACATGAACGAGCGTTGCTGTGGTTTTTTTGCTAAAATCACGTTATTACCGTACTGAAGCTATGTGCAAGATGCATGGATTTTCTTTAGCTTTGCCAAAGCGCTCTTGTAGAAATAATAAATAATAAACCATCATCAAAGTGAGTCCACGCTGCAGGCGTGAGGACAATTTTCGCTTAGGGCACTAGTTATGGTATTAGTTCTAAAAGGCAGGTTTGTTGTAGTTATTATTTTATTTCAGGCACCGGTTTTGATTTCAAAAACAAAGCAACACAAGTTTGAAAGCAAAATTATTGACTTTTGCTTGAAGTCGAATTGCTTAAGGTTTTTTCCGTTGGACAGACATCATACATTTTCTCCAATACAATAACAAATACTATTCATGCCATTTATTTATAAAATTTACGCAAAACGAATTTTATATTTTTATAAAATTATTAGATTTTTTTCGATATCCTCTTTAGTCCATTCTACAGATTACGTCATGAAAATTTCATAAAATTTGATTGTTGGCTTTTTGGCAGATGGGAATTTGAAAACGGGGCTGTCATTTTATTCAATCACTGCTAGATCGATGAAAATACAAACTAAACAGATTCAGAGTTTGACTTACTAGTTTAACAGCAAACAGCCGCGGTTTCGGTTTCAGTCCGTGTTAAGAAGTTTTTAGTACAAGATAATTTCTAAAAAAAAAATACCTACTTAAGCATAAATGTTCAAAGTTTCTATATGATACGAAATTTAAACCATAAGCCAAATTTTCTTGAGGGTTTGCCAATGCAAATGTTCTTTCTGCATCCAAAATTTATGATTTTTATGTATGTAAATGAAAATACTAACTAACCAACTAATTCACTTAGCACACGTTATAAATAAGTACTTATATTTTGATAAAACATTTCATTTAAATCGAAAATAACCACACAACAATTCATTACATTAACATAACCTCAATTAAAAACAAGTAAGGAAAGGGCTGTCTTCGGCTGTGCCGAAGGCTTTATACCTTTCATGAATGCCAAACCACACTTATCGGAACAATCGATTGTATGGGAGCTATACGTTATGTTGGTCCGATCTGGCTGATTTTGCCTACATATGTTACATATATAATATGTAGCAAACGTGCAAAGTTTAACGTTCCTAGCTTTTTAACTGCAAAATTGAGAGCCCAAAACCCATTTATCGAAACTATCGATTATATGGGAGCTATATGTCATGTTGGTCCGATCTGAGTCATTTTCACTACACACGTTACAAATACAATATGTACTAAACTTGCAAAATTTTACGTTTCTAGCTTTTGAATTGCAAGAGTTCAAGGCCAAAACCCATTTATCGGAACAATCGATTGTATGGGAGCTATGCTTTGTATCGGTCCGATCTTGCTGGTTCCGACAAATGATTAATCCTATGCAAAATGGCGCCTGCTTGCAAAATTTCATCGAGATATCTCTAAAACTGAGGGACTAGTTTGCGTTCAAACAGACGGACGGACGGACGGACGGACAGACGGACATGGCTAAATCAACTCGCCTCATCGCCCTGATCATTTCGGTATACTTAAAAGTGGGTCTATCTCTTCTTCTTCTCATACTTACAAACATCGGACCAAAGTTATAATACCATTTCATGTTCATGAAAGGTATAATATCACGCTAATCAAATTTTGAATTTTGAGGGGGTTTTCAAAGCATACAATTCAATTTCGGTGGTTTGATACAAATTTCTATATACATGGGACATTTTTGACAGAAGAAGAGGGTTATGACAAGGTGTTTTTTCAGGACCCATTCCATTAATGAATTCACCGCTAAACCACACACAAAAACAACATACTTTCCACATAAAGACTGCAAAGTACCAGTGCCAGTAGTTTTGCACTAGTGCCTTATCCTGTAGGATGTGTACCAACACATCTTTATCACTCTGGGTGTGAGCATCTTTATACAGGGTGATTTGTTTTTTTTATAAACTACAAAATAATTCCTTTACGATGACAAAAAGATCTGAAAGGCTTATTCAATTTAAACTTGATACCACACTGCTTTTCTTCTATAATTTCCGGTGTATTACTTTAGAGAATTTGGGAAACACCAGCAAAGTTATCTGCATTCAACTGACAAAAACTATTCATGAGGAAGATTATCTTTAATTTTGTGTCTAGAATAATTCGCTAATTTTCTCATAATTTACCAGATTAGCTAAATCAATATAAACCACTTTAAAGCTCTTTGATTCGCACCGTGCGGAAGTTTACTACAATTTTTTCTTAATCAAGTTCAATATAACAAAAATTGCCCCTGCTCTAACATATTTCCTAACGACATTTTGACTCATCCCCCTATACCTCATATGTGCATATAAAACAGTATATAAAACAATGTATGACCCACCAATAAATTAGCGCTATATATCAAAAATATTGCAGCATAAGGCATACAATTTGTAGGCAGTGCGTATATTACAACTCAGTTGGCAAAATTCTAAGAGCCAAAAATAAGGTATGTAACGGATTAATCTCAACTTAACATACGATTTATAGCAACTCTGTATTTTTTCCTATGATCGCTCATACAATTTTTTGTTGGTTATACGCAAGCTGGTAGGTGTTGGTCGTAGTGCACTTCATCATTACTGGTTTCGCAACTAAACGACCGCAAAGTACGTGGCTACGAATTTAATTGCCTTTTAAGTGAATCGCTCTTTTGCTCCTGAGTCAGCCAGTAAATTGCGCTAATGGCGGTTCTCATTTCATATGCGAGAGATATGACAACATACATATGAACCTACAATGGTGTAATAACATGCTGCATGGATATAGAGCTTTATTGAAAAATGTTAGAGTAGGTGCGTGTTTTTCCCCTCCAGCAGCAATTGAAAGAACATTTAATAAATGTACTAAATTGAATATTATTTATAAAGATAAATTGAAATTTAATTTCTTGCGCAGGGATTTTCTACACCCACATTCAATGTCCAAGCATTTGTTGACGTTGTACCCTGTGGGCGATTTTGAGCTGAGAGTTCTCAGCTTATTTGGGTTTTACTAAACCCAAGGAGTGCAGCATAGATGATGAGTGGAGAGCTTCAATGCTGTGTTGTAATCATTTTACCAGACGTTTTCTTTAAACAATTTCTCACCAAAAGCTGTAAAAACCTTGCTGAGTCCTTTTCAGAAAAGTAAAGTCTGTCTTATTATGTATGGCTAGCAAGATTTGAAGTATTGGATAACAAAAATTGTTTGTTCAATCCAAAGTAATAATGTTTATCTCAAAGTCAGTGTTGTTGGTACGTTATATCCCTCAAGGGTATTAACGCACATTTTAATATATGGAAGCATGTTGCATGCGATTAACTTGAAGATTTGAATATTCAATAATATATCAAAGAAGTAAAAATGCAATAAATAAAATATGCAAAAATTATTGAAAGAAACGACAAAGCAGTCCCATTAACTTTGGCAGTATTTCTAAGACCGGAAGGAAGGAACGAACTCAACTAACTATGAGACAAGTGAACCCCATAGACAAAAATGCACATAATTTCGAATTATAATCCGGAATTAAATATTTAATCCCATTCGAGCTTTAGTTTTGGTGAGTTCTTTCTTAAGCTCTAAAGATAAAGAAAGAGTTAATATCGCTCTTTTAAACTTGTTATCAAAATTGTTTTCAGATATAAAGAAGGTAAACCAAAAATTCTTCATTTACAACATCAAAAAACCTCTATAGAAATAGTATACAAAACGTCCTTACATAGTCTCGCCTGAAACAGAGTTATACATATATGGAATTTTCTATGTTATAAGAAGCTGTTTTGGAATTAGAAAAGGTAGAGGACCCTTTAAATAATCATGCCTACTTTTTCCCTTTTAGCGGATAAAAGACCAATCAGCTTCGAGGTCTTTCACTCATCAAGCTATGTGCAAAATTAAACTCTCCAGTAGTTTTAGGCTAAATAAATATATATGTATATATGTAAGTAAATTCTCACAAAATGAAGTGAAGAAGAGTTGCCATATATATTTATCGGAGTTAAGTGCTTTATTATGCCACGCCCTGTTCTAAATAATTCCCAATGAGTGTTTGGGGTACACTGAATAAGTTTGCTAGGTTCTCAAAATCTCCGCAAAAGGTCAAACTCATTCTCAAAATTAATACATATTAGATACCTAAGTGCACAAGCTACATACTTATACATACTCATGTTCTCATATGAGAAGTATGTGAGGAATGTGCCAAGGAATGCAGCATTAACAGCAATCAACATGTTTTGCTACCCTTTGTGGTTTTCATGCTAAGTTTCTACATACCAAACCCTTATAAAATAGAAGTACATACCTGCATACATATGTACGAGGGCAGCTTGAAATTCAGTGAGTTTTTGAATAAACAGGAAATGTTTTAAAAAAGTCTTCCAATTTTTTGTAGCTTTCTAAATATTAGAAGTTTTAAGGGCTATCGGAATAGACATTTCTTCAATTACGACCTCATCATTTCATACAAATCTGTAACAGCACATGTAATCTAAAAGTTAGCGAATGTTCAAACTGTCCTCGTATATATGGACATACAAATATAAGCAGCAATTCGTATGACCACAGCGTAATACTACTTTATGTTGGGAAGCCGAGATTGTCTGTGGTATGCCAATGGTTTGTCATAAAAAAAAAAATGTTGTTTAAAACACTAATCTCAATATTCAATGCGTAAAGTTTTAAGGATCAAACGCCATGTCCATAGTTTAGCCCCATATAGCTTACTAAAAATACCACGGAGTCATAACAAGCACAAATGGCTGGGAGTGCAGGTGTGGAAGAGTTGATTATGTGTCATTTAAAACTTCAAATGAAAAGCAAAGCTTGCAACAGCCCATACAAGCACCATTTGGTGTGCTTTCAAAAATTGGCATCTTTCATTTTCCTCCCAATTTCCACCTACTTCTCGCTTCACTCTATGCGCTCTGCTATCTCTACAAGCCACCCAAAACGATGAAGCGTTGAAAACTTCAATTATGTTTTAATTGCAGTGCTCTTAAGACAACGATGACATGGCAATTAGGGCTTGAACGTGTTGCCAAGATGTTGTGTCAGCAAAGGAATCAGCAGCAACAGAATGCTGCCGGCACATTTTCTAGACATTCCAGATTGCGGCGAAAGGCCATACATACCACCAAACTTCAAAAGGAGCCAAACTTGCAGCAAGTGTGTATGAGAAATTAGTTTTTACAAGTGCTTATTTAAGCAATTTTTCACTTGCACATCTCTCGTCGTGCTTAGGGTTCTAAAGTGAAATGCTGTTAAACTTTTCCTCGGCACTGCAGTTGCAAAACAGATGAGTATATAGTGACTCACAATTAAAATGGTATAGCTCAATTTAAAAATGAAAAGTTACTCAGTTTTTAGTCGTGTATTACCTACTTAGTTACTGAATTGGAACTTCACTCCTCAAACGATTTAACAGTTCAAAAAGGCGCGTTTTTCTGAAAATAAGAACAACAAAGGAATTCGCAATATATATCCACTGATCATCCGATTTGTACCGAAAACAGTGGCTTCTACATAAATGGGAATGAAGCTCTTGCCGTTTGCTGACGAGCTAGTGTTCAATAGAACCAACCAAGCTATGACATGGCGGCTTTGAAAAAGCAAAGAGATGGGTCAATGCGCGTTTCACACTTGGGAGTGCTCGAAATCTGGACCATAGTAGAGTCAAGAGATGTAAAAGAATGCATTCTTTTGCGAATAATTATTCATTTGATTTATCGAGAAATGATTGCAGTCATTTTTTGAATTCTTTGACTTGGTCTTAAAAAATGAAGTCACCATTCGGACTACATTCTGCGATTTCGAACTCTTTTTTTCTTTAATTTTTGGTTATTTATGTATTGCATTCATTGAATAAAAAGTCTCACTGAAGTCAATTGAAGTCATTTGTAGTCATTTGGAGTCATTTGAAGTCAATTTACCTGTGGCGTACGAGACATGATTAGTGACTTCACTCAAAAAATGAAATCAGTAAGTGACTTCTTAAATGATTTCAAAGTCGTGACTTCAAAAAGACTTCAGACTTCATTTTTTCATTCTTTAGTCAAAAAGCGCGTCAATGAGCACATACGAAATTTGAAGTCATTGAATAAGACTTAAACTGATTGCATTCGCATATGAATGCATTCTTTTACAACCCTGGTAGAGTCACGCCCTTCAGTTTTTTTCGATTGGGAAGAGAGCACTTGAATTTTAATTTTAACCAAATTTTGTCAACATTTAATATCGCTTTGGCAAAGTGTCTAGATTAAACTTAAGTTAATTTTAACTATATTTTAAGCTATTGATGTTCAAGTAATAAGAATTAAAGTTTTTGAGCTTTTAGCTTTTGGGTTGTAAAGGCACCAAACTACTCCGCTAAATAGAACAAGCCCCCCAGAGAAGCTGGAATAATAATAACTAGGCAAAAAACATTCAAGCTAACAAAGGTTATAAATCACATATGTATGTACATAGAAAATTTTCAACCAACTAATGTTTACCTTAAAAATCTTGTAGACATTTCCATAAAGTCGTACTTATTTAGCTCAACGCCACTGTATATTCGTGTCCATACTATGCCGTATACAAGTTTCTTTCGTATTCTGCTCTTCAATCTACATAAGTCACATCTTTTCACTTAAGTTTTATTTACTAATAAATGGACGCTCGTTATTTGCTAATTTTCGTTTCGGTTTTTCCTCTTTCCATTTTAGGCTTAAATTGGAATACTATGAGCAAGCCTGTGCGGTGGATAGTGTGACGAAAAAGTGTGCCGGGCGGCCGAGTGGTTGTCGCACTGCTATGATTGGCATACTTGGCACAATGCTGCGTACCACCTGTGCATGTCAAGGTACAGATCCACAGCATCTTTATCAATGTGTGGGTTGGAGGCGCCTACTCTGGCTTAATCCTTGTGTTGGTAAGTAGATAAATCTCTTAGTACAAGTAAATATTAATATTAACTAGTTATAGATGAGCTTAATTAAAAACGTTCTCTGGAATGTTATGGTTATTTATACTTTTTTTAATTCTTTCTTCTTCTTCCATCTAAACTTTTGTAGTTGAAGCTCAGAAGGATTTTCATATGAAACGTCTTGCTGAATTGGGTTTCTTAACCACAACAACGACTACAACTACTACCACTACAACAACAACTACACGTGCCCCACCGCCACCTCCACCACCACCTGTTCTAACGACGGCAACAACAACCACCACACGCCGTCAACCACCCACATCGCCAAGGCAAACTTCACGAAAGCAGGCAACCCACATCTTTCGTGGATATTCGGTAAGTAAAGCAAAGTATTTAAGTCAAAGTATGATGTTAACGACCCAATCGATTAGCAATACGTTCTTGAAGTGCATATGTAAACAAAAATAAATATTTGGCGTGATTAACATACCACCAGGGAGATTAAGGCCGAGCTTATTTAGCAATTTTTGGTGTGCTGCATTTAGTTTCTCTAACTAATCATAGAGACCTACATTTTTTACCGCAGATGAATTTGTGCTAAGAGGCCTTACATATCAAATACACCACTTCCGACGCTACCTGTCCCAAGACTCGAACTTTGGATCTTTGGTGTGGCAGGCCATTAGCACTATCTCCACACCTCGGCGAGCGCATGTCCTTATTAAAGTTGGACTAAAATGCATATATAACTTACTTTGGAGGGACCGGTTATCAACACCGAAAACTCCCTATCTCTTCTTTACTTTATTTACTACCTTGAATAAGTCATTATGTTTATTTTAAACTTCCTATCACAGGTAGCAGCAAATGAGCCAACATTATCTATTTTGAAAGCATGTTTTCTATAAGGTACTTAGTTGTGGTGCATAAGCTACACGCTTCTTGCAAGATTTTTTTTTTTCTAACGATCCTTTGATATGCCTCACGATGAGCCCAGCACTCGTTCCACTGCATTCATACAATACAGAATTAAGTTTCTTAATAATGGAATGCATTTTTGTTATGGAAATAATTATTTGCATTTCATCAGAACAATTGCATGTTGCTATGGATTTACAAGTTTAAAATAATAAATATACAATGCTCTGGAATATACAATTAGATGGAAGCATTCCATCAGTATTTCATGCAAATGCAAATAAATAATAAAAATATCTGCAAAAATAAGTAAAGCAACGTGAACTTCATAAATTGTATGAATATTTTAAAATTTTGTTTTCCATTTTTTCTGTTTACTTTCATGTTTGCAATCGTAACGAATATGCAAAAAATCCATCTACCTATCTTCTGCAACATTCAACAATAATACAACAACAACAATAAACACTAACCAATCAACAAAAAAAAAAATTGCAAAACCCAACTTTAAAATAACCACAATGGAAAACTCTAACAAAACAAAAAAAAAAACGGGAAATTGCATTGAATAAAATCCAGCCGAGAGAGAAATCCGATCCGCCCACATCTATGGAGGACAATTATATTGAACAGCCTGATTCGATACCGTTACATAGCGGAAATGATGAAAACGGAAATACCGGAAATGGTGATTATCACAACGGCAAGGGTAAAATCAATGGCGGCAATGGCAATAGTAACGGTAGTGGTAAAAGTAACGGTAATGGCGGTAACCACAATAGTGCTCCGAGTAGCGCAACCAGTGCAGCGGTTAATGCACCACCACCACCACCATCACGCCATGGTAAAAATGGTAAAAGTACTAAAAATGGCAAAAGCTTGAAGCACAACAACAATGGAAATGGTAATGTGAATGCTGCTACTGCCAGCGCTAATACAGGCAATGATCATTTGGTAACGGCCGAAGCAGCACATGGAAAAGGTAATGATTTTGGTGATTTCGATGATCAAGTGATTTCGGTGGAACAAATTCAAACAACCGAATATGCGGGTGTAACAGAATTGCCAACCACAACAACCACAACACTCGCAACTACAACAACAACACAGGCGCCAAGTAAGTAATAGACTATCGCTCATACTCTTGGATACCTACCAAAGATGTCATTTTCATTGACTCTTGCAATGCAGGGATGAACGCCTCCTGATTTCGGTATTAAAGAAACTTATTCCGACAAATTTTTTGTTTCCATAAAAATCTTGTTTATGGAGAAGTAAACGGTTAGGCGCGTATTTCAAAAATCATACTGATCATTAGAGTAAATATTTAGAAAGACGGAACTTAGCATCATACTAAGCTAACGCTCAGCGTGCATTACTTTGAATGAAAAATATTATATTATCAGGAAGTTACTTTGACTATATATAATCAGTTAAAAAAAATTCTTCAGAGTTCTACTTCTAACAGAGCAGTGGAGTGTACGAGCCTTCAATAGTTCTTAAAGTATTCTCTTGAAGTACACAGACATATTTGTAACTTCTATATAACCAACGGTCTATTAGAACTGTAGCTTGTGATATATTTCAGAATACAAAGAAGCAATTCATTGTCATTGTGATAAATGACACCCATAACAGGAGAATATACAAACGTTTCTAGCACATTTCTCACTTAACAATAAAACTGCCCTATTCAAGCATGCAAACTTCACTTCCACTTTTACATTCACCAATGTGAAGTGTACTCGTACTTGTTTTTTTGTGTCCACAACTCAGTATATAATAGAGTACTATTATTAATCCAAGCGCAATGAATTCTAGAATATATTCATACATTTTTTGTTACTCAGAATAGTGTTGTTATTAATGTGAAAACGGAAGAGCACTGGCAACACAAGACTACTTAGTTGTAAGTGAGGGATGCGGAGGAAATAATGATGCCAGAAATTTTAAATGTCGGAGCCGAGATCAAAATTGTCATGGAAAGTGACAATGAAGTTAATACAAGATTTTTGAAACAATTTTAACTCTGCAAGAAAATTTCGAGTAAAAGTTTGTTATGTGGGTAACTTTTTTCGAGGTTTGACTTTATTTCTCAAACTTTTTTGTATAGTACACAGAACAAAAAAAAAAGAACTTGTCGGTCATATGTTTCTAATTAAAATTTTTTAAATTTATTCGATAAAAAGCTGAATGAAGGATTCGGAGCCTGGCAAAAAACAGTTCTTTTTATACATTTTCAGGATGGACTTATGTAGTTTTAAATTTAAAACCTTTTGATCATAGACTTTTTCTCATACTTTTACACCAAATCACATCATTTTAAAATATACTTCAAAAACGCCATATCTTAGCAAAAAGTGTATTGAATTTGCCTTTAGGTGGGTTCAGAATCTTGCATTTTTTTCTGTGTTTTCTTTAATTTGGCCGAAGAAACTATAATCCAAGGTGCCAGTTGCTACCTTTCTTCTGCCTAATTATTATAATTTTTTCCCCAATTTCGGAGAGAAATTGTTAAGCTCTTCCAAATTTCGTTGATGTTGTGCTAAACTGAACAAATACGCCTTACTTATTCCAAATATATTAAAAGTAATACCCTCAGGAAGAGACGGGAGAACGATATTCCCATCTCTTCTCCCCCCACTGGACGTATCACTGGCATTTAGAAACATACATACATATAAATATAGTCAGCCACATTGAATAATATTAACAAATTGTCCTGTATTGTGTTAAACGATGCGATGTCATCAGTCAGAAATGAAACCAAAAGCAAATGAAATAAAACCAACAAAAATATTTAGTGTATATAACAATATAAATAGACTAGCTTTTGCAATGCTCACAAAGGCTATCATGGGATTTGCATAGCTTAGTCATGCGACTGGTATCATATTCACATACATACATACATACACACTCGTATGCACATAAACGTAAATGCAACTAAAATCATAATTGTGGCTTTATAATCGTACACAAACTTCCGCTTTCAAATATTTGTTAAGTTTTGATGCGTAATAACAAACCTTACGGATCGCTGGACTACAATGCATATAATACAGAGATTTGAATATAAAATAAGTAGATATTTGGATAATAAAATATATTTTTGTAATCTGAAATTAAATTTAATATACATGTATAATATAATATAAAACTCTGGTATAATATTATTATACATATGTAGATGTTCGCTGTTATATGCGACGATTTGCATAACCCCAAGTGATTAAAGTATAACAATAAAACACCGCGGAATGCTGATGATCGACTGACGTTATTAAAACAGAACGAACAATCGCGAATCTTAAATCTATATTGTATACTTATGCTAGGTATGCTGACATCTCCATGCCTATTTTAGGGTATTCAGTAGCAATAATATAATTTGACTTATATTTATCTCATTACGAATTTAAACAGGACTTTAAAGGAGCCGTTTTCGCTCGTCACGATAAGAAATTTATACTCTGCATCATAGCTTCTTTAATGTCAATCAACGATTGAAATATGCCCCTTTTTTAAAAAAATGTTAAAATTGTATTTGAAAATAGCTTTAGATGGATTTTCCTTTAAGTTACCCTTTCACTTGCCAATATGTCATAAATGGCATAGTAAGTCCAAAGAAAGGGAGGACAATGGAAGGCTGAAAAAAGGGCATAATTCTATAGAGGGAGAGGGAGATGGCATAATAAAACTAGATTGAGAGTAAATGAAAGAGGGAGAGGGATAAAGAGCGAAGGAGAGAGCTTAGGAAGAAGTTTAAAAAGCTGCATCAACCTAATGATAGTTTTCACTTTTCGTAATCGTTGTTCGAACAATTAGGATTGCCAAATTATTTAATTTAAAAAAAATGCATAATTCATTTTACCACTTGCACGTGCATAACAAACTAAACTTACCCCAAAAAATGTGCATCATTTCAGGAAATTGCGTTGTGCAACGTCCCCATCAATCGGATCAGCTAATACGCGAAGGTTCCAGCAAACGGGTAAGATTTATGTATATGAACAAAGCAAAAGAACAATTCATTTCATTAGCAAACCAAATTAATTTTTAAAACCTTAAAATTTCTATAAAACTTTTTTTTTCGCAAGTAAATTGCTGAAAATTATCTTTGATTAACAGTGCCTTTCCTTCATTTTCTTTCTTTTAACAAACGCAGATTTACTCCTTAGACGATGCCGAATGCAGTGAATTGTGCAGCTGTGCGGAGTCATTAACTTTGACATGTCATGCGCTTTGTGTGCCCTTTGCACCATGTCGCACAGCATTGGCCTTTTACAGTCATGCTTCACCCGCCTACCAAGCGTTTCGTGGACGGTGTTTGTGCTATTCAGGACGTTTTATATGTATGAAGCCACCTTTGGGTGAATATACGTTACCAGGTAAGTTGAAAGAGAGATCTATGGTAGTTCGACCGAGAGGAGAATTTAAGGAAAAGGAGGGAGATTTGAAAATTCTATAGTACATAGAATCTAAACGTTGAATTGTCATCTATAAAACCATTCAATAGTTATTTTATTCGATAAAAATGCTTCGAGTTTAATGGCGGTAAAATAGTCATTCTTGTAACTTCGTTATAATATTAGATATATGAAACAGAAAATGCGTAAGAAAATAGAAAAAACATAAAAGTTATTGGGACAATCAATCACTTGATTTGAATTCAGTTATTTATTACTTACATTTAAACTTTAATACAAATAATATTACTTCTGGCACTTAACTTGTTTTATGCATAAAAAAAAATTATTAAATATGTAAATTTTAATTTTTTATTTAAGGAGGCGTTTTCCTATTACTTGGCTATAGTTCGGCGGATGAAGCACTACTTCGTCCACATACGAACCTCGGCGTGCAAGATGCGGTGAGAGCACTGCAACAGTATGTTACCACGCATATAGATAACCAGGTAATTTAATAAAATATTGCACGCATATTTGTTAAAGTTTACCTTTTCATATAAAGCTAATATTTTTGAAAACTATTATTCATTTAATTTAATTGAATTTCTACTATTTTTATATATTTTTTCTTGCTTTTATTTTCTTCAACTTTTCAATAATGCTGCCAATCAATAGACCCAATGTACACTAACCCTTTTCAACATGACCGATGAAAATATCATAATTGCCGCTCGTCTACCGCACGATGCCAAACTCAAAGCAATTGAATTGCTTGGCAAAGAGAAGGTAAGTTATATTGATTACACGAATATATATATATACATATGTATGAACATGACTCTTTATGCGATGCATTCCAAAGCAAATCAGCAAATGTTTAGAATAAAAGGTGCCTCTATGTTTTTTTTTTTTTTTTTATTAAAAAACTTAGTCAGTTGTACGAGTCGAACAACGACTTATGTATGTATCTCAGAATGTATTTTCGAAATACCCCATCTAAGTTGAAAATTAACTAAATTTAAGTTTTTAAAACTTCATTGGCTTCTTCTATTTTCTGTCCTGCAAAATATTGGATCCAAAAGACTCTTAGTAGTCCATTGATAATTCTGAATAAATTTTAGTGAGGGATGAGATAAACGCCTAATCTCAGAATCAGATAAAAATTTTCTTTCCTACTCATCCCGAACGAAAAAATAACGAAAAACTTGTGAATGATTTGAAGATAGGCTTACGAAAAAATTGGTTATAGCAGTTTTAAAAAAAATATACTAAAAATATATTTGAAACCTAAATGAATAATTGTAAAAAAAAAATAATTTAACAATACTTCAACTTGTAGCGAACGATAAGTTTTGATTAGAAAACATCCAAATCAAATAAGATTGATGTTTACTATGATCATTTTTACATGAAATAACCCACGTATATAAATCAAAATTTCACAAAAGACTCCCCATTGATAAAACCAAAAAAAACTGAAAACTTTACTTATTGATTTGGCACAATTTGACTAGCATTGATGAGCGTACTTGAACTCGTTTGAACACCCTCTCATTGACTTACCCACAATCAATTGCTTACTCCCTTATACATACATATACAAATACAACCTTATCACATCCTCTTTCAGGATGAATGCACTTCTATATTGAAGACCATCAGTCATCATATCAATACAGAACATCATGAATTGCAATCCCACCGACTATTGAGCATTTTCAAAATGTCCGAAGTCGAAGTTGTTTGGCCGGAGAGTAGTCATGCGGCAGCACAGTTACACAGTGGACCAACAACATTGCTTTTACCGTTAACGATGCTAATATCCATCATTATAACAACAAGTATATGCGATTGTACGGTATTACTATGGAATAGTGGTAGTGTGTGGCGAGGCAGGGATTATGCGCCAAAAACATGACCTACAGCGCAAACGTAATCGCAAGTCAAGTAAGAAATGTACTAATAGAAATATACGTATACATACATACATACATATATATTTAATGGTTATAGTATTAAATATTTTTACAACTATGATATGAAGAAGTTATCAACATAAAGCATATACAAAACATAATACACAAACACACACCAACATAAAGACCAACTTAAAGTAATAAATAGTTCATACGTAATTAAGCAGAAATGCAGTGCAAAATATTATTTATAATTTTGTAATTTAATCTAATTAATTGGCAAATGAGTTGATTACGCGCGTGCAAAAAAAGTATTTAAAAATGTAATTGAGCAAGAAATGTGTTTAAAGACCATATTAAATAAGTATTTGTATGTGATTTTAGGTGCATCATTGCGTGTGTAAATAGGGATGTATGTATGTATATTTAATGTTGAAGCGTGTGTAAATAGTATTTTTACAAATAGCAAACAGATAAAAAATAGTTTCTATGGAGTGGTGTACCTATTAAATAAGAGTAAAGTAAGTAACTCACAGTTGATTAATGATTTAAATAAATAAAGTTTGCTGAAGTTGCTAGCAAGAACATACGTATACACATTTACATACATATTTTCATGTCAATCTTAAAATATTCGATTTTTTTTCTTAATTTTTCATTTAAGTTCCACTTAAGCAAACATAGAGCTAATTTTCTGATTTTAACTATTCAAATTTTAATTCTTTATAAACTTTTTCAGGGTCCTCCGGTTATGATTATTTTTATAAATTTAAGTTGTACGGTGTATCCCAAAACCCAGCGGCGAAGTGAGTTTGCAATCCCCCCCATCATGCATTACCAAACGCTACAAGTTAGCTATTACTTTTTATTAAATTTTATGCTGACATGTAATGAAAGAATCGAAATCGTAATGCATTAAGTGGGTGGCCTGCATAGAATGCCGATTACAATTTCAAAAACGTATACCTAATTGTAATAAGCATCCGAACATTGTTCGGGCATAGATTACTTATTCCATTACTAGTAATGCGGTATGTAGTCAGCTTTGTCCACAAAGCGGCCATGCTTGTGGGAAAGTAATAAAGGTTGTAACTGATTCTTGAAGGTAAACTGTTGCTAAGTATTGGAGAAGTGTTGCATTCCGTATTGCGGATTTTCGCCGCTGGGAAGTGAGTATGCAGCCCTTTTTCGCAGCTCTCACCATTTTTGGCTTCAACAAATTTATTTTAACTAATTTTTTTTAGGACAGTTTTTCATGATCCAACACATAAACCTTAAATTATATTTTAAAAATATGTGAAAAATTTGCAAAATTTCGACGAATTTTCATGGTTAAATTAGTTAAAATAAATTTGTTGAAGCCAAAAATGGTGAGAGCTGCGAAAAAGGGGCTGCATACTCACTTTTGGGATACACTGTATATCTCTGATCAAAAATACAACTTATTTCTTGCGCAATATTTTATCCTTAAAAAATAAAAATTTTATTTTTTTCAACTTTAACGTTTTTGCCATATCTAAGAAATTACTTTATTGTTTGATTTCTGCTCAGGGAAAACTGGGCAAGTTAGTATTATAGACCATTGGCGCCACATAATAACTGAAGAGACCTAAGTTATCTTTTTTCAGGGCTATGAATAACTTTTTTAATCGAAAGCCGCATCGTAATACTTAAACATGGTTTAGAGTATCCGCAGCCTCGGGTCTATCATTTAAGAAAGATTATTTGTTATGTTTACTAGATCTCGATAATACTAGATCTCGAAACATTTTCTATTAAACTTTCTTCGCTTGAATATTTATAAATGTACTGGGTGAAATAACTACATTAAAATTAGGTTGCCATGTTTGTAAAAAATGTCGAAGCTCATTATTTAATTTCAATATATGAAAGCATGCGTAAATTAAATTATTTCATCCGGGCGGATCCATACATATGTACTGGTGCACACATACATATGTACATACATGCAAATGTTAATTGCCAAACAAATTATGAATGTGATGTTTAATTCATTGGCGCAGATTAAGTATCACTTAACATTTTTTTACAATACCATTCCATGGAACTGATTGATGCACAATTTCATGTTTTTATGGAGCAAACGACTAACATTCGTGAATATTAAAACAATTTTCCCTTTTGATTCAATTGTTTAAAGATGTGTGAATTATGTTTGTTTTTCCATTTCACTTAAAGAGTTACTTATATAGTCATATGTGACGCGTCAATTGTGGCTTCAATAAGTAATGAAATGCATCATTGAGTTCAATGGGATAATTGTGACATCTGCAATATGAAATTGTGGTTTATATTGAACGCGGCAATAATTTTAAATTATTATTTAATTGACATACATACAATAACAGGCGCATAAGTTATAGAATGCAAATGTATGAATATGAAAGGATATGTATGTAGTTACTTTTTCGTCCAAGTGGAATATCGAACAGCTACTGGTTCGAAAACAAAGCAGCGCAAAATTCACTTGAAGGCTAAAAAATTATGGCACTTATAGCGAGATAGTTAATGATTCAGACAAGGTCTGAGTAGTCGGGATTATAAAAAGTATTCGAAAGTTTAAAAAAAAAAAACGCCTGAGATAATTTGTGTTTATTTCACAGTCAGGTCGTAGACTCTGAGTCAGCTTATGGCTGAGGAGGTCTATAAAATATAGGTATTCAGCTATTCAATGAATATTCGACTAATACGAGTATGAATGCTCGGGCTCTGAGGAACACAAAGACGTTCTTTCTCGTGTTTAATGCGGTTCAATTTAAACATTATAGTTTCCTTTCTCAATCGACAGTACCTTGACGAGATTTTAAATATAAAAATTTTATTTTATTTTAATTTTTGGTGTTTTGTTAATTCTATATTTTTATGTTTAACAACTACATACACCATATCCATAAAAAGTAATGTAAATAAATATTTATTTAACAGCTTAACGGCAATTGAATTGGTAGCATTTTTATACCAATGTAAACAAGGTTTTATATACTAAATTTATAAATATGTAAAAAATAAATTAACAAAACATATCAAGTTGTACACCTAAATATATTTACATGTCTACACAAAAACATATACACACGAATATACATGCTATATTAAAGTTAAAGTATTACATAAAAAAAATATTTGAAATATTAAGAAAATTAAAAAAAAAATGTTGCTATTCGTTTACTGTACATACAAACATATTAGCTAATACATATAAATATTAAATACGTATGTATAAAAGTAAAAACTGAAAAAAGTTTAAATTTTTCAAGTGGTGACAAGCGATAAAGACGAACAAGTGTTTCTAATTTGATTCTACTTGTGTTTGAATATTTTGTTTTAAAATATTTTTGTTTAAATTAAACAAACAATCACACATAAAGCTGTAAGTTTGTAGTGTATTTTACAAAATTTTTATATGTGAAATAAGTATATATGCATGTGTTTACATAAAATATGATAACAAAGTACTCGTCTTTATTTATATTTGCTGGGTTGTTTTTGAAAGGCAAAGAGAAATGCTATAAAACTAATAGCAAAAGTGGTAATACTGTTGGTTGGTTAAAACTGTATTGAAAACTTAGTAAGTAATAGTTGAAAATGTAAATAAATAGCGAAGTAAGATAACTAACGTATCTGCTACTACAAAATACTCACGGTATATTTAGATAAATACGAAACTCAATAGAATATTCCTAGATAGCAACTTTCATTCAAACACACATACATGCATACAAATTCAGACGTAGACTTACACATCAAAAACTATGTTGCGAAATGAGCTTGATACACAGCACAAATTAATTTTGGGGTTAGCAAAAGATTGCCAGGAAGAGAATTTTGTGATACCCCGGATGGAAATGCAATTTTATTTTTTTTTTTGTTATTTACAATAGAAAGATATACGTTTTTTATAACTACCCAACAAGCCAAACTTCAATCAAATGTTGAAAAAGCTTTAAAAACTTTCTGAAAAGAATTGGAGATATTTTAAGTTGAAAAGAAAAAAACTGACGGAAAGTTTTTTCTGAATTTCTCAAACATTAGCATTTTCTTGAAATACTTTATAACGGTTTTTTCTTGAAATTTCAAAAAAGTTTACCTTAGGCTTTGAAATAAATTGAAACTCAAAAAGCTTACATATGGCTTATAGCAGTTTTAAATTATTTTTAAAAACTTTCACAGAAATTTTTAATTGTTGTTGCTTGTTGGGTAGTTTTCAATTCCAGTTGTGTTCTTTCAATTTGTATTTGTTTAACAATTAAAAAGTTAATTAGTTTCTTTCATTATTTTTTTTTGTTACTGAATTGCTTAGTCATTACTATTAATCAGAGTTTCACTGAAATTCCTGGAAATAAAATCTTCTGTCGTGGGAATGAACAACATTGTTTTTATTAATATTTGAGAAAAATTTTAAAATTTTGGACGAACAAAACATAATTACAAAACTTTGGACAAGTTGTCTTATCAGTCTGTTTCTTTTGAAAACCCATTATTCTCTCGAAACGATAGATTTGTTTTAAAACGTTTAATTTGTCATTCTCTGAACCTGAGTTTTTATTCTTATTCTTTAGCGGCTTTAACCTTTGGTAAATTGTTCAGTGCCTTTATAATTTCTTAAACTGGTTTTTTTTTCCTAAAGTTGTAAAGCGAAGATTTTAATACTGACTGTCAACTAAGGGCTATAAAAGGAAATCTTCAATCAATTTTTTTGGTGGGGTACTCATATGTCTTAGGGAATTATTTTTTCAAGTAAGCATCACACATATACCTACACATTAAAGTGTTTAAAACGCAGACATCTGAATTTTGACAGCCATTACCATTAAATAACGAATAAGGTTTTAAATTATTTTTTCTTAGTCTGTAACGAGATATTGAAACATAACAATTGGCATATCTAGGCATCTGCATGTGCATGAAGTGTTATACTTACATATGTAGAGATGAGGGTGCCATCGATTGAGTTTTCGAAGAATATTTTCAAATGTATCTCTTTGGCCGTCACTGATTTCGATGTTTCTGGATTAAGCACTACCCCTGTAAAAAACGTTTGAGGATTCTAGTCTCCAACACTTATCCTCATTCATATGAAAATAGTGGTCCAATTTATATGGCGTTGTCCGGTGATTGGCTCACCTTATCCTTCTCGGAATATCCTTACCTTCTCTTCAGAATAGTCTATGGAACACCTACGTGAGCGTACTTTTAAAATGCTGCCAAAAGATTACTCTATAAAGTATTCTGCAGTAAAACGAGAAGGGAGTAGGTGGTCCTCAAAAGAACACCTACTCCCTTTCTCACTTTACTGTTTTATACTTGATGGAGTAATCTTATGGAAGTATTTTGAGAGAATTATCATATAGGTAGTCTATAGAGTATTCAGGGGCAAAGAAATAGAGTACTCCAAGTTGGTTTAGGTGATCCAATTACCGGACATAGCTACGTAAATTGGACCACCTACTACGATACTCCTTAAATAGTACTCTTTGGATTATGGAACGGAGTATTTCGATATCTTGCAGGGACCCTACTACATACACATACAAACATACATACATACATATGTATATTAGGTGTAACGAGATGGCAATTAAAGCGAATATATTTAAACAAATATGCATATGTGTCCTGCATGGCTATTTACTCCTAGCGCGGGACGCCCAATTACGAAGCACACACTTGCATACATATTCAAACTCACACACATGCATGCTCGCATTTACATATGTAAGTATTATCTTACAATTGTACGGACATGCAAACACGCTATTATCACATTGACGGAAATGTAACCGGAAGCGGAAACGATTGAGGTCGCATTGCCATTGTTATGCCCAAATCAATAGCGGATGTATTTGGAACGTAAAATCGGTATACATGCGTGTTTGAGTGTATGTGTGTGGGAGTGTGCGTATGCGAAATTAATATGCAGCGATGTGGGTATAATTTTAGATATGAAAACCTAAAATATGGAATTGAATGTATTGAATTGAGCTAGCAATGTGAGCGGGATTGTAAAAAAAAAGAAAAAAAAATTGGTAAAAGCAGAAATAAAACTAAAAAACAAAAAAAAATGGTCACAATCATGAAATAAAGTCTTCCTCAGCGCATTGTCGTATTCATTGGCGATATGTGTTGCTTGTTTGTCATTAACTATTACATATGTATGTAACTAGCAAAATGCTTAGTAATACATATATAAATAAATGCTAAGTATAGATTAAATTTAAAAAAAATGCTTAATCTAAATAATAATAGAAAAAACGCTTAAACTATAAAAAGTTTGTATGCATAACGGTAAACATATACACATACATATACATACATATAACTAGTACATAACTTCATACTACATAAACATACTAGTGAAACTGCTTGCAACAAATATAAACAAAACAAAAACAAGTTGAGACTTACTTAGTGTAAACATATGAAAGGCAAAGCGAAAAAAAAGTTGTTTCACCGTAAATTACAAACACATACACACATACATAGATAAACATAAATGTAGAAAACCTTATTAGCTAAGTAAAGATGTAGATAATGGCAGTTACAAAAAAATGCAGCAAAAAAGCTTAATACACCCACGCTGTTACGCCCCAGTGCTTAGGTTTTTGTTAAAGACAGCAAACAAAATGCGCTTTTAGACAAATAATTATTACAGTTGGTATTCCACTATATGCGCAATATTCGCTTGCAAAAAAAAAAAAAAAAACAACAACACAACTATGGAAAAGTTTGAAAAAAAAAACCCTAAAAATTATCACAAGCTCACAAAGTAGATAAAAACTTTGAATAAAAAAAAGTATAATAATAATAAGTCACGCTTTAACACAGACAATGTTTGTACATAGTATGTATACATATAGGAAAAGTGCTTAGCGAACTGTTACTTAAAGGCTAAACAAAACCACGTTGTAGTGAATTATATAATTAGACGAATTTAATATATGAATAAAGTGCGTAAATGGCATGGTATGTGTTATGAAAAATGAAAGTGAAAGCGTAAGTAAATTACTAATTAAATAATCAACAGCAATTTAATGTAAATCTATATCAAGTTTATTCAACAATATAAACTACAAGAAGTCACAATATATATACATATATATATAGTTACATGAAACCGCTCAAAAAATAACAAAAACTTGAAAAAGAAAAAACTTAAATAATACAGGTACCATATAGTATATATCAACATTTGAGTTATGTATTGTGTTGACCGTGATGTAATGTAGAAAGTCCCTAACTGACATGTTCAAACCTTTCAGCAGCATCTGTTCAAAATTTCTTACTTGCTCGAAATAAAGTTTCCAAAGACAAAGACAGAAAAAATTGTCTCACTTCATTTGATCAAATATTTCATGCTGCACCTCAGCCCGAAAAATAGTTTCTCCGCCTATACTTAAATTCTACTTCTAAGTAAAATTTGTCTGCTTTAACCAGCAGCTTCCACGCTATTCCGGGTCTGAGTAGCGTTCTGAAGGGCGCTTGCTGTTTTCGGGCCTATCCAATGCTTTACAAAATTTCGTATCTTATATAGATCAGATGCATCTTGTTTTAACAATTTATTTTTTATCACAACACCTTCCTGTAGACAGTTCCCTTAGAGAGCAGAAAGAATAATAAACAAATACAAAAGCTATTCGGATGGTGCTATTTCGTTATTTACCGAATTTCAGTTATTTGGTTATCTGGGCGCTTGTATTTTGCCTATTAACATTCCACTTTCTTTTTATTGTTCTATTTTATTTTTAGATTCAAAAGCATTTGATAACAATCTCTGCTTCTTTTACATTTAACAATTGTGAGTACGAAATATATTTATTTCTCTACCACCAATAAAAACCAATTTCTTTTTGTTAATCACATTTTTCGGTATTAGTTTGGCATGAGAACATTTTGTGTCACCTTAACCTTTCTTTGATGACAAAACTTTACCTCAAAATGTTCCGTTTCAGAAAACTTTTTCGTCTGTTACAAAATTACTTTTGGTTTTTAAAATGATTGGTAATGGCCCTTCTACATTTCATCAACGATCTGCAGTCTACAATTTAATATAGTATATATGGTTAAAAATAAATTATAAGTATACATACATATACATATGTACAAATACAAATATTCAAATGCAAATAATTGCCTAAAGTCTACTTCTGATTCTATTTTCTTTATTCTTTAGCACCCCAAAGACTAACTAATTTATCTAACCCTAAAAGCTTTAAAGAAATGAGAGGTAATAATTAAACATTACTGTATGCTGTTTTCTTACCGCGTTTTCAGCAATTGATAGATTATTGTGGTAAATGTTCAAGTGATTCCGTGTTAAATAAATTTGGGAAAGGCTTAGCACCTAAATGCAGCCAAATCAGCTGGTGTAATGTAAGGTTCTGAAGATCCGCCAAAAAATTGTATGTAAAATCAAATTTAGTTTGTTTTTAAAACATTACCATTTGCAGGTCAGACAGATAATAGCTTCGTTGGCGTTCTTAAGTACTTTCTCTAAGCCCTGTTTAAATTTTGCAAACTTAAGTTTACAATTTTTCATTATTATAACGAAAAGACTAGTGCAGGCTTGGCGTATTTTTAGACCAACTTAAATAAATAAAAATAATTTTTCTCAGTTCAGTTCGTTTTGTTTAAGCAACATATACTAAGAACAGCTGTTTTTGAATCTTTAACAAATTAAAATATTTGAGCTCATATAGTGCAACATACAGTCACTCACATAAATAAGTATACACCCCTTTTTGGCAGCTCTCACAATTTTTTACTTCAACAAATTTATTTTAACTAATTTCTCTTAAGACAGTTTCTCATGATCTAACACATAAAAAATATGTGAAAAATTCGTAAATTTCAAAGAATTTTCATGTTAATTTTAAAATTTTTTCTCACAATTTTTGAAATTTTTTCGAGTATGCAGATTTGTAGCCCGTTCAATTTCAGTATCATATGGAGCAAAACTTAAGTCCTTAAGAAATTTGGCTTATTTTTGACAATTTTTTTCTGAAGAGCTTCATTGTCTTTTTCCATATAAAAAAAATTACGTTCATAAATGTATATGAAGGAAAATCCTAAAGTCCCAAAGAAAAAAAATTGCCAAAAATCAGTAGAATTTCTCACGGACTTAAGAACTAAGTATACAGTATGATATTGAAATTGAACGGGCTACAAACCTGCATACTCAGAAAAATTCTAGAAGTTCTGAGAAAAATTTTGAAAATTTCCGCGAAATTTTGCGAATTTTTCACATATTTTTTAAAGATAATTTAAAGTTTAAGTGTTAGATCTGTAGAGGAGCTGTCTTAAAGGAAATTAGTTAAAATAAATAAGTTGAAGTCCAAAATTGTGAGAGTTGCCAAAAAGGGGTGTATACTTATTTATGTGAGTGACTGTATATATGTATATAAATAAGAAATGCTCAAGGAGATCTTTACTAGAGTGTTATATGGCCAATGAAACGGTTTTTAGCATTTTTTGTCAGTCTGTTTGTATGTTTGTTCGCGCATTAGTCAAAAACTGTTGTATTGAATTGAATTAAATTTTATTTAATATTTTTGCAGATGTTGACCCTAAAGCTTTAAATGCATTTGACACTTCGCTTTGTGTCGTGAGATGCAAAATTAACTTACAAATATTATAAATACGCTTGATTTTAATTGGGCTTCATAAGTGCTGGACTTATGTATGTATAACGCATTTGAATATTTGTATACTTCAAACACATACATATCTACATACATAGCAACACAAAGAACACATACACATATACAAAGTATGAAAGTAAGATAATATATTGCTAACTGAATAAAAAAAAACTGTTATGCTAAAAATATGATACATAATAATACATACGTTAGCGATTTCTAATTGAGTTGGCTTTAAATACGAGTACTTAAGATGAAACTAAGAAAGAACGAATGTACGAAGTGAAAGAAAATAAATGCAAAAATAAACCAAAAAGAATAGTTTAAATAAATATAAAAGTAATTGTCAATATATAAAACAATACAAGTGTGTGTTTTTATTACAACAGTCGACGATTTCTTTGTTACGAAGACCTAAAATAATTATTCTCCAAGCACAAACTTTTGAGTAAGTAAGTAATAATAAATGGAATGTCTCCACGGCGCGACAAACAAATACAATTGGAATTTATTTAGCTGAGGGCTTCTTATGGAAAAATAATTTGCTATCTAGTTACGAATGGTACGACGCGGTTAGAGGGGAATGTTTGCGTCTTCTACAGTGACAATCGTTTAGTGCTGTGTAATGCTGCGCTTCGTTGCGCGGATGCCGTGTGAGTTGTTGCTGCGCATAATTTTAACGTTAAGGACCCTCTAACCCCTTTTCGGTATGAATACTGCAATTAATTGAACTCCTTTTATTTTGGCTAAACCCCGACATTGATAATGCTGGCACGGTAAGTAACAATAGATAGTTTTCTGCGTCTTTCATTGGAAGTGGTCCGATGACAACAACAATATACCCATCGTAGCTAGTTATAAGCGCCCGGAAATTGTACGCCAATCCTCAGCCCTTCAACCGCCACATCTGTCCATCTGCCACACATTTCGCTATGTAGCATTTTCAATTAAAATTTGCAATTGGAACTGCAACATGCTCTGCCACACCTTCTTACTTTAGCGGCGTAACTTTTTGTTATTGCGCTTTGCGAGTGTCAACAAAATATGGTTTTGTGTAGCACAAATTTTCAACCTCCTTTTTGTCTACTACTCGAGGCACTACATAGAAGTGGTTTTCTCCTTACGCCCCCCACCCCCCACTACAATGCATATTGTATTGTCTACTGTCATTCGCTCAATTGTACCACCGATATATGTAGTAGCGCATCCAGCTGCCTGCATTGCCACATAAATTTTGCAGCGCATAAAGCAAACAATTGTCGGTCGCTCGTTTATTCGTAGCACGCTGTTTGCTATTTCTTTTTGGTCACTTTTTTGTGGTTTATTGCAAAGCAAGTAAGTTGGCTTTGTGAGTAGAAAACGTTTGCCGCCCATTTGGTAGCACTTGTTTTCTAAAAAAAAAAAAATGGGGATGTGCCTATTTATAGTCTTGTGCAATACAATGGAAGCACTTATAATTGAATCCGATACACGGTTTCATTACGTGCATGAATGTACATGCAGGAGGGCTAGGTCTTATGTTCCAAACTAATATCCACACCACATTCCCATTTGGCAAGAGAAAATATATTTCTAAACCTTTTATGAATATGAAATGGTACTATAACTTTGGTCTGATATTTTTAACTATGGGAAGAAGAAGAGATAGATCCACTTTTAAGTATACCGAAATAATCAGAACGATGAGCTGAGTTGATTTAGCCATGTCCGTCTGTATGTTTGAATGCAACCTAGTCCCTCAGTTTTAAAGATATCGTTTGTCGGAACCAGCAAGATCGCATCAACACGACGCATAGCTTCCATACAATCGATTGCTCCGATAAACAGGTTTTGGCCTATAACTCTTGCAATTAAAAAGCTAGGCACGCAAAATTTTGCAGATTTAGTACATACGATATGCGTAATACGAATAATGAAAATCACCCAGATCGGACAAATATAACATATAGTTCCCATATAATCGTTAGTTCCGATAAATGGGGTTTGGGCTATAAATTTTGCAGTTAAAAAGATAGGAGCGTAAAACTTTTGCGGCTTGGGAACTATGACATATGTATTTAGTGGAGTGAAAATCAGACAGATCGGACCAACATAGTATATAGCTCCCATACAATCGATTGCTCCGATATATTTGGCTTGGACTGTGTATCTCTAAATTAACAGTTTTGAAGAGTTTGTACCGATTGCAAGTAAGTATCGGGTACTTAAGAAATTTGTACTATTCAAGGTCCAAGGCGGATGGCAGTTATTGAGTATTGACAAAAAGTTCACGACATAAAAAATTCTTGATGCTACTACTAACTTGCACAATAGTGTACTCGTATGCATGTATGTAAGTAGATATGTATGGCGCTGGTTATTATAATTTGGGTAAGTGCAGTTTGCTCCTGAATTTGTTATAAAGTTCAAACAATATTGCAGCCAAAGGAAGCTGTGTAAGTTTGTTCGTTTTTTTGTTGTTTGTTTTATTGCAGACTTGGGATGTTTTTGCTTTTGTTTGCGGCATAACGTTGAAGCTGCCACATTCAATTGCGCACACACTTTTTACTTTGCAAACAGACAAAAAAAAGTTATAATCATGGCGAAATTTAAGCTAAAATTCCTTATGTAACATTCTGCTATTGTAATAGTATAAGTGGCAGTTTTGTAATTATCATACGAGTGTTGAATAAATTACGAAAAGTGAAAACAGGGGAAGTAGACAATAACGGAATTCGCAATTAAATGCAAATCACTTTGCGGTAAGTATTTAATACTTATACCACGGTAAAACAAAAACAGAGGAGCCCCATGTACGAGTATGTTTGTATGTAGACATAAATTGTAAGCGTGTTTATGAGATCGTATCGGTATAAAGAGAAAAGCCAGAGGGGTTTTTCCTATGTAGTATATCTGGCGCTATATCGGCTTACCATCCCAGATTTATATAGCAGTTTTCGAGATATTATTGTCCCAAATTAAGTGCATTACTCACGGCAGGAAATTTTGAAAAAGTTTAAGATATGAGAAAACGACCTTTGATACTAAAGCCTGACGGATGCTGATAGAATATAACATTTGGCCAATCAAACAAATGATACGTCATTTTGCCGCTACTTGAGTGACTGTAAATTGAGTTACATTAGCAAAATTGTTAATATTTCTATTACAGAAAAGCTGAATAGTTATGTCAAACTTTGATTCCCATTACATCTGCAGATGGCACATCTTCGGAGCATTTCGAGTTGCAACTCTTCTCCAAATCTTTAAAAATGGACCGCAAGTAGGATTAAAAAGGGATTCGATATAGTCTCTTTTGTTTTAATTCATTCCCATGTCAATGCTCGAGTGGAGATATTGGAAGACTTATGGAAGAATAAAATTTTACGTGGCGCAGGAGTTGAAAGCCGTTTTATGCATAGATCAGCTTGAGGCAACCTTTCACTTACATGAGCACCATCAAGCTTACCAAGCCACCAGAAAAAATCATGGTAACCTAACTATAGATTAGAATCTTCCAAAACAATTCGCTTCACTTCATTTGTATGCAAAGTTTTCTGTGCGGATATTAGCTCAAGTGAAACGCATATTGACAACAAAGGCCACAGTTCTTGTAAATTAAGCGAACAAAATGTACAAAAGGGCTTCCAAGCAAAGCAAAAGAACAAAGGGAAGACGTTTTAGTTTAAAAAGCGCACAAAATTGAGCTTGCTTGCAATGAGCAGGGAATATCAATAAGAAACCCCAATAGAATGCAAACTTTTGTTTAGCTTGCCAAGGTAAGGCCGACCTCCCCTTTTAGGTAGAGCATCAAAAGCCGCCGCTGTTGTCTTCGCATTGAAATCTGCCGATGTTCATAGATCACTAAGCAACCCAGAGAATACGAGTATGCAGAGCACAACTTCACAACGAGGGATAATGGGATTTACATCTCTACCCCCGATTATAACGAAGGGAGTATAGCAATACTCAGATTGAAAAAAAAACCGATGAGCTGGTAAAGAGCAATGCATGGCTGAAGTTAGAATCCACATATGTAAGTGCTCTATGAGAAGAGTGATCCTGTAAACTGACTCAACTATCGCTTTATTATAATGACGACGTAGACATCGTTGGCCTTAACAGTCGCGCCATAAAGTCTGCCCACACCACAGAAAATGAGGCGAAAAATGGATTTTTTTGGTGAACTAGTAGCTCCTACCCGCTGTAGTTTAAGCAACAACAACTTGAACGCTGACAACATCTGCTGAGGCGTCTCGGGGAGTATTCGAGGGAAGGTTTCTTCGAACTGTTAATGTACCAATGCGTTTTTGCAGAACGAATTGTGGGAACGAATGAAGATGCTGCGGTTAAGAAAGCATTCTTCTCGGAACGCGACAATGATACAAAATCAACAAAATCTTTCACGCAACATTCGGGATCAATTAAACGCCTCCCTAATTAGGTATTAATCTGATTGGTTCTTCACGTCACATTTCATGGTAATGAAACTTCAATGATTTCTTCTAAAGCCAAACCGTAATCTTACAAAGCGCTGTAAAATTGGCTGAGGGAAACCTACATGTGTGTAAGTTGAACGAGTATGGAAGTAGAATCCGGCAGAGCTATTTTAGTCAGGGTAATAAATGATCACCTGTACTGACGATATAAATCATGTGATGTAGATCTTTTTAAAAAATACTGGCACAATAGATGTATGTCCAAGTTTAAGTATTTTCAATATTTACCCTTCACCTTATCCCATTGCCCAAAAAAAGCAACCAAACCAAAACCTTGAGTGGACTACATGCTTTCTTGTTGTGTGTTTGCTGTTGTTTACTACAAAAAAAAATATTTATTTTGGCACGTGATTAGAATGTTGAATGGATTACGATTTTCAGAAGCTGGCATGTTATTTTGTAACCAAAAAATTATTTATTTATGTGTTGATAAGACTTATTTGAGTGCAAACATAATTTATTAATTGAATTGAATAAAATCAACTTTCCTTAACAGGATAAGATAATTGCCACTTTAAGATCGTGTTGTTATAATAACAATAACATCTGTCAAAGAACATGAAAGTATAAACAACAGTAAAGTATAGCGTATATTTGACATTTTTTGATCTACATACATAAGTATATGACTAAAGAAAAAGTGGTCTTAAATTAAAATTGTTCTGGTTTTCAAATAAGGAAAGTGCTAGGAGAAGGATTTATATTTTTTCTTTTTTTTCCTTTCTATAAACAAATATACATAGTTCGAGAAAAATGCAATATCTTGAAAAGAATTTTAAACAATATGAGAGACAAGTAATGTAAATGTGAATCACATAAAAAACACTTTCAATATAAAATCCAACGAAGACAGTAAACTTGAAATAAATTTTTACAAAGCTTTCCATAGTAAATACTAAGCCTGCAAAGATCTAGTTTATCGATTATAAAACGTTTGAAAATAAGAGTTTTGTAATCGAAACAGCACGTTGATTAGACTCCTATTAATGTACTCCTAAGCCTATACAAAATTTTCCATGAAATCTTTTTATTAATATTTTTACTTTCATACAATGAATGCTGCAACTTGAGTAGAAGTGGTGAAGATACAGTTTTGCTTTATCGTTGTCATTTTCAAATTTTTTCTTGTAACTAGGAGTAGTCGATCGCTGTGTATTCCTTTGTTGGAACAACTAGACGAGTAGTACGCCAGTTTCAGGCTATTTATTCCTTTTGAGACGGGCTAAGCCATTGTACAAAACATTCTAGTTGATTTCTGGTAAGTATTTTTCTTGGTCAGGAATTGGCAATCGGCCTCATCATTCACAAACAAAAACAACAAACACATCGTTCACACGCCAAAGGCAATTAACAGTTTATCTCACTTACGAAGGAGCAAATATATGAGTCTGTGATGAAACAAAATTCTTCTACCCTTATTTTATTACTTTTGCAGTTATTCCAGCATAAAATAACATAAATCATATTAATGGAATAAAAAAAACACGCATCTAACTGTTAGTTAAAATAAAGTAAACAGATGGCATCACTAATGTCCATTAACTACGTACATACTTAATGCCAACTAAATTCAATAGAAATATTCAATTTATATACCTATTTCGCCTGACTGGAAGCTGAATACTTATATTGACTAATCTCAAACCAGCTATTTGAAAGCAATAAAATTAATTTGTAATTTTAAAATATAATATTTGCGATAAAACCTAGAACTGCAGTTGCTTTAACCTTTTTTTGTTTTTGACGATTTTCCTTTTCATTGATGGTTTGTAAATTTCATAAATCTTAAAAGCCAATTATTACTTTACATACAAAAAAAAGGAGGCAGAACAATATTACGGAAGTACTTTCCTGATTTTCCAAAATTCTTAATATCATATGATAGTGTTTCAAATACATATGTACAGCAGTTAGAGAAATCTGTGAGACTTTCTTCTTTGAAAACAGATTTAGTCATGGTTTTTATGGATTCTGTTCTAGTCATCTTATTAAATTAATGCTACGTCTGTCTAGCCTACTCTACATTTAAACGTACCACATTCATATATATGTATGTACGCCCATATACCTAAGTATATGTTCTAGAAATTGTTATTCGCATCATTTTTTACGCCAATATTATTGCTCATATGCTTAAAACTTTGTTGATTTATTACGCGCTAGCCTCTTCAACTTGTACACCTTTTTTATTCATTTTCTTGTATTTAATTTTGTGTCATTCCGTTTATGGAATACAAAATTAATGTAATGAATGTGACCGTATTTTATTTTATTTCTTTGAAACGCACTCAACTTTGTTTCCTTTTTTTCCAATGTTGCCATGGTCCTTTGATCCAACTGCTATGTGCTACCAGTTGAATGTGTTGAATGAGTGCCCCGAATGAATTACAAAACGAATGAATAAATGAATGAGGGTGTTTGAATGAATGGTGACGTCCAGTACATTGCATGCCAACGCGCTTGGTCTCCTTTGATGATGTGTAAATATGGATACACGTAGAGACACACATAATAGGGATGCCAGTTTATTGGATTTTTAAAATCCCGGGAATCACGGGTTTTGATCAACGAATCAAACAGTTGACAATTTTGAAATCGATTGAGAATGTGTTTTTAATGAGTTTTTTTATATTATGTGCAGGGTGAATTTGTCAATTTGTATCTAATTGTTGTTTTTGTTCACAGTTCCTGATGATGATCTCAGATTGAGTTCGAAATATCGACAATAAAATTAGAAATAAATAAACATTTATTTTATTGAGCTCAACAAAAACTTAAAAAAAAAACTATAGATAAAAAAAAAGGTTTTTCGACCCTAAAAAAAGGTTTTTTTTATAGAAAATATTAAAATGAATTTTGATATGGAGGAAGTGAAATCTATACTTTAAGAAACACAATCAAAAGAATAACTAAAAATATCGCTCATTAACAAAAAATAAGAAATAATTTTTAAAACTAAATCAAAAAAATTCCGTTTTTAATAACATATTTTCAATCCCGACAATTCCGCACCTCAAAAGGTAGGGGTCCCGAGACTGGCATTCCTATAACATAAATATACGTATATGTATTAGCCTATATCAAACATCTGTCTCTTGTTCCTTTTTTTACTACCCACTGCACTAGTTCTAAGAGGCTAGGTAAGTTTAGTACCAGGTAGCTCAGTGTAGTTCTTGCATTGGCGTTATCAAGTCCTACTAAAGGATGCTTGTTTTGCGAAGTACCGGTCAAAGATCGAAGTACCGTACAAAGCAGTTCAGTCCTATGTTTCTTCACTATAGGGTAGGCACTAAACCATATATGTATGTACGTGCATACATACATATGTGGGTGAAGGTACGCTTGGACTTATATTGTGCATGATTTATTTATTTAATTTGTAAGAAAATGTTCCTATTACATGTAAAAGTATATACATACATGTGGGCTGTAACTTTTTATATACTTATTTTTTGGCTAAAAGTTCGGTATAGCTTCGTCAGCGATAACTTTTTCAAAACCTGCAAAATGCTACGTTCCTAGCTTTTTAATTGCAAGAGTTATAGGCCAAAATTCGTTCTTCGGGACAATCGATTGTATGGGAGCTATGGTCCTTTCTTGCTGTTTCCGACAAATGATTAATTCTATACAAAATGGCGTCCGCTTGCAAAATTTCATCGAGATATCTCTTGAACTGGGGGACTAGTTTGCGTTCAAACAGATTATCATTTCGGTATACTTAAAAATGCGTCTCATACTTAAAAACATCAGACCAAAGTTATAGTACCATTTCATATCCATACAAATTCGGTCTTACACTAACATCTATTGCTTCTAGAACAGAAAATGAGACTGAAATGTATATTTATATATAATATTTGTTGCACACCATCAAGTGTTTTGCAATTGTAAATATGAGTGACATATGATACAAGTGGAGGAAAATATGTTTGGATGGCATTCGATTTACAGGAGAAGATGTAAACGGCAGAAATATACTCGCAACGTGTTGGAGTCCCCACGCTAGAAAAACGAACCCTACTAGAAGGAAATGTTTTAGTTTCCAATTCCCAAAAGATATTGGCTGTAAACCGCTTCGATGTTAGGTCGTCGAACATGAAGTGGGCGCCTCACTTGATGCATGGTCCCTTTGGATGTTTTTCGATTACCCAGGTGTCAAGTAGTTTTATATACATACATATATTCTTATATTTTTTTTTTTTTTGGTACTGAACAGTTTCTTCTTCTTTGATATCATGACGAAGTAGCTGCCATTCCGTCGGTGATTGGGAGGCAGATAAACGAAATATTGAAGAACTCCATTTCTTATATGTATCGAAATGTTCAATCTAAGAAAAATGGACTCTTGAAGAACCACCGGCATACAAAATAAATACTCTGACTATTCTGCGTTCAATGTTAATCAAATGCTTTCCTCACTAACTTGAGCGGACTACTGCACCAAATATTGAACGCTTTTATTTTTGTCAATTGAATGAGATCATATATGTATATAGTTATATTCGTTGAGATTACAAACTTATCAAGCACCCCTCGTATCTACATATGGTGACAGTATGTGTCTAAATGTAAGCTTTCGTATTTTCTCTTTACTATGGCGACATATATACATATGTTTCTATATATTTATGTATATTTATTTCCCTTCAGTGTATTTGAGTTTAAAATCTCTTTGTTTAAGCAAAAAAAAAAACAAATTTACTTAGTTTCTACTTTGCAGAGGATAATTATTTAACTTCACACTAATATATTATTAATTACACTACTAACTTTATTTAATTCAACACGTTGTTTTGATTTGACTGTAGGAAACTATAGTAATTTCTTTTGGTGGAAAAGACAGTTTGGATTTAGAGCATTTCCTGGAGCACAATGCTTAATCCTCCTGGATTGGTTGGGAAGTGGTGTATTGGCCTAGCTCTATGCCTAGATGGAAGTCAATACGGCCCAGAGATGCTGCTGGAAACACTTCCGTGACAACATTAAAACCAAATCATAGGCCAATAGACTGCGTACAATTCTCTCAAAAGGACCAACTGCTCCCAGCCTGCTTCGGAAACCTGATGGATATTGGAATTCATACAGCCGCGAAATGGTTGATATTGGATTGGACCGCTACTTTACGCGCTTTACCACGAAACCAATAACCGTCAACCCTGTAAGGAACTATTATTCTCTACTGTCAAAACCCGCTACCCTTTACATCTACGAGCCCCATAATAACTTGTCCACTGAACTACGAGTAGCGAGTTATATTCTCTGTACCTTGCTTGTTCCATAAGAATCGCTAAGAGGTACGACTAAGAGGACGGATATATAACATACAGTTTACTTTCAACTACAAGGATGGTTCTCAGCAGTCGCGACGAGGAAAAGAAATTCTCACACTGGTTACGACAAGTATGCGGGCCAAGCATTTAAGCTAAGAAGAAACTGGGGGTTTCTCAGTGTCGCAACCTAGTGAGTGAAAGTTTAAGATTTTTTTTATTTTCTTATGTTAGAGGATGTCGTAGAAGTAGGAGAAGAGTAAAATGAGAACCTCACCAAAAGTTACCCTCAGCTATGATTCGAGCTATGCAATTTTTCTCAGCAAATGCCCTCTTCACCGCTTCGAAAATGTATGAAATTCAGTATAAACGTCCGGCGTAAAAAAAAAAATATATTTCATTCACATACTTATTCTTATACGCATTACTATTTTCCATTTCACAGTCCAAACAGTCGATTTTGTCAGTCCTTTGTTAATTTTCTTGGCGGTTGGCATAACAAACAAAACAACAGTTCAATTGCTATTCAAATTGCCTGCAACAATTTTTATAACCATTGTATAAATGTAGGAAGTAATTTAACTGCAATCGGCATGAAACAAAAAAAATCTTCTTAGACCCTGACGTAATAAAATAAAAGTTCAACAACCAGCCAGAAACAGCAATGGAATTTCGCTTACAGCGGCTGCCAACTACAATAGACAAACCTCCATATGTATGTAAGTATATATACATATGTACATATGTATTTGCTAGATATTCATGCTTCAGATGCTTCCGTATTCTCAACTTGAGCTATTGCACATTGGGACAAAATAGGCACGAGTAAGATGTATTTATGATGTCGAAACTCTGAAATATTGAATTGTTGTTAAGTATAAGCATTTGCTTGTCATAGTGACATTCTGAGATTTAATTGTTCATTATCCGAGTGTTCCATATCAGAATTTCTATATCAGACTCAGAGTAATAAATAACACAGTGCTTCAGTGATTTTTTAATTTTAAAGCGACCTACTAGAGATTGTTCATCTGCTCGAATAATACACGAAACCACGTTCAAAAAATTCCTAACACCCCCAAAGTCTTTTTTTGGGGTCAAAAAACCCTTTTTTCAGTTTTCTCGTTCAAGATATTATGAACCAAACCATCGTCAAAAATCACTATTTGTTGTTTAAGAGGCGACCTTTGAAATAAACTGTTGTGTCAATGCCAAAGCGATAAAAAAATGTAAATAAAACATTATAAATTCAAAAGTGTTTAAAAAAACTGCTAGCCTCAAAAATTTCTGTATAAATTTAAGTTTAAAAACTGAAGTGAAGATTTTACGCCATTAGGTTAGTTTTCTACCGGGAAAATTTTTATAATTAAGCGGAGCTTTCCAGTACTAAAATAACAGCTGCATTATTTGAATACTTTACTTAAATAATAGTGATCTGCCCCGATATACCTTCGCGTAGATTTACATATATCTATTTTCTTTTTAGTAGGTATGCATATCTCCATTTTAATAACCCATCACCCGCCTTAAGCGTCAATGCTACGTTTTAAATAAAATCAATTGCAATTTCTTAACACTCTCCCACAGTACGTGGAATCCACTAATGCAAACATTCTCACTTCTTTCTATGCATTATCTGGCGAACTTGCAAATTGATTAAATTCCTTTAGATCGCGCCTTTGCCGCCTTCACGTTACAAATATGAATTCCAACTTAAAACTCTTTGCAGCTTCTCGACAAGGCGATTATTGATTTTTTTGTGGAGAAAGACAGTTGAATAACAAATAGACCAAATGCCTCTAAATAAAAAGTACCAACAAACGATGAAATTACACAAACTTCAACTTATATATTAGGTAGGTAGGTAGGTAGGTAGAATGGCTGCGACGCAGGTCGCCCAAGTAGCTTATAGAAGCCGTTTTGATGCCATAAAAAACTCGTTGAAACCTACTTACATAATATGGATATCTGTTACAACCAACCAGAGTTGTTGATAAACTCGAGGATGTTTGAAATCCCTATCTCGGATATGCGATCCAAGTTCTCCAAGAAGGGGCTCCCAAAGGATTTCATTCGCCTACCGGCTAGAGCCGGGCACCCACACAGGAAATGCTCAACGGTCTCTTTGGTATCGCTGTCTTCGCAGCTCCTGCAGTAATCATGGTGCGGAATCCCCATTTTTTCCGCGTGCGTGCCTATCGCCCAGTGACCTGTGAGTACTGCTATGAGTTTGTGGGTGCTAACTCTTGACCTGCTTAGAAGACTCCTTGTCCTCTTTCCGCTATAGTCTGGCCAGGTGGATCTTGATATTGCGCAACTAGTGGTGTTTCTCCATCTCAATTGTGCTTTGTTCCGGTAATATTTTTGGATGTTTCCCTTGCCTACTGCTAAGGGTACCCCTATATCTATATCAATAGCTGATTCATTTTGGTCCGATGAGCCACTGCGCGCCAGCTCATCGGCTTTCTCATTACCTTCGATACCTCTATGACCCGGAACCCAGGTAATGGATAGCTCAAGGTTAGTTAGTGTAGCCAAGATTTGCTTACATGCATGCACCACGTTCGAACTTGTGTGTGGTGCTGCTATTGCCTTTATTGCTGCTTGACTGTCTGTAAAGATAGTGACTTTCCCAGTTGTGTTCAGGTCCCTGAGTGATCTGACGGCCTGCAAGATCGCAAGAACCTCCGCTTGAAACACACTGCAATGCGATGGGAGACTGAATGATACGGCAATGTCTAGGGACTCCGAGAAGACGCCGGCCCCCACACCCGAATCCATCTTGGACCCGT
The DNA here is from genome assembly GCA_951509765.1 of Sphenella marginata. Lineage (NCBI taxonomy): Eukaryota > Metazoa > Arthropoda > Insecta > Diptera > Tephritidae > Sphenella > Sphenella marginata. Next base: position 98,390,868 of record OX608079.1, read on the forward strand.
CGGTGTAGATTTGGATGCCGCTATCAACTTCGACCCTGCCCCTTTTCCAGTCATTCCTACTTGGAATTGAGGTAATATTCCTGCTCTCAAACGCCAGTCTGTGAGGATAGAAGTCGGTTCTGGCATTAATAGTGCCAGTTGGAAGATGGTTAAGAATGCTACTGTGACCCTGCTGACTATCCTTCCAGCACCCAGACTCCCTGAGTCTGAGTGCGGTTTGCGCCGATGTACACAGTATGTGTAAGTCTATTGGAAGAAGGTTCAAAATCGGATCTAAGGCCGCGGTGGGACAAGTGCGCAAGGCTCCGGTGGCACTAACACATGCCGCCCGCTGGACCTTTTGTAGGCTGATGACGTTGTAGTTCTTTCGAAGAGCTTCCCACCATACTACAGATCCATAGGTCAGCACTGGCCGCACCACCGCCTCGTACAACCAAAGCACCATCCGCGGCCGGAGGCCCCATTTTTTACCAAACATTGATTTGCAGGCGTAGAAAGCGACACAGGCCTTCCGCACCCGCTCCTCAATGCACGCCTTCCAGTTCAGCTTACAGTCAATTATGAGCCCCAGATACTTAGTGCTAGCAGATAGGGATAGCCGCTGGCCATTTAATTTTGGTAATTTGAAAGTAGGCGGCTTGTACTTCCTCGTGAAGAGTAGTAAATCCGTCTTCTCCGGATTCAGCCTGAGGCCACAATCCTGTGCCCACCTACTTAGCCTTGCCAACGTTCTTTCCATGATCTCGCTCATCACGGAAGGGAAGGGACCCGAGACTAGGATCGCCACGTCGTCGGCATACGCCACGATTTTTGCCCCACTTGTGGTGAGTTGTATCAGTATATCGTTCATAGTGAGGAGCCATAGCAGAGGTGAGAGCACTCCGCCCTGCGGTGTGCCTCTACATATCTGCTTCCTAACTTTTGCCCCTCCTAGCTCGGCTGATATTTCTCGGTTAAGGAGTAGGGACGTGATCCAATTCCTTATTGGCTCTTCCACCCCTACCCTTACGAGTGCAGCTGATATCGCATCGGCTCTCACGTTGTTAAAGGCGCCCTCCACATCAACAAACGCGGCCAGAGTAAATTCTTTGTATAAAAGTGACTTCTCGACTGTTCGCACCACCTCGTGTAGCGCGGTCTCTGTGGATTTCCCCCTGAGATACGCGTGCTGCGCATCCGAGAAGGGGGTTTCCTGAAGAAGCTCTCTTATATGGATGTCTAATAATCTTTCGAAAGTTTTTAGTACAAAAGATGTGAGGCTTATAGGCCGAAAGTCCTTGGCCACCTCATGCCCTCTTCTGCCAGATTTGGGAATGAATACAACCCTTGTTTCTTTCCACGTTGAGGGTATGTGGTTATGAATGATGCATGCTGCAAAGATCTCCTTCAGTTCCTTAACCAAAGATGCCTGAGTCTTCTGCAGCATAATGGGAAGTATACCATCTACCCCCGCTGATTTATAAGGTGAGAAGCTGTTAATTGCCCAGGCAATTTTGTCTTCTGCCAATATTTTGTCTATCAGAGAGGTCGGTGGTTCCAGCGGCGCCACCTCCCGTCTTTGCTCCAACTCTCCAGAACCATCCGGAAAGTGGGCTCCTATTAGGATGTCAAGGGTTTCCGCTGATGACCCTGCCCATGTCCCATCAGCGCGTTTAACAAAGGTCTTGTTTGTGTGGCTCCTGGCGAGGATCCTCCCGAGCCTTGCCGTGTCCTTCGTGGACTCGATAGACTCGCAGTGATCCTGCCATGATTTCGTCTTTGCTGTTCTTACAGCTTTTTTATACTCTCTCAGGCAGATCCTATACTCCTGAAAGTTCTTACTTGAGTAGCAGTCATTGAAGACCCTTCTGAGATTCGACCTTAGGTCGCCAAGGTTCTCATCCCACCACGGTGGGAAGGTCTTTTTGCTTCTAGATATTGGACAGGCAACTTTGTAGGCTACCTGAAAGCTTTTCTCTAGAGACCGAACTCGGTCATCCAGACAGTCGCTCGATTGTATGGATTTTTTATTCCTACTGAGCCTATTGCTGACTATCTTGTCAAATAAACCCCACGAAGTTCGCTTCGGGTTTCTATAAGGTTTTCTTATCTCCCTTTCCCATTCTACACCAAAGATAATAATTTTATGGTCAGATAGAGATAGACGCTTGGACACCTCCCAATTCCTTACTACAAGTTCCTGGGAGTTAGATTTCAAGGTTATATCAAGGACTTCTTCCCACCCCGCGAAGTTCTCTGAACTTGGAAAAGCAAAGGTAGGAGAGCTGCCCGTATTACATATGTCTAAGTTATTGGCTAATAAGAAATCAAAGATAGACTCACCTCGTTCGTTTGTCTCGCTGCTGCCCCACATCGTGTGTCTGGCGTTGGCGTCGCAGCACAAAAGAGTCGCTTCCTTGTTCTCGTCGATCAACAGTTGTACTTCCGCTGGAGGTGCCGGCCGATCATGAGCCATATACGCCGAGGCGATCGTTAAACTACGTCCGCCTCGTGACTCAATCCTGACCACCGTTAGATCAAAAGTGCTGAAATTAGGTAAAAAGAAAGCATTAATAGTATCCCTAGCTAGGATGCAAGCCCTCGGTTTACCTTCTCCAAGTGTGTAGAAAAGATTGAAGTCCCTGGTGTTGAGGCCCCTGACCTTGGAGCGCCACACCCAGGGTTCCTGCACCAGGCATATATCGATGTCCTCCTCCCTTAGGAGGACTAAAAGGTTATCCGAGGCGATTTTAGAATGCTGGAGGTTAATTTGTGCCACCCTAATCATCGGATCGGGGGGGCACACCTGCAGTTTTGGTGGCGGTTGACGGAGCACCATCATCTGTTGGGCCTGCCAAACGGAGCTCCTCCAGGAGTTTGTTGGCATCGTCAACCTCTTCCAAATTGTTGTCAGGCGCGACTGCTGCTGGGAAGATCTTTAGTTTGGCGTTCCTGACGCCGAACTTTAGTTTGTTCCCCCTCTCCTCAAGTGCCCCCAGGGACTCGTTGGAGATCAGCAGTAGCGCGGGCTGGCTGTTCCTCTGTGGTTCCTCGATTTTCAGGACGACCCAGTCATCCATCGGGACACCTGGGTTCTGTATTTTGAGACACTGGATGATTCTCCCCTCATCCAGCTTCATTTTGGGTAACCAAATACGTGCCCGGGGTCTCCTGGGGATCTCCGAAGCCATGATGATCTTAAGATTAAGACCATCAAATGCGTTGCTTATCTTAGCAACGCACCTCTCCAAGAACTCCCTTGAGAAACCGTCCGCGCATTTGATGACCCGACAGCCTCTGCAAATCTCTTCACAGTTAAAGACTGGTACTGGAGTTTGGTTCTCCATGAGGTGCTCAACGACCATCTCAGACAGCCGTCCCTCTATGGAGCTCCAAACCGCCAGTACTTGCCTCCCACTAGCCCCCCCAGCATCGACCAGTGCAACCTGGAGGTGATCCCTGACCACATCACTATAGGTGTTCCTGGCCGATGCTGCAGCACTAGTGGAAGGGCCTTCGCTCTGTTGGCCGAATTTGCCCTTCTTAACATCGCGCTCGTTCGCTTCGTGCGATCGGTTGCGCTTTGCCGATTTCCTGGCTTTAGGTGGCTGTTGCTGTGGCTGGGCGGCTGCTGGCTTATTGGCATGGCTGCTCTCGTAGTCCCTGACTACGGCCTCGCACCATACCCTGTCCTCTGCGTCTCGCTCGTGGACCTCGCCAGCTTCCTCATTCCGTTTTATCTTCTTCAGAATGAAGACAGCCCTGTGGTACTTGGCCCGCTCCAAAGTACCTGAAGATTTTTTAGATTTTTTGGAAGCCACTTTGGCTGGTGCACTTCCATTTCTGTTGAGTGAACTAGGGTGAAGGGTACTATGGCTGGTACCCTTGCCCTCCCCTTCCATGGTTATTCTTTGGCTTGGGATGACCGGGGTACTATGGCTGGTACCCCTGTCCTCCCTTGTGCTGACGCTCCCCTGGCTACTAGCCAGGAGTTCGTCCTCCGAAAGCGTTCCCAGAACGCTCTCCTCTTCCCCACATCCCTTCTCATCATTTTTTATTAACTTTTTTGCGTCCATTTGATTCCCACGAGTTGTGCTGGAAAGGGTTCGTCCGCCCCGGCAGAGCCAGTATACCGGGGTAAGGCACTTATACAACCGACCTTGCCCGGGCGTCGGAGGGGACCGTAAGCGATCAGCTATGCAATAGCCACCCGCTGATCATTCAGCCCTCGGCACGGGTACCTCAACACCTTGGCTTAGGGTGGTGTTGGTGCGGCTATCTCCACTTCCCCCGCAACAGCGGGCGTGGTGAACTCTCAGAGCACACCAACCCGAAGCTGTGGGAGGAGTGAAGCCTTCCTCTTAGTTCGTCCCGTATTGGAATCCCTACCAGAGAGACACCAGTACGACACTTAAGCCCCTTCGCCACGGCACGGCGACCAACATGAAGAGGCAACTTATATATTAGAGCGTATCAAAAAAATCAAATATTCTTTAAAAAAAAGTATGCATTAAAGTATCTAGTTTTTTTTTCTGATCATAGTCGTTATCAAAACTAAATAGAAGAGTGTATCGACTGCAGCTCAAATATTTAAAAAAAAAACGCCCTATCTCAAACTTTTTTCATTAACTCCCTATTTCAAAATTCATGTTGAGGAAGCCATATCTTAAAAAGTTTCAGAAACGAGCTGTCTGAACGAAATTTTCATACATTTTCAAATGAAATAAAATAAAATAAAATAAAATTAAACTAAATTAAATTAAATTAAATAAAAATAATCTAAACAAAAAAAAAAATAATAAAACAAAATAAAACAAAAAAAAAAATAAATAAATAAATAAATATAAAATAAAATAAAATAAAATAAAACAAAATGGAATAAAAGGAAGTATTCTAAAATATTCCTGTTTTAATCACTAAAGAGTTCAGACAGGCTTCAAATTTTATTTGTGAATAAATATTTGTAAGAGAATATTACATGTTGATTCATTATGATCTAAAATTAGAGTTATTTGCTTTATGTTATTTCAATAGGGATTATTACCGAAGTGAAAACGAAATATAAATAAAGCAAAGTTAAACACCATGTTTCTAATTAAATTTTTTTTTTTTTTTTCACCAGTCTAATGTACATATGTACATATGTCAATGCATACAAAATGATGTAAGACTGTGGTTGTGTTATGCGAATGCATAATAAGTATACATACATATGTACATATTTTGCCAATTCATGTGCGATGGAATGCAGCTAAGACATGGTCTTAACGCCTTAGGCATCACAACTTGCATATATATGTATGTACATATGTATGTCTACTCGTACCAACAATCAAGTGGAGCAATAGAACGCAGTTAAAGGCCAGTCGAGCACAAAAAAGGGAAATGCAAAAACACGTGTAAACGCGATGACACAACAATGCAAATATCTTTCTTTTCACTTCTATGTATTTTTGAATCTATTCATTCTATTTAAGCGCATATTTACCTACATACATACGTACATAGAGATGTGCACAAAATGTCTGTGAATATAATCGTTAATATTTTGTACGTGAGTAGATTGCAATGTAAAACAAGATGCCAATAGCTAAGTAGTACTTGGTGGGGTATTACACCTCGTAGTCCTTGCATACACCACATACTGTTTATAGTTCATGTCGTACATGATAGAACCATGAGCCTGTGGCTATGAAATCATTTGAACATGTATGTATGCATTTTAAGAATTTTTAGAGTAGGTAAAATCGAATTTTTGTTTAAAATAATTTTAAGAATATAGATTCAAAAATTAACGCGAATGAATAAATCGATATAGATAGCTAACTGTAAGGTATGAAAATCATGTCAGTCAACGCATTCATCCCTGCTCATAACCACTCAAGCGATATAAAACATTTCGTAAATATTTTAGTAACTATCCTGTAGTTTTACAAACAGTCGAGAATGAACACATCCCGAAATATTGAAAATTTATAACTAACTTCCAGTTATGTGAAGGGTCACAGTGACTGAAGAAACCCCCTAAATAATATACCAACATCTCTCCCCTATATCTCCCTCTCTCTCTCTCTGAGTGTGAAGAAGATATTTAATCCACTGTTATTCATGATTTAAATTTTGATGAAACCTGCATGTACAGGGTATGTTTAACGTATGTATGTCTTCAAAGGCCATGGGCTCTTGCATCTTTGGAAGAGCACAATAACATTTTGACATACCAAACCTGAACCTACTCTAATTTAATTCACTCATGTAGTTGAGAGCTCCAAACTACTACTTTTTCTGGACCAACTTCTCACTTACTACAAAGTTCTCTTAATTCCTTGAGAAATCGTACAACTTTGCCAGCAACAACAAAATACACTCGACACAAACTCTTTCTAGCACATAAGTCATCATCTAGTACCCAGCAAATTGAAGCTATCTATCGCGTAAGACCACTTTTTAAGCCCATAATATTTATCTGTCACCCCACCACCTCAATTGGACAAACCTTTAAAGGTGGGGGTATAAATGTAGTTATTTATAAGACACAGAATGTAAGAAAGCACAAAATTGAAATTCATTCAAATGTGACGAAACAAGTGTAGCGTGTTATTGTCCTTTTCGGTTGAGAAGTGACACAGTTGTGGTCGTAACATACTACCTGAGCAGCTGTGAAATTTATTTATTGCATTTGGTATATTTTATGAAAAAGCAGTTTTATATCAATTTATAAAGAATTTTGCATACATACACACATACATATATGTATATGTAATAAGGATGGCAATTTTTTGGATTCATGTGATTTTCGGAAATCTAAAATTGAATAAATAGGGTTTAAACATTTCGTCACACCCACAGTTTTTTGCTAACTGCTAGGAAATTGCAGATTACTTGCAATCAAATTAAAAAAAAAATCTAATTAAAAAAAAAAACTATTAAACTATTATGTAAAAAAAATAACATACATGCATATTTCCAAACCGAAGAGATGCAGGATTTTACGAGAGAATTCCTGAATTATCGACACCATACGAGTATATAACATACCCAGCAAGCATTTCTATTATGTATTATTTTTTTAATAATACACAAAGCTTGATATCATTCAAAATATATGGTTTTAATCAAAATCCTCTAAAAAAAAATACTTAAAAAAATATGTAATTACATGTGACTTTTCGATTACATTACTCTTGTAAAATCTATTTCATCCTCCATTTCAGTAAGCTGCGTGAAAATGTACTTTATTTTTAAAATGCGTGTTGGGTAAGTAAATTCAATTACCTTTATAAATAGCCTCAGCCTAAGATTTTATTGAATTGATATTCTGGGTTAAAGTACAATCTTACAAATTTAACGGGTATGAAATTTTGAAAGGTTAATTGACAGGTATTAAGAAAGTAGAGCAATATTACGTACAATAATGGGAGGACAAAAAGTGAGTTATGGAAGTCGTAGATAGAAATTCCGATTGGTTCAGAAAGCAGAGCTAATAACTATTTAAGTAAGTAGAACTAGTAACGTAAGAGGGACAAAACTGCACTACACTCGCCTAAGCTCTTTACTAACGTTGTGTTGTATAAAGTGCTGTTCGCCCAGCGTCTTTAATTCGCCAGTTGGTTGCATGTAACAGAGAGTTTTAACGAACCAATAAACGTTTCAAATTTCAAACAGAGATTCTGCCTACAGCTCATACATTACATACATACGTACATATGCGTACATACACGTTTCAACTTTTAATGGTTGTAGGTATCTAGTTGTTTACAAAACTTTCATGCATGCTCGAAAAGTCAGTCCTATGCAACTTAAATAAATTCTTAAGTAGGTTTTAAGGTTGCAAACATCATTCGTTTACGACACACGTACACATCGAAAACAAATACAAAGCCAAATACGAATACAACTAAACAAAAAGTAGCCACAAAATAGTGATGCCATTCAGAATGCTACTTGTATCACGCAGCCACATTTTCACACATCACTGATTTGATGGAGCTTCTTATGTCAACTGTGCGGAAAGCCAAGCAAAACGTGTAGATGATTTTAGAGTAAAAACAATAACAAATAAAAACTGAAACATTTTAGGGTGATAATTTTGGAAAGTGCAACAATTTTAGACATAAACCGGTTATAGGAGTAATAAGTAAGTAAGTAATCACTTAATTGTATATTTTTTTATGAATGTTTGTACCTGCCTGCTAAAAATCGTGTGACTAATCTCTAAAGAGAGCAATCCAAGATTGATCCCTTTAGTCTACAGGTGGCTATAATTCAACTTGTGTAGCATGCTCACAGGGGTGTAAGTAAATTTTAGTTTTTGTAGCATACTTATAGGAGTTAAAATACCCATTTAGGTGGAAAGAGGATTAGTCTGTTCGTACACCTTCGGGTATAAATTGGTACAATTAGTCTCTCCGTAGGACATGCTCAAACAAATGTGAACAATTCAGCCCACAAAAACAGTTTTTTCGGGTCTGGGTTTTCCATCAAGGAACTGTAATATGCCTCTTTCATTGAATGGAGTTTTATAACTCTGCGATCGAAATGGATAGTGGAAAATGAACTTCTGGCTTTCTAGCTCATTGTAGTCAACAAGAGTGCATATTGGCGAGATTTTGATAATTTTAAATGGTATTCAACCTAACTTTTTCTCAAGCTATCGTGTGCACTGATGGACCCTGCTGCTTCCACTATTTACTATTTGAGCTGTGGTATTACAATTTTCTCGTTACAATTTTATTTGGATATTGTATGTCTCTATCATCATTAAATTTTGGGAACATAAAAAATTTAACAGGTGCGCGAAATTGAAATTTACCTTATCTGAAAGTCCAATGGCGGCCACTGTTGTGTGGAGGTAGTGTTTCCGGCCTACCACACCGAAGGTCCGGGTTCGAGCCCTGGTACAGGTTACATCAAAAAGTGGTTTGAAAAAGTTTTTCCAAAACGGGGTCGCCCCTCGGTAGTGGTTTGGCAAACTCTCCGAGTGTATTTCTGCCATGAAAGGCTTCTAAGCAAAAATTCATCTGCTTTGTAGATGCCGTTCGGAGTCGGCGAAAAACCGTAGGTCCCGCCAATTTGTAGGAAAAAATTTCAAAGCGGCACACCAGAAATTGGAAGAGAAGCTGAAAGCAAAAATCTCCTAGGAGGTTGATGATATAACTGTTGTATATCGCGCCATATATATATATACATATATAAAGTCCAATGGGCTTTATTGCCTCTTCTCAGGGGGCGCTATATCCTTTTTAATGCAAATAAAGTCCAAGCAACATCCCCTTAACTATTTAGAAGTTAGGCAGGTGTTTCCATTGTAAACTAAATAAATTCTGAGCTCCGGTAAACAAGTCGCCATTTTTGTTCCTGTTGACATTTTCGCTGGCCGTGAAACCTTGCATCATCTTTAAAAACTATTCCTATATTCAAACATGAACGCGTACATGGAAGTTTTTCTCAAATCTTCTATAAAGTAGGACGTGACATTTCAATGTTTAACGCCACTCAAAAATTATACTTCCCACGAAATACCACGTAAATAAGTGATTTATTTTGAAATCGACCAACGTGGCACTCTTAGTATAAACTGGATCAGAGCGTTTACATTGAGGTTAACAGTGAATTACTGCATATATGTATGTATGTACATGCATACATAAGTAGAACTAAAAGTGCCAATCATTTTCACTCAACTTTGACACGGCTACAAATGCATCATAAATAATTTTTAATGCTTTTATCAAACTGTTTGGCAGTTACATTATGGCATACATACATACAAACATGCATATTATTACAGAAACATAACAACAAAAACAAAAAAACTGACTTCAGCGAAATTTATGGCAACCACAGCCACTTTTGCACTTTAAAGGTTAAACTTTTAACCTTAGATAAATCCAAAACTGAAAAAGCACTCAAACACGTTGTTGCGAGTGGCAGTGTGTCTGTATGTCTGAACACGCGGAATGTGTTTCACTTAAATATAAAAGTCGCATTAGAGGAATTGCTGCGCTTTTACTTAAGTCAAAATGCGCTTCTAGCAGCGGTATAGGATACCCAATACCACACTTCAAAATCAAATAAAATTTAAAAATGTAATTCTTTTGGCGAATTCGTCCTAGCAGGTGATGGTAATGGATTGCTTACAGCAAAATCCGAGCGAGTTCAAGCAGTACTTTTTCGTATGGGCCTTAGCACTGGAAACCAACTGAGGATATAAGTGTGAGTATCTACGCTGAGACTGTGAATCACGAAAATTGTACTTCTGATTTTCTGAAATAGAAAGACTATACAAACTAGGCTGGCAAGATATCGCTCCTGTAAATGTTTGTTGCTTTCAATTTGTCCTTTCAAATCAAAAATAATGAGAATTGTACCCCTTTCATATTAATATCCCCTCATAAAATGTTAATAACTTTGCAATTATGTGTTCAATCTGAGAATGCTTTTAAGTACATGTGTACCTGTAGAATTTCAATTTCCTTCCACCAACGTTTTGCAATTTTCTGTCCTTAATGCGCTTCTAATGCGTTGAGGCGTTTTCATTGGAGCTTTCACATACGCATAAATTTCTGCCTACGTGCAATTGGGTAATTCCTTTGTCACGGAATATATGGACTACTGAGTGGAAGCCATATCTTAGAATTCGTTTGAAGAAGCCCATATCTCTACAAAAATGTTACGCATTTTGCAGAAGGAAATACGTGGCGTTTTTGGAAAAAAAAGTTATGGGATGACCCGTTCATAAATAAGCTAAATTAATTTTCTTATTTTTTGCTATAGATAAGATCAACTTGACGAAGAATCACCCTGTTTGAAAATATTTAAAAAAAACGCCATATCTCAGCATTTATTCGATGAACGCCTTATATCACATTTTTTCAAAAATTCCCTATCTGGACGAAAACTTCATAAATTTTCCAGTGAGATAGGGGGTTTTTAAAATAGGGTGTTATTGAAAAATGTTCTGAGATAGGGTGTTCCTCAACCGTATTCTGAAATGGGGCGTCTCTAAAACAAATTCTAAGATAGGTGGTTTTTTAAAAGACTTTTGAAATAGGGTGATCTTTCACACAGCACTCGAACTGTTCTATCAAATTTTTATGCAAAACCTTTGCGCTTAGTTTCCGATATTGTGGAAATACCCAAGTGTATATGATATGGAAATGTAAGCAAACTATTCAACGAAAAAAATATTTTGCAGCCCATTTAGCGAAAGCAGCATATATGAAAATGAGTATTAGTAGAGATTTCGGCACCTGCCACAGCAATGGTAAATGTTCAACGGAACTTACGGCAGCTTAGAAGTGTTGCGTTTCAAAGTATAGCCTAACATGTATAAAATCATTGGAATGTGTATATTGACTAGACAGTGACTCAGAAAGGTGTAGTACATTAAACTTTAAGAACCTCGGGTTAAGTTAATTAAGCCCCATTCTTGCTAACTTTTAGCAGCCCAAAGATTCCGCTGGCTGTGTTCCATGATACGAATAGACAAAAAAGCTCCAGCCTAGAAGGTTTTCCTATGGACACCCGAATTTAGCAGCAGAGGGGCCTAGACTGAGTTGGAAAAAACTGTTGGAGGATGAATGGAAATCGCTTGGTATTTACAATTACCGATCGATGAAATTTGACTACAGGCGTGCTATCTTAAAACGAAGAGAAGAAAAATCGTATCCCCTCGCTTTAAATTTATTTCTTACGCCTATGAATATCTTGAGCTCTTTTCATATGCTCTGTATGCTTATACTCGTGGTGACAATTAGGGTCACGTAAAAAATGCACATACATATATCCTAATAAATATAAATATTGTGCGAAATGTTGTTATGCATGTTTTTAAATATAGTGAAGAGTACATTAGACTGTGAACATTTATTTTTTATTTTTACTTTTTTTTTAAGTAAATTGACACTATAATTCAAAATAGTAAACCAAAAACTGCAAGAGCTTCAGACTTTAAATACGTATTTTTTCTGAATTATAATACAGAAGAAAAAGAGAATTTTTTAGGCCCAGTCTAATGCAAATATTAGCTAAAATATAAAACAAACGTACATATGTAATTCAAATCTAATGAAATCCGCTCTATCAACGATGAAAAAATTTAGTAGGAAATTAATTTAGGTGACAATTGCCCTTATAACAAATTGTAATAGCTTAATTAGAGGTGACTTAAAATACTTTATCCAACCAAAATTTTGGGCAACAAAGTTAATGAGTACTATACTCTAATATCTACATACGAGTATATTAAAATTGTAACAGGTCAATTGACTGTACATTGCAGATATTTAAGAAGAATTGTTAGGAGGGATCATAATTAATTTAATTAAGCCAATTTAATTTTTGAGATTTGCGTATAGAGAACACAATGCTGGTAATAACTCATTTTTGTCCTGTCGTCGTCGACGGTTGTCAACTGTCAATCTTAAAAACACTTAAGCCATGGAATTTCTTGTGCACAAAATTCGACGATGCCACAAATTCGCATCAAGCAGTCCCTAAAATATTAAATTTTTTCAAATAGCCCAACGCAGAGTTTTTCCCTGAAACAATATAGTTGTGTTCGCGCAATATATTTTCTGTGATACACAAAAAGTTGTGAAGTGCCAAGTGAGTATATCAAAAAAGGTGAAGTGTATGAAAAAAAACCAACAACTTTAGTATTGTAGTACCTTAATTACTTATATCTGTCATGAGAACAGTGCTAAAGTTTTAATAAAGACTTTTGGCTTCATAACCAAAAAGCAAAGCGTGTGTCTTTTAAAGGCTTCCAAAGGCAATTAAGACAGAAAGTCGACTAAATACGGAAATGGCGTGAACCATAGGTTTTTTTTTAGTTTATCTAACTCGCCTACTAGCGGACATAAAAAGGGTAAAAAAATAGTTCCAAAATATGCAAAGTATACTTTTCTGCAGCCATTTAAAAAACATTTTTTTCTTCTTTTTTTTTAATTTTTCCCATAATGGTCGCATCTGTCAAAAAGTTCCCGAGGTAATCCTCCATCAAAGGTGTCTTTACAGTTTTTCTTGTAAATACTATAGTTTTCCCGCTATACTCACTTTTTCCCAGTGCATTATTACTAAAAACATGCAAACAAGTAGTTTTTTTCAATGCATTTTCTATGGAACAAAAAACCGCTTTTTAGAAATTTAAACAGAAAACATCTTTCACATATCAAATGTAAACTATAATTCCAATTATTTTCCCACAATTGGTAAAAGGTCCCATGACTTATGTATGTCAAACACAAAATGAAATTATGTATTCATTGGCATTCGCCTAAAAGCATGCTCTAAATTCGTGAAACAACCAATCATTATTCACAAATTCTGTTTACTTGGCTGCTCTGAATTATTGCTAATTTTCGCTCATTATGTAAAGCATTTTCATTAACATTAACATCGCTAGTTGCATTTATACTCGTACAATTTTTTATAAATATTTTACACATTTTGATTGCATGGCCCACATACATACATACATTTGTACTGACGTTTTTTATTTATTGTGTAACTGTATCGATTTCAAAATCTTCTCAAGATATTTTATTCTTTTTTACCGATTTCCTCATTTCTCCAGAGCTCATGCTCATTCGTGCATAAGCCATTACAAGCTTTATTATGCTCTCACCTTCCGAAAGATTTCCTGCATGTAGCCAGGCTTACGTGTTTGCCTTACTAGTCGGCTAGGCATTACCCACCCCTTCATTGCTGTTCTTGCAACTGTTAATGGCAGCAGTGTATGTTTGTATGTGAGTTATGTAAATATATCAAATTTCAATCTAATTTCATTTTTCTGCATGAACGCACGGTTTACTCAGTGTACATACATTCGACGGAATTTCCCCACGGCTTTTATTTACTTTTTTCCGATTTCATTTACCTTCCTTATATGATTTCAGGTGAATGTTCACTTTTGCTGTATCCTACTTGGAAATTAGTTATGTATACGCAGCTACTCCGTATACAGACCTTTAGTTCCGTTGCTTAAATTACGAACATTTCTAAGAATTTTTAATAATATTTTTGCATTCCCAAATATTGGTTAGCAACAAATTCCTATGGCCATTTCCTTAGTCTATTTTTGCTGAATTGCTTGCAGAGCAAATAATTGGGCTGAGTAATATGCTTCGATAAATTTGGTTCTTTGATATTCTATGCAGAGAAGTTAGCGTCTATTTATATAAAGTAGCTTTTTCCAAGGAGAAAAGAGTGATAGGAACTTTCGGAAAATGATCCAAAGCTCTCGCTCTAAATCTAGAGTCATGGTGAGATGTAGACTCAATTGTATCTGAAGTTGATAGTACCTTTGTACGTTAGTGAGCCACGATAAAGTCTCTTATTGCTCTTAACATTTCTCTCTTCTGGATCCCCTGACAATATCTAAAGAATTGATTAGATCACCAGGTATAGGACTCTGCGAACATATACGTGGCGAACAACTTCTTGAAATCTCCTAAGGAGAATCGAAGAGCATGCTTTTAAAGTAACGAATTTACTATGGACTACTCGTTACGATTTTGGAGCTTCATGTGTTATTTGGTTATTTTATTACTTCCTTCTTAAACTAAGCAAATTTGAGGTGAATTCGCAGTAGGATATTCCATTAATGCTACTTTAGTCTAACCCATCTTATGAATGCAATGCAGAAATGCGCTTAGTACAGAAGCCAGGATCAACGAGCTAATTTTACCTCATCACTTTAACTTCGCACACTTCATTGCATCTCCAATGTCAAACGACAGTGGAAAATTTGGTTAGCCTGCTACATTCAGGCCTGGGCTAGGACCCCATCATTTTCTTCATTTCAATCATTTTTGGAAATTTGTATATCCAGCACACAGAGGGCTTGTAACGGTATAAAATAATCCAGGTAGATATAGAGTTCCATAAGCCAAAATTGTTGGATTGAATAGAGAAATCGGTTGGGCCACACTCGTCCATGCACCCGAAAATTTTTATACAAATTTGAATGAAATTTGACACTCAGACTTATATGTTCGGCCAAGGCAGACTGTAATTTAAAATATCCAGAAGATATTATGGGCGATATTAACAAAATTTTGGAAAGGGGGTATTGTTTAAACTAACGGAGATTATCCAATTTAGCAGTTTCATCAACTTAATTATTCTATATACGATGTCTTCGAAATTGTAGAATAGTCTATTGTTAATAACTTAAGAACTGTAAACTACGGTAGAGTACGCCTATAGAAAAAGACACTAATTACTGCTTCAGTGATGTAGATAGAATACTAGAATTTTATAGCCGCATTAATCTAATTATCTTGTTAGTAATTTTTGAAAATGTGTGTTGTACCGCTCACATATGAATGAACAAATTATCATATTTCGATTTTTGAAAGCTTCATAACCGTTCCCAACATTGTAGTGTCTATCAAAAAAAAATCGTGAAATTTAATTGCAGCCAAGCGTCTGTCGAATCTCTTGGGTTGCGTATACAAAAAGTACCCAATCTCATTACCTACATACTACACCCTTTTATGTTTACATTTGAAGTATGTATGTATGTACTTTAGGGTGTACCCTCATACCCAACTTTGGCAAATAGTAGAAATATGAGCCTGACAAGCAAAAGGTACTGCATTTAATGAAATTCTACATGAAATGATCGGTGGGCTTCTTATGCTGATTTCGAATAACTGGGTACTTAAGTTTCTCCAGCAAGTTTTTTTAAAAAGAAAATACGGAAAAATGTAAATCTTCACTAAAGCTTGATAGGTGGATTCATTGCCGCAACTTAACACAAAAATCAAATGCTTTCTAAAGCATTTTGACATCTGCTGATTATGGGATTAGAACTGGTACCTTCATACCACAGCATGAGCATAAGCTTAAACAACTCGACACAAATCCTTTCAAAAATTACATTTCTTTTCATGGAGTCAGTGGAAAATTTTTATTTAGGCCACGTTAGAACATCTCTTACTCTGCACTATTTTATGACCAAAGTGTCAGGATGTCTAGCTTCACAGAACTGTTCTTCCAGCAAATGGGCGCATCCTAATATACACACATACATACATACATATGTATGTCCTTTTGAATAATTTAGCTCTGTCAACACTTAACTTAGGAGAGCCTAATTTTGCTTGACATTTTGAAAAATTGAGTATGTGTTGACATTTGCTGTTCTCAGTCAAGCGTATAACGAACACATCAAATTGATAAAATGTGTGAAGGTCTGTCGGGGAAAGGTGCGATGAAGCAGCAACCCAGCCAGCATTTTTGTATAAGTTTTAAAAGTAGCTTAAAGTAAGTATTGCATTTATTTGAAAGTTTAAATTGCGTTTTTTATTAAACTCATGAGTGATATATAATAAAGTATTTATTTCACTTTAAAGGTTGAGCAAAATTGTTTTTTATTATTATTTATTGGTTTTTGACAATTCACATTTTTTTCAACTTAAACATTTTTCAACTTCTTGTTATGAAAGCTTGTCATAGCTGATTTTACCATGATCGAATTTTGACAGTCCACACATTTTTCAGTACGATTTTAACTATGATCTCATAAATTATAAATACATGGAAAATTTGTGTGTGTCTGTATGTTTGTCAAGCTGCTACTACCTGCTGTTGTTGAATCATGTATTTCCTTTTCTTCAAAGAGCTTTTTAAAATTGTACCTTACATTTACTTTGCTCGTTGGGTTTCTACCTTGCTAGGCTCATGAAAAAGAGAAAGAACAGCATGAGTGACAAACTGAAATAAAATCAACTGCAGAGTCAGTCACATTTTTGTTGTAACTTTATACACTTAATTTTCGCAAGTAACATGATAAACGAAATCTTCATTGAAACGGAAAATTTCTTTCCTCAAAGCGGATATTGGAAACTCGTAAGCAGATGCAGTGCTTTCTTTGAAAAAAATTAACAAATCAGCAGAAACATGAACAATTGAAATAGATGTTTAGTCTTAAAGTGTTGCTAGACTTGACACGACCACGTATTTTAAGCTAATTTAAGTCCCTATATCTGAAAAGTCGTTTACTTTGAAGATCACTATCCTTAAAATAACTTAAGTAGTAGAGGATAAAAAATAATTTTTCAGTGAACAGTCTACATAGAAAATATATAACTTGGTTACAGGCATATTCCTGATGCGAGAAAAAAAAAAATAAATTTCATCGGGAAATTAAAAAACTGGACCCCTATAGAACCAAGCGAAAATAAATTTCAATTTGTCATTAGATCTAATTTTTTTTTTTTTCTAATTAATAGAAAAAAATGAGTTTTTATCTTAAGATATACATATCGTATATATGCATCAAATTTTGAAAAAGGTTCTAGTTCCATAGCTAAAAGGAAGAGGAAATTAAGATGAAAGGCAAAGTGAAGCACAATGAAGAGAAAAGGGAAAGAAATGAGATAGAGGTATAGAAATAAAAGGGAAAAGTGGAAAGAGAAGAAGAGGCTTAGGTTGAGCAGGCCCTCCCAACAATAACAATGTCAAGTAAACAGCCTCAAGTAATGCTGAGAGGAATAAGAAAAAGAAGGGAACCGCGAAGATAAGAATGCAGACAATGAGAAATCTAAAGCCAATGTGGAAGGTTCGATGATTTTTAAAGTAATTTTTGATTAAAGTGATTTGTTGAGCAGGACAGCTCCTGGTAGCAGGACAAGTCTGGTACTTTCTTCAGAGAAATGTAAAGCCAATGTGGAAGGTTCGATGATTTTTAAAGTAATTTTTGGTGAAAGTGATTTGTTGAGCAGGGCAGCTCCTGGTAGCAGGACAAGTCTGGTACTTTCTTCATTTTTTCATTGAATGGAGGCTTACACTTATTTTAGTATTAAGAAGGATTGCACTGAATAGTCAAGTCATTTCGGTAGGTAAATCGCCATGGGAGTATTTAAGAAGAAAATGCAGGTGTTTAATATTGAACTTTTATACCCAAAAATGTAGGTATCTACATTTGTAAAATTGTAATTCGAGTCTAGGAATAGGAATTCAAATTCAAAATTTAAAACAAAAAAAATAAAATGAATTATAGTACAATAGGCTTCGAAATATTACTTCTCTCAAAAAGCTTTAGGTGTAGTGGTAAAACTTATTGTGTGCTTCTAAGTACCTATGTACGTATTCTATGAAAGAATGTTGGTTTTTTCTTAAATGCATAACTCCATTTTTGTTACGATTTTCTTTTTTTCATTTTCTCACATATCATTATGCAAACCGCAAATATTTAATTTACATACGTACTTGCAGAGAAAAAAGTATGAATTTCGGTTCCACTGATAGTAGATATATAACGTATGTGCATTAGGGTGTCCATTATTTTCTTATATCTCAAATTTTTTTTTTAAGCAAAATATATTAGAAGTAGTTCTGGGGGCAACATAATAAGGGAAGGAAAACTTGAGTAATGTCTACAAATCTACATGACGCCTAAACGAAAAAAATATTATAATTCAACTACTTACATATACTTATATGCATAAATGATTGAGAGGTATTATATAAATTATTAAAATCAATTGTGAGAGTGTTGTAATCATGAAATGTGTTATACCTTACAAGCTTGTTTTAGTTAAAAATTGTAATTTATTCATACTCAACTTTAGCTCCTTTCTGAACATTTTTTTAGTGCTTTTGTGGGGTGTGGTGGCTACATAGGAAAAAGTCGAGTATAAAACTTAATCTAGCCAAAAGACCAATTGAACTTATTTGATAGAATTGTACGAAAGTTTTTTGTTTGTTTCACAATGTTTAACAGAAAGGCGGCAACAAAAATCTGGCTAAATACCGAACACACTACCGTTTGGTGTTGCTTTTTTAGACCTGTTTGTTACCCGGATTCTCATGAATTTTTTTTTATTTTTTTTTTTTTTGTTGAATTACCTACATACATTCACATTTATCTCTTACTTGCCTCTCTGTACGTCTTTACGCAACCAATTGAGAAGTGGCTCTGCATGTTGTTTTTTGTTTTTTTTTTTTTTGTTCCTCAAGGCTATGTGAACATTTACTTAAATCCACAAAATGGCGTTCCATATGTGGCGTACTCTTACAAACATCTGTTCGTATGACTATGTGGTCCGTTTTCGACTATGTTTTTTATCATTCTTCCTTTTCCCACTGAGTGGGTGTTTGTTTTATTTATTTTATTATGGTGTTGTTAAGATTTGCATAAATGCTTTTATTGAAGTATAAATGACTAAATTTGCCACAAATAAATGTACATATGTACTCGTATATATGCATAGTAGTGCTGCCAATGGAATTCATAATTCTCTTGTGAGTCATAATAATTCGCAATAAGTTCAAAGTATGCCACTTCACTGAAAGCAGGGAGATTATTTGCATGAGATATAAATTGAGCATATGGGATAAGAAATTCATCTTATAATTTTCTTTCCACTTACTTAGTCATTTACATAAATATGTAAGTGTAGGGGAATTGAAGGCTATTATGGCGTCGTGCGTAATAGGTCGCTGTATCTAGGTTATGGGGAGGCAGAACGATGTGCGTATCATGAAGATTTTTTTTTTTTGGAAGATGCCGTTTTACTTATACTAAAATAAGTATCTTCAAACTGGCGCTATGAATAATATCCAATTTAATTTTTTTATTTATTGTGAAGATTCTATAGGCATTTCTTCTTAAAATGCATGTGTAGTATAAATAGGTATGTATAAATATTATTTCCCAAAGAAAAAACACGCACTCAAAAATTTTGTCAAGAAAATCAGGAAAATTTATACACAAACTTATATATATTATACCACACTTCGGATTCTTTATCTTGGCATGAATACGTGTCTTTAGAATCAAAAATGTAAATACAAATCTGCCCGCTTTGTATAAGTTTTAAGGGTATAACGCCGCTTTTGAAGCTTGAAATAATTTCGAAAACCACTTTCTTAAATGCAAAACGTTGAAAACCGAACCACACATCGCTTCAAATACAATTTTTGAAAATGTCATCCATGACTTACATTTATGGAAAAGAGGATCTGTAACTTTTGGGTCGTGACAATAGCAAATCGCTTCAAATCCGGTAAAAAGGGTGACAGAATTGTATTGGAATTTCGGGGCTTTTAAAAGCAAAAGTCAACAACAAAGAGATCTGGAAAATTATATGAAAATATTGCAATAAATTATCCAATTGGATATATTGGTCAAAAATTGAGTAAATTGTATAACAAAGCAACAAGATGTCCGGTCAAATAGTGAGTACCCAATGAAAAAAATTTAATCTCCTTTATGTTATTTCTATATTTTCAAGTCAAACGCGCTTGGAATTCCTTAAGTATTTGTTTAGAAACAAAATCTGAGTAATTGACCTACATTAAACTTAAAAAAGTTTATGTTGCTCATTAAGAAAAGCAAAAGTCTTAACGCTTAATTATGGCATATAATTGTGCGTTACCATTTCCCCTATTCGTAAGATTACACAAATAATTCGAGTTCGCTTTATATCAGACAATTCCATGTTGTTTTCCAGACCATTGATTTACTCGTTTTCCTTGAACAATTTAAAAAAAGAAAATAAAATTTTACAGTTTACACTTACTTACACCCTACCAACCATGGCTAACCATGGTGAAACTCTGATTCCAAAAATTCACAAATTTTTACTAACACCAACGCATATTTTTAGAATTTGTATGGAAAACGACAAGTGCCTAAAAGTATGCTCTCACACTTACACGCAAAAATATTTTCAACATGGGTAAAAAGTGAACCTCTCTGAACAAAATTACCCACTTTTTTATCCTCTTTTTTGGTAAGCGCGACTCAATGACTATCCAGATTTTTATCCGATCATGGTTGGCAGGGCACTCGCTCTTACACACACACACACATACCTACATACATACAAGCATATGGGCGTAACATGTTTTCACTTGTTCGCCATTTTTCTTACATACCAGCTCCGCTGATGAATGCTCATTGTCTGTTGCAGAAGCTATGAGTCACCATCGTTAAGATCAGCCAAATGCCAAATAGTGAGAAGAGCATGAAAACAAGATGTAATAACAAAGAAAAATCATTTAATTTTTACAGTAACACCGCAACTTCCGTTTGCGTCCTTTGCTTTATGTTCCATAAAGCTTCTTGTGAGGTGAGGTGAAAAGCTATCACTCGAGCGTATCAAAAACAACCAAACAGAACAAGAAAAACAAAAAAAAAACAAATTTTCGGAAGTGTGCCCGAAATTTCGACGAAAGCAAGTAAGCAATGGCAACAACAAAAACAACACAGCAGATAGCGTAAAGTCAAAGCAATTGTAATAAATGACAGCAGACAGCTGGTAAAGCGCCGGTCTTGCATCGAAGCATATCCAGTCATATAGTTGGGGCACAACCTTAAAATAACGCTGTGAAAGAAAACAGAAAATAGTATAAAGCAACTAGTTAAAATCAAACTAGTCCGGCTGGTATAGGTGGTATAGCGGATCCTGATAAACTTATCAAATAGCGGATTACGTGGAGTCTAACCAAAACTTTAAGAGACGTTCTCTGAGTCGAAGGCTTCCAGCACATCTACTTAAGTTGGTAAAAACTACCGAAGTGACCAGAAATTTTCACGAATAGGGGTAACAAAAGCTTTACTAAATATGTAAAAAATCTCCCCTCTTCGTACGATGAAGTGAAATGGAAGTTGTAATCCATCAGATAAACTGTACTTTCCAACCACTTACTGCCGACCTCAGAAAGTAAACTGTCACCCTTGGGAATATCTCATAGCTTTCAAAGCATACACCATATATGTAGGTGTTAACCTGGACCGATGGGTTATGGCAATGTTTACGATGATGTGGACCGGGGAGATGAACTCCTCGTTAGAAAAACTTAAAGTTGGCCAAAATTCTTGACTCCGTTACTACACAAACATTGGGCAGTTGACGGAAGGAGGCCAAACTCCTAAGGAATTTCAGGATCCCTAGGTCACAGTCCTTGATTGTTTTACTACTGTAACGGAGTATCTCACCCCAGAAAATAAGAAGGTAGTAGCACTTGATATTGACAAAGAGAACAAGATCACCGGTTTTGGATAGCTTCGAAAGTTATAAACCTGTGTTATCATCTACTGTTTTGCTATCAGATTCGTACTAATTTTGAGCAAACTGATGCGACTATGTGGTAAATATATTTATGAGCTCCATTCGACCCACAAAAAAGAAGTTTTCTCACAAAGATTTGGGGTAAGCCATACTTTTTTTTTTGTCTTACATTTACCCGCGTTCTGTTATCAGCATTTGCTGGCGCGCGTAGGCAAGCAAGCAAGCGTGTAGTAAGCGGTAAGACGCAAAATTCTAACATTTCAGCATCATTAGCATTGATTTATGATTAAATGCAACCTCAATTTTCAGTTAAATCGTTTTTTTACCGCTCTTTAGTATTTGCTTTTTCTTTAGTTTTTTTTTTCATTTCTATTTGGTGGGGTTTTTTATGTTGTAAACGGCGTTTTGTAGAGCAGGATATGAAGCATAAAATACTTTGGTGGTTGTACTAGTTGGCTGACACAGTGACACTAACAATAGAAAAATTTTGTTGAAACCTCTAAGGAAAGAGTGCCTCGGTAAAGTGAAAATTTTTAAGCTACTTTTCAGTCATCATGTGATCGGCAAATAATGCTTGACTTGTAAGCTTCTTTAAAAACTTCTTTTAACACCCTTACCGAAAATTAAAACTCCGATTCTTTGTCCTTGATGAATTTTCGGTAATGTTCAGTAGTCAAGAAAAAAATATCTGTAGTGGGCAAAATTGACATTAAATAAATCCTATATTCGTCATAGTTTTGGTGCTGATCTCATATTGTCAAACCATGTTTTATTATTCTACCAAGATTCTGGTACCAACAGTTTGGGTATTTCCAATACATTTTGTTTTCCGTGGGTATTGGATTGATATCGTATATCTCCATACCAATTTTCATGTTCCTACCTAAAATCCCTTTAGAGATACTCAGCCTCAAAAATTAAGTTGTTATGGTCTATGCCACGCCGTGAGCATGATATTAACATCGAATATATCTATCAAGTTTGTGTGGGTGATGCCACATGAAACAACATAAAAGTGTGAGCTCATACAAGGATACTTTTTGGAACAAGTCCCAAAGTATACCATATTTTTTGCAATTGCACTAAAAAGGTTCCACTTTTTTGGGTATGCAAAAATAAACGAAAAAGTTGCTCTACGACCGTCAAATAAAATTTTAAAACACGTGGCAAAAGTTTTAATCAAAGCACAAAGGAAAGTAACTGGAAACATGCAGCGCTTAAGCTCATCTTCTTATAAATAAATCCGATGGTAAACCGTACTCGTATTTCAAATTATACTTCATTATAGTAAATGGTATGGAAATATATCAAATTGGTCCACAGTGAGCGTATCGAAGTATATGGCGAATTTGTGTTGCAGCTTTTTTCGAAAAGATTTTGCCAATCAAAAATGTTGAGGCTCACAAACATCTCTCACCACATTCTTAAATGGATAATAAATAATGCGATGATACTGGCTAAAATCGTCTCTAATGCCTAAAGCATCAAAATCTGAAGTGTGTATAAAATATTTAAATAGAAATTGTTTCGCAGAAAAATATGCAAAATATTTACGATAGTGTCTGTTTTTGATTTGATTTAGCAATAGCTAGCACAATGATAAATTACCTCACTCGCTTTTATGTGGCATGTGGATAGACTTCTATCTTCCCATGAATGCCATGGTATTGCCTTAATATTCATTCATTTCAAGTATTTCGCTATTGAAATTGTAGAATATTTCATTGAATGTAGAGAAAGATGGAGTAGACTCAGAGAATACTATCAGAAGTATGGGATCAACTATGCATGTAGATGAAATACCAAGATGAAATAGAAAGAGAAAGCATAAACAATTGGCTGTTCCTAAGCAAAGCACTGTAGTCATCCTTTTTTAATGTGGGGTTTTTCGAATAGAATAAAGGTTTTGAATCCTTACAGCAAATTTGATTAAAAAACATGTTTTATTATCAGTCGAATTTTATGTTTCTTTGTTTTTTTTTTTCAAAATATTTGATACACCAAACGTTGGCGTCGCTAAAATCCGCCAAGCTCCGCTGAGTATAAAAAATGATGCACTCAAATTCAATTGCCTTTTTTTTTTGATAATGCTATGTAAACCTTCTGACATCAATTGAAATTAGAAGAAATGAAATTTTATATTTGCTTCCGAAATATAACAAAATTTCCGCACAAATGCACATTAAAATTTCGCTTCATTTCAGATTGCTACCGGAATAGACGAAAAATAACTGCATGAGTAAAGAAAAATCATATGCACTCAAATTTGCATCCAAACAAGTAAGAAACTGTATATACCTAGTTGCACGTTTTCAAAGGCATGCCTTATATTTTCTACATAAATACAGGGCGTAACCATAACAATAACATGCGACTTCCAGTTGATCACTGAGCGGGAGATTATGTTTATTCCTTTACGGTGATGTATTGGATATTTATTTTTATAAATATTCAGAACTATTCATTCTGCTAACAAACACAACTAGGCACCAAAGCTGTGTTACCTTAACTAAAAGGGACGACAGGGTATACACATAACATTTCATAATGGTATAAAGTAATGTACTCGTACAGTAGTGATGCATGTAGCAGCGGATCCGGTCGGGGTTACACTCACAATAATAAGCCGAAGATTAAAAAAAAACACCAAAAATAAAATTAAAAAAAATAAAATAAAATAAAATAAAATAAAATAAGATAAAATAAAAAAAAAATAAAATAAAATAAAATAAAAAAAAATTAAATTAAATGAAATAAAATAAAATAAAATAAAATAAAATAAAATAAGATAAAATAAAATAAAATAAAATAAAATAAAATAAAATAAAATAAAATAAAATAAAATAAAATAAAATAAAATAAAATAAAACAAAATAAAATCAAATAAAATAAAATAAAATAAAATTGAATAAAATAAAACAAAATAAAATAAAATAAAATAAAATAAAATAAAATAAAATAAAATAAAACAAAATAAAATAAGAAACTGGCTCAAATATTCGATACTCGTTTCTTGAAACGTAACCGCTAAACCGCACCTCACCAGTACATTTGCTTTTACATACATATCTATGAGTTTTAATGCTTATTTGTATTGTATTCTTAAACCTTTTTGCATATTTCTAGTATTAAGTAAAATTCAGTAAATAATTTAAGAGACCCGAAGCGAAATGCCACTCACTTCATAATACAGAATTTATAAACATACAGCTGAATGGCATAGCACAGGATTCAGTTGGCCTGACTTGCACTCCCAAAGCGCTAAGTTCAATATATGTACGTGCTACCAATGTTCCATATACAACTTTTAAGGCCACCATACTAAAGTGAACAGAACCACAAGCTTATTAACAAGTTTGGCCTCAAAACTCATCGGATTTGAAAATCGTGCCAACATTTTTTTTTTTTAGTTACCCAAATACAAATTTTTACATGGCTTAACTTTGCCATGAGTAAATCCGCAATATCCGCATCGAACATTGTGAATTCATTGGGCAACAAATCAAATACACAATAAAACTTAATAATACCTTCCGATGGCTGTCTCGGTACAAGTAAAATGCGATGCACATTTATATACATACATATGTACATACTTTGAACATTCCATTGGCTGTATGGATCGCTAAGCATTTTGTGACAACACCGTAAATATTTTCATGTAGCAGTATATTGTAAGAATTTTTTTTATGAGAATTTGCACATAAATATTTCTGATGACGCTTGTCTCGTTTTGTGTAGTAGGCCAGAAAAATAAGAGTACTTTTGAATGTATAAATGTATTTTGGAAATTCGATTAGAATGCATTTCTTTTATCACTGTGATATTGCAGAAACAATGGTCGATATGTAAGTGGTTGTTACCTTTCTCCCTTTCAAAATGTTAAAATCAAAATCTACAATAAATTTTTATAAAATAATATCGTGTTTTTTTCAGCCGTAGTAGGTCTATACTCAACTTCTTTTTTTCTTTATTCTCCCCATGAAATTATCTTCCTTTCATTTTCTTTGCCTACCTTTTCAGTATTTACCCTTTCTCTTCCGTACCATTTTACCCGAGTTAGTCAATAAGTTATATAATTTTATATCTTTTGCAAGTTTTTAAAATCGAAATCAGGGGTGTGGCTATAATATCTGTATACCAGTTTTTTTTTTTAATTTTAACTTGTTCTCAAGTACATATGTATGTTGATCAATCGAAGTCTTTTTTCAATCATTTTAATATATGCAACTCTATGCCTACCTCTTTTCTTTTCCACAGCTTTATTTCACTGGGCTTCACATTTAATTATTATTATTAATATTTTTTTTTTTGTACTCTAATGAAAGTTTTCGGCGAATAATTTTTTGGAATAATTTGATACTCTACGCGAATCCAAGCGTCAACTGCTTTAAAAAGAAATGTGTTATGCTAATGATAGCAGATTGATTGATGTTTCGTTTTTTTTTTTTAATTTATTTCACTTAGTTTACAAACAAAACCATTCAATCAAATTCAAAAGCCATTAATCGTTTATTTGAATGACGGTAATTCAAGAGATTTAGTTTTTAATTAAATATAACTAAAGCAAAATTAAAGAACAAAGAACGTTCATAGTCCAAATCGTTTAAAATTGCATCAATTCCATTTTGCACATTGGACGCTCTGTCGCTGTCATTGCACTCTTTCCATTTGCACTTCTTTTCACATTCGTTTGCATTATTTTCATTCACAATGCCCTTTATCACAATCAGATCGAGAGAAACTGACAAATGTTAAAAGCAATTACACAAACATGGGCAACGGTATTGAAAAGAAAAAGCTAAGCGAACGTAGAAAAAACTAATTAAAATTATTCAATAACATTTAGCACTGCGCATGAATACTAATGCGCTTCTGTCTGTTCACCTTTTTATTCATGTTCTGTGTGTATTAAACTAAAACTTAGCTAACTTTAGTGTTCAAAACAACACCATTGCAGTGCTTAGTGAAGCACGGGAGCCATTGATATGATCAAAATCTGAAAGAAAGCTTACATTTTAGATGAAATGTTTTGTCGCATTTTTCTAAAATTTTCTTTCTCCTTTTCTTATTTCTTCTCTTCAGACTTGCTTTTCAAATTATCCTCCTATTCATTCGTTTTGTTCTCCTTTTCATAATTGATCATAATTGTTATTCCAAATTTCATTTCCCCTTTTATTCTACTTTTTCCCCTTCAGCGTCAAGATTTCATGCGCCTCAGTGAGTTTTGTGCTCATTTATCGAATATGTGTAACTCGATCGAGTTCTTACGGAAGCTGGTGTGACATTGCCTAGAAGGTTGCACTGGTCATACTGAATCGGTACCGGCACTGTCGAGACTGTACCGCAGTGGAGTGCCGGAGCGTATCGGTTTTTTTTTAAATAAATTACTGACTTTTTAATCCTATAGAAAAGAAAAAATTTAGAGACAACCGCAATATCTTTTCTTATGGATCAATTTCGGAAACTGATACATTCCTTCGTCAGAGAAATTTTTCCGGCGCCCTGCTAACCATTAAGCTAACAGAATAATTGAATTGTTGGTGTACAAAAAAAATATTTAAAAATTACTTTAAATTTGATCATTTTCTAATTTTACTTTTACCCGAAACTAATTTCAAAATAATGTTGCTCTCTTAATTCTTTTTTGAGAATAATAGCACTATCTCTCTCTCTTACACTCTTAAAATTCTTTTAGCAGTCACTCAAACCATTTGAGGCTTGAATTCTAATCAACATCATTTAAGTTTGCCATGCAAGAGCACATACCGTAAAACATTGCATTTGTAAGTATGTTAAAGTCGGTATGAATGCTAAAATTCAAATAAGAGTACATGACAAAGTTAATATTCATGCATATTTGCATACAAACTTACATACATACATTTGAATTTACATGCATATTGAATTTAATATATTGTATGCAAGTCATTGGTAACTGCTGGAATATCAGACTGTTGGCAATTTTATTGTCATTTCGATTAGAAATTCACATTCTTCAGAGTCAGAGTCAGAGTCGAGTGTTTGTTGAGAATGCAGTTGCATTTTTCAAATTTTGCTTTATCTATGAACTCTTATGGAATACTAAGACAAGATTTGGATATGTATGTAAATGGAAATATGTATGTGCAAGTGTGATGTGTCATGAAGTCCTTAAAATCTCTCTAGAATCGTTTAAATGGGTGTAATAATTACATTCTGTTCATGTGTAGATACGAAATTTATTTTAGTGATTATCGAATCTCAAATGAACTCGAGACAACAAAGATCGATTCAAAAAATTAATTTTTTTCAACCCAATTCAAAGATGTACAAACAAAAATATTTACTAGAATGCGTTGAAACATGTAAGAAGTTCAGCTTAGACAAGCTTTTTAGATCTTATCAGTGCTGTTTCAGACCTGCTATGTCTAATAAGCTCTAAGACTACGCACCAACACCACCTTAAGCCAGCGGTAATCAGCGATGGCGAGCTATGTTTGACGGTCAAAATCACTCAGGCAGTTAGATGACCATTTAAAGAAGAAGAAGAACTGCAAAAGGGAAGGATATTGTAAGAAGAGAGAGCTCTGTTGAATCGCTTTAAGAGGATGAACGACTGGCTTACAGTAATGACTTTGGAGTGACGACTGAAATCCACGGGAGTCGGTATTAAAGCTCTGTTGGTTCTTCATGTCATTTTCCATGCATGGATGTGCCGACCAAGCATGGTGAGGTACTGTTAAAACAACAACAACAGTTTTACTCATATATGAACAAAGTAGGGTTAATTAAAGCCCAAGTCGTCCGCTAGCTGAATGCGAATGAACAAAGACCCTGAACCCAGATGCTTTCCATATAGACAACCGAATGTAAACTCAATCATGGGAAAACACAACTTTTTGAAATTCATATTACAATAGTTGTATCTTAATCCTATTAGTAAAGGAAAGCATTGAAGCAGATTATTCAAATGAAAAGGTATACTTAAATTAAATATTGGAAAATCCAGCTTCTAATGATCAATGTTGTTTAAACTCCCTACCAATCACCTACTTATAAATTCAACATTAAATAAATTAAGTATTAATGCCCCAATTTATGTAAGAAGATATTCGTCTTTAGATCTTTGCTAAACATTATTGAAATATGCCAATCACGGCTCAGCTATAATTTACAGCGTCAAACGATGATAAAATCATTTGGGTCGCAACATCACAACCTTATGACATCCGTTTAGCTGTTCATTGTGTATGGATGTATGTTTTTAGGTCGCAGGTAGAATGACAGTGCTCAAAAGAAAAAAAGGTGACTAAGTCACGTCTTGGAGGGTAATAGGAAAAGCATGAAAGATGTAGCACGTCAAAAGGTGTCCAAAGAAGAAGGAGTGGGAAAAGTGAAAGCTTCCATTTCAGCGCTGACAATTTTTACTTTTTCTTTTCTTCTTTTTCTATTTGCCATTATTCGTTTATTGCGAAGAACGTAAATCAAACGAAGCACCTAATTGATGTGATATTAATAGGCACTTTGGAGAGCTTCAGACAGCTAATAGGATTGATTTTTTTTAAATTGTATGCATTGTTAGTGGAAGCAGAGTTGCCATGTTCAAGGAATAGAATAGTTGAATAGGTATATAATGGTAGATAGATGATGTAGATGATGCAGAAACATTAATAGATTAAGACTAGACTTTATGAAGACCACTGAACCACAAGAGTAATTCACAAATCATTAACCATATATTCTAGGAGTTAGAACGACCAGTAAGTACCGGTATGGCCGATATGGCAGTTTGCTTCCTTAAGATGACGATCTTCTTTTAAGCCAATATTTAGGTCATTTAGTAAGACTTACTATCTTCGCTGCTGGTCAGTTTCAAGACATAGTTGCGCATTCCATGAATCTTTCTTAAAAATTGCCCCCACATTTTTGAACGCCCATTTGCTCTCACGTTGCCATCGACCACGATTGCCAGCCGCCACTTACCAAATTAAAATTTAACATTCTTTGAAACTTGGCAACTATACGCGATGTCAACTGTCGGAACTAATCACTCAAGTGCCGTCATTTTATTCTTCGTCTCTTCCACTTTCGTCACATACCGGCACCTATACATACATACAAAGCAAACACGTGCCAACACGAACCTACCACAACAAGCTGCCACAATAATGTAACTCATTACCAAACTCATTTGCAGCATTTAACGTATTCATCACGGACATAAGACAAGGTGCCAGCAACAACTACAATTACAGCAAAAACAACAACAATGAAAAAAGCAAATAAAACTAACTTAAACCAAGTATGAGAATAAAAGCCCACAAGTTGACAAGCGTGTGAAGTCTGAACGCTAAAAGGGTACCTCGAGGGTACAAAATAAATGTAGAAAATAAAGTTGGCGACGGACCTGGTGTTGACTTGGCATGCAAAGAGCGCACGACTTGCCAAATCACTTTCACCTTAATAACGAACCATCAAGAAGGACGAAGTCATAAATGAACAGGGATTCAACACAAATTTTGCAATATAACAGTGAAATGTGAAAGGTTTGGGTCAGAGTGGGTAACCATGAGAGTAGCATGAATAAAATTCTAGGTTAAAGGAAGTGAGCGGAAGCAAATAATTGAGAATGTCAGACGGCAAGCAGCAGGCAGTAGGCAACAGACTACAATGGGAAGGCACGCAACGAAGCACAAATAGTTAAACATATTGGCTGTTGGGTGCTGCAGGAAGTAATGAAAAGGACACCGATGGCATCCACAGCACACACAAACACACGCAAAGCCCATGCACAAGCAGACATTCAGCCAGCCAGCCTGCCATCCAGACAGATATACTCGTGATAAGACTACTACATATTCATATGCCATTTGTTTGAGGCGTAAGCGTGTATGAGTAAGCTATTCAGCTAGCACATAATTGTAGGACACATTGTTTAGGTGTGTGTGTGTGTGTGTGTTTGCATGAAAGCAGGAAGACAGGAACCACAGTCAGTGACAACAAACAGCTTGCTGACCAAGCGACTGAATAGTGGCGCAATTTATGAACACTCAACCGTTTAGTCATAAATGTAAGTCAGATCACATTGTTAACACACTCGTACGTATTTATGTATGTAGTATATATACACAGAAAAATATTATGTTAGCAGTTTTACACATTTCTCTAGAAAAAAAAACACCATGATTAAACTTGATCTAAGGTGCGTATTAGTACCAGCTATCCAATATTTGGTATTGAGATGAAATCTACTTGTATATAGTGATAAGAGCGAAGAGAGAACGGAGTGAGTAAGAAAACTAAAGAACAAAAAGATAAAGGTTACAGAAACAAAAAAAAGAAAGAAGACCAAAGCGCAAAGGAGAATAAGAACAAGAAGATCAAAAGGGTAGAGGTGTTGTTAAAGGAAGGCTAAGAGGGTGAAAAAGGGAAACGGCAAATGGGGGACTAAATGTAAAAAAAGACGAAAGAAAAAGAATAGGAAGAAGGATGGCTGGAACAAGGGTACTGGGAACATGAAGAGGAATGAAAAGGGGTTCAAACAATGGCGTTGCATGTTAGTCAGGCGTTTAGGATGGCTCTGAATAGCTAAGTTGAAAACATTTCATTCATCTAAGAGTTTAAGCAGGACAACTCTTGTTCAATTTAAATAAGCCATACATAAGCATTACATTTTTGGTGAGTTTGCCTGTTGTCTACGTGGTTGCTCATATGCACACATAAGGTATGTCCGTACTTTTATACATCAAAATTTTATAACGTTGTTTAAATAAAATGAAACAGAAAAACAAGGATCTTAGAGATTTAATAAGTGCAAAATAGTGCAAGTGAGTGAGTTTAGCCTTGGCAATAACGAAAAATACCACCAGCTTATTTAGAAGCAACCTAGCAGCTTACAAAATGGATCTTCAATTTTTCTCTAAAATTAAAATGTTCCTTTTCTATTCCATTAAGAAACTTTTAATAATTATTTATGTAAATGATTGAGGAAAAATTAAAAGAATAATGATTTTCAAAAAAAGGTATCATTATTTTTTACTTAAAGGAGGCCCTGTTTTTAGACACCCTTGGTCTCTAAACGTGGTTGGAACGGCGCAATTGGGGTTAATGGCAAACTATGAGGCCACTTTCAGCTAGTAACGCTAAGACCAGCTGATACAAGAAAATAAAAAGGATAGCCCTAATATATGCATCTCATCATTCTTTATAATTTGGTCACTTATGTATGTAGCACATCTTTCTGTTGTTACGAATGTATTAAAGTTCCATTTTGTTTGCTCAACACATTATCTACTTGCCTTTTGACCATACATACATACATACATAAGTATTTAGAACAATCTGTTTGTTTATTTGTTTATATTTCTAAGCCATAATAGCCTATTGTTGTACTCACTCGAACGTACGTGGGTGCGGGCGGGCGTGCGTGCGTGCGTGCGTGCTCGAGCGTTGACAACACAAAGGACCCTTTTCATTTGATGTTTATTTCGTATTTAGCTCTATTCTATGTAAATTACATTATTATGCGTTGATTTAAGTTGTATTACAATTGGCTTATGGCATATTATCATCAAAATATTAAGCGAGCCCCGTCCTGTTTTATTTGAATGTTTGAGTGTCGTCGCCTGTAATACTTTGACTGGGTCAGCAGTGCGTATACGTAACATTTAATTTCGCTTTAATAAAGTGTCATACTTAAGCGGCTTCCTTTTATGGCATCACGATAGCTACGTCGCGTTAACGCTTGATAACAAACGGCAGTGAGTGGCATATAAACAATTTGTAGGAATACAAAGTGAAATGTTTATTTTTTATGACGTCATAATTTCTTTATTTTAAAGGTAAATGACCCTTTCGGTTAAATAAAGCAACGGACTAAAAGAAGATTTTGAGTTTGTAATTTTGGGATTTCTACTGATTTTGCAACGTTTCACAACTGTCAGGAAAATCACGGACAGCCAGAAAAAGGTCAGAGCATATCAAACTTCTACATTTGGAAAACCGAAGTCCATCACCTACAACTTGAACGGACCTTTTAAGAGTAAATTGACGATCAATCATATCTTTAAGATACAACGAATTTTGGAGACAACCCATGATCACGAGTTGCTTGTATACTTCTATTAAATCGCCGTAAAGCTTATTAGGCTATAACAGGTGTAACAGCACGAATAGAATAATACAGACTGAGAAGTACTCGTTCCTTTGTAAATATACATAATTATTTCGAAACAAAATTTTAACAAACTTACAGTAGAGTATATTGTGTGGAATGGAATAAACATGGCCTTACTGTCTGCACTTTATTATATTAGGAGTTAAGATACCCAATAAAATTTCTTTATGAAAATCACATTTCAAATGTCAAATTAATTTCAATTGCGAAACAAAATAAAATGTAATCAACAATAATTTTTCTATTTAACTTTTGACATAAAATCTGTGCTGCACAAGCAAAAAAATAAATGTCGTTGTAAAGTAACAAGTGAATTGGACTAAAAAAATTCACAATATTCGCAGACGCCAACTTTGTTACGACCACAAAATGGTATAAAAACTTTTATTCGATGCTTGTAGGTATGAGAAAGAAAGATGGGAACGTCAAAAAGTAAAAAAGAAATGACTAGCCCAACTGGTTTAGAGCTGGCTACTAAAATCTTGTATTTGTACGAAATTGTATTATAAATTGAACGGAGAATGAAACTTATTATTCAGATAAAGGTGGGTTGGAAACTTCATTATAAATATAATGTAGATAGCAAATATCTTACAAATTGTACCAATATCGCACATAGGCGTAGGACAACAGATTTGTCAACTAAACCGGGTTCAGCCTATATGTATATCTTCCAATTGAATAGCTAGGAAGCTGGTATCCCTCACAAATTTATTCTTAGTAGCAGGGTAGCACACTGAGGAACAGTTGGTATTAAATTTGTTCTCCAGTTCAACGTCGTAAGCTCATGAAAGATATGCTCGTACATATATACTTACCGGACAACATAAATACGAGAGGCATTTGCGACCATGCATACCAATTCTTCTTCTAGTGCAAAAATCAAGTTTAAACCAATAAAAATGTACAAAAACCTGCTTGATCAAGTGAAGCGAAGGATCCTCAGAGCAACTCATCAAAAATTATGAGGAATTAAATGTGTTTTTCTTTCTTAGCACTTTTATCTTTTAAACCAACAACAAAGCAAATGCACCCTGCCTCACATAGAACAAAAGAAAAACACATTAAAATTAAGATTTCGGAACTTGTTATGGTTTTGTTGTTGTACATACTTAATTAACCCTAGGCATGAGAGTGGCTTGCGAAGAATATTCTTTGTTGTTGTGGATTTTATTTGGTTTTCCTGCTTGTTTGCCTTTTTTGCTTTTATTGTGTTTGGATGAGTGTATTAAGTAGGTTAGGCAGAATAAAAGGCCACAAGAAATACTCGTACAAACATACTAACAAATTGAGTGGAATGTGTGTTGGTATGTTCAAGCGCATAGTTTAAGTAAATTGTTTAATGAAGTAATTAATGAAGATTGTATTACCCAGAACCTTGGGTTAAATGAGCGCGCCTCTGGCAAGCAATCACTTGAGTTTAACGGCTAACCCATTCTTAGCTAGCGATAAACAAAGGTGAATAAATAAAGGCAATCATTTTGTTTGGCTTTTACTTTAACGGTTCATTCATCATTTAATTTTTAATGGTACCTTTTTATTAAGAGTTTCTTAGTTAATGAGACTTGCTAAAGCAGCAAATTATGAGGGTAAGAAAAAAAAATAAACACAAATGACCTTTGATACGTTGACGGCTTTAGGTAATTTTATATGAATTTGAAGAAAGAAAATCTCTCAATAATGATGTTCATACTGCACTCCATCTGTGGATATCTATTTACCTGAGGATAGTAAGATTGATGAATTAAAGCAGATGCTCCGAAAGGAACTCTTGTTGGAACCCAAATATGGGAGCTGAGGCAGCGAGCGCGATCCCTTGGATTTTCTTATTGTCGTCGACTGCAAAGAATAGAGTCAGGTTGGGCGCCTTGTTGTAACATCAAAATCGTTGAGACGGTTAAACAAACAGCTATTAAGGGCTGTTGACCTATATACATAACTAAGTAAGTACGAGTTCCTGAAAACTATTGCTAATAGTGTATCTTTATCATGGTAGTATTTCGAAATTAATTTTCAATTTGAGTATTATTTCAGGTTAAGCTCGTTTTAATAGGCTTCCGGTAGAGGTTCGCTTCTTGTAATAAATATCCAGCCAAATAAAATTCCTTTGGTGAAGAATAAAATATATTCAGGTCATTAACCTTGAATGCAAATGGTACTAATTAATAACAACAATATTTTTGTTCGTCTATCCAATACCAGCAAGGCCTAGTAGCAAGTGCTATAAATTATTATTTTGAGGTGTCTGCGAATTTTGGAAAATTGAAAAGCGAAAATACCAAATGAACTTGCTCAAAATTGTCATAACTCTGTTTTGTGAATTTTTTCGTATTTTTTTTTTTTTTTCATTCTATACTGAAACTCTTTTACAAGTTGTTGTTATATATTGAGGTATTTACTTAAAAAAGTCGATTGGTCTTACTTCTTAATTTCACAATAAAATATGCAAACAAAACAGCAAATTCTTAGTTACAGTTGTCATGATTAGTATATACCCAATTGCTGAACAGATTGCCACTTCTATATGATAATGACGCCTTGCAAAATCCTTCAAAAACTGGGTATAATTTAAGTTACATATTTAGTAATGCAACGATGGAAGTTTCGTTCAATTGTATCCAGCAGTTCTGCAGTGATACGCGCCCAAACATACGGACAGACAGACACAATTTCCAAAAACAGTTACTTTCGATTCTATTGCTTCAATGAAGATACCTACAGCCAATTTTTGTTGAATATCTGCATTATACAGTCTTATAAGTTTAGTAACTAAGTTAGAGCAACTGGGTATATTGCTAGATTTTTTTCACATATTTCTAATGAAGGTATAGGTACATTTTTTTCTTCGTTCATAACAACTCAACTTTCATCCTTTATTGGCTAATTTGCTAGACGAGGCAAAACTTCGTTGTAAACTTTTAAAGGTTAATTACTCTGCTCCTTTAATTATCTAGCTTCATAAGTTTTTTTATTGCTTTTTTATGCTATTTTTCACCTCCTACCAAAAGTTTGAAAAGATGTTACTTTTGCACCGCAGAAAAAGTATAGAAATGTTACAGCAAATGTACGGTAGAATATTTTAAGCGGCATATTTGCTGGCAAATATCTTACTGAAGATGTAACTGTGAGGTGTGAGAATCCATGCAACATGGATTTAAAAGAAAAAAAACTTTTTTTTTCAGGTTTTTATATGAGCTTAAAATATGCGAAAAGCAATAACTATAGCCGCCGGGTCTCAGGAATATGTTGTGTGGTTCATGCGATATCATTGAGATGTCATGTGATACATAAAGATCGCATGCGATATAATGAGATGCCTTAATGGCTTTATTTTACATTCATTTTGGAAACAAAACCGTATTATTTCTCAATATGTTTATTGCCAATTTAGATGTTTATTCGACTATCAGATTTAATATGTTTCATAATTATAGCACACACAGACTAGGCATGACTTGCCATCATTTGTTCCATCATTTGTTTTAGCTAACATTTTAAGCTCTGCGCACATCTTTCAAAACCGTATTAAATGAATGAGGGGTTTATAATTATGTGACGCACTATATTCGGTTTGACTGCAGGGCTGCTACTCGACCGAAATTGATACAAATTTACTTTGCTATTCAATTCAATTGTCCTAACTTTGCATTTTTCAAATATGCTAATGTTGTCTATTGCAGTCATGTTGAGGTTATTTCAAAACAATCAATGTTAATAAATGTGACATTATTGTTTTGGGTCATCAAATACGAAACATGTCACCAATCAAATCGGATCTTTGTCATTTAAGAAATTTGTAACAAATTTGGTTAGCTCCAAGAATATTGCGCATAATTTCGACCCAAAAATTTCCATTATATAACAATCGTAGTTACTCAGCCGATACCATTTGAAAAAAGACTTGTTACTAATACATGCACAGTTTCATTTCGGTCGTTGCCTGCTGTCATTGTGTTAACCATTTAGTTATGAATACAACAGCAGCAGACGTTAAGCTCGTTTATTAAGTTGTAACAAAATTCGTAACACTTATGAAGCAATAAAAATCAAATATAAATATCTTTTATCAGATTATTTAGATGAACAAAGCTAACAAATATTGCCTCTTGAAATAACAACTAAATACAATGATATGCATGTATACAAATAAATAAATTTACTGCATAAATAAATATGGAATTTGATGCATACTTACATACATACATGCAGCCATACATACATACGTATATAGTAAGTATGAGCGCATGAGCGTAGCACAAAACAAAAATATAGGGACGAGCTACAGAATATGCAAACTATAGTCAGACCCTGTGACCTAACCTCAATATTTTTGATGCCTCATATTTCTACTTGTGACTCCAGCTAATGCAACCAAAAGCAATAAATACTTTGACAATGTGTTTTGCCGAATTAGATATGCACTTCACAATCCCTTTACCAGAGAAGACGTTATAGTCCATAAAGAGCTCTTTCAACTTTTCGTCGGTTTACACTAGCCGACTGGTCGCTGCCTTAAAGAAATTCGATTGCATAAACTTTGAAGCCTATTCCTGCAATATTTCCTTTTCATGATACTGCCCAGTGTTTATATACCCATATGGGATAAACGAGATAGCATGGGTTGACCAGGCCCCGAGGTGCAACCTACTTAACTGTATAAAGGTTTTTCGGAACGCTGACCTAAATAATCTTTTTCGAAAAATATCATAACTAAAAGTAGGGTGCAAGCGCCCCACCCCGTTTGTGTTATAGTTGTACTTTTGTGACTTTATTACGCAAATATTTTGTTGATTTCGGTCTTTATTACTTATTGTTGGCATATGCTTCTACATACGAGTATGTGCTGTGAAATGTTTGCTTTATGCAAATCAAATTTCTCGAATTTGTTTTGTATTTGAAAGTGATTATTCTTTTATTCAGTCAAAAAGATAACTGGTGAGCTCTACAGTAACCACAACATTCGGTTAACGCATACATATTTACATAAGCGAAAACATCAACAATGACAAACAATTAACTCCTACTACTTTACTCTTACTACTACTAAAACAACAACAAAAACAGTGTTAGTCTGTATCGTTCTGTAAGTACTCTCTAAAATAGAAGGAGTTGCTGCAAAGTTTTGGGTCCCAAACGCTCTTAATAGTGGCGTAGCGCTGTGCATGTAGAGCTAATCTCTTTCTTTAAAACAGCAATCCATAGTAATATATATGTAAGTTTGTGGGAATCCACAGTGCTCCCCATCAGAATATAGTGCATGAAATTTTTTTAAATAATAGAACGAAGGGAAACGTTAACAAAATCAATCCACGCAGTCTCTAGTTATAATAGCATGGCTATAATCAATCCTATAACTTCGAAAATGATTCGATTTCGGAAAGTTATGTTTTTAAAATTTTATTAAGTTTTTTTGAAGTCATACAATTATAAAAGTAAAAAAATTCAAAATATTTTAAGAAAAAAAGTTTTGTTACCGAAGGCTACCACAGAACATGGAACAAGCTGAAAATATACATTTCGAGTCCTAATTACGCACTTGTCAATTTCTGCCTATTGTGCAACGTGTTGTACCGAAATACCAAAGAATCGGTAGTTTCTGCATTTGTAGGAAGAATAATAAAACTCAACAGTTTTTTTATTTCATAGATCAAAAGCTAAACAGCAAAAAAAGCGATCGTTCAAAATTTTTTTTTGAAATATATCGAGCCCTGCCCGCAATTTTGATGTAATCAACAAAATTTTGAAAATTCGTATTTTGATAAATATCGCTAATTCTGTTTGTTTTAAACCATCTCACAAAATTTTACAACTGTAGTAAGTACCGCTACGAAAATAAAGCAAAGACAGTTATGATGTAAATAACATTTTGCATTGAAATTTTTTATATTTGTGAACTAAAAAACTTTCTTCCGTAAAATTTTATTTTTGTTGGTTACACAAAAATTGCGGTTAGGGCTTAAAGAAATGCATTGGTCCCTTACAACACTATAAAGGAGCACTCTATAAGTACTCCAACACTGAACATGCATACATTATACATAGTGCAGAGCTCACAAACTATCGATAGTCAAGAAAATCGTTAGCATCATCAATAAAAATATATAGTAATGCTATTGCGGATTTTATATTAAGAATTTTTGTTTTATAGTTACAATACCAAACAGAAATTCTAAACTTAAAATATGACAATTTTAGAATGATATGAACTATTACAAAATTATCGTTAGTTCACTTTTGCTCTAACCCGTACTAGTGAAAGTAAAGTTATCGCGATAATGAAATGGCGCCGATAATATCGATAGTGTCATCGATAATTTGATATCTCTAGCATGCTACACCCAGTTTATTTCTATCTGGTGTGTGTGCGAGTGTGTGTTTGCGTTAGAAATACTAGTACAAAGCGATGTTTTCATTTAGTATGAATGTTGAGGCAGAAAATGTTATGTTTGTTCACTATTTGTAACATCAACAAAACTCGGAAGCGGGTGAGTGCGTTCTCATATGTAAAATGTAAATATTAACAACTATAGCAAAAATAAAAAATATAGAGTTTCAAGTGAGAGGCAACTCCAAGATATATACCCAGTAGATGCATATTTGTACCTGCGCAGATAAAGTATATTCAACGAGCATCTATCTGCAAACTGAGCTGCAAGGCTCAAGACGTTTTTTTCAATTCATTTTACAACTGCTCTGAGCATACAAAAGCAGAAGACAAAGCTCTAGTTGTTTCAGTCGAATACAGTGGATTCTATATACAGTCGCTAGACTAAGAGTGCCAATATTAGTACTACCGAGGGTTCTAAACAACAACACACAAGATTACTCACATTTTCTGAAGCATGCTTGCACTTTGCAATCAACAGATGGATCTCTCTGTCAGGTGCATTTTTTTTTTTTTTTGTTTTTTTTTTTTTGACCTAGAAATAGACTTCTCCTCATGTATCGAGAGAATAGGTAGTGAGTGGTAAAGAGAGGTAAGCATGCAACACATCGAAAAGAGGATGTAAGTTTTTCATTGCTAAGCTCCAGAGGACGTTGTCGAGCACTTACTAACTATTGGGTATATAGAAAGGCACAATTGTACACAATACTTTTCAAAAAGTTGTCCCTTTTCACCCCTTTCGCCAATTGCAATTTCCAGCCACACTAGCCATCCCCAACGTATTTAAGTTAGAATTTGTGTTTCCATATCCGTAAGCAATTTACTCCAGTTAGTTTGTATGTGTGTGTGTGTGTGTATATCACTTCACACATTTCACACGACGCATTTACTCCTCCCTCACATCCTCCACCATTCATCATTGTTTTCTTGTACTCGTTTTGACTTTTTTCTCTTTAGTTAACTTTGTTTAGTATGGTTCGTCATCGTCGACAGCTGTTGGTCCGCAGTTCCCAAAAGGACGAACATGCTTAGACACATACATGCACACGTACATATGTATGTATGATGATGAAGCGCACGCATGATTTCTCTACCGTTGTTGCCCGTTTTTGCGCTTGTCCGACCGCATGGCGTGTTTCCATCCTCCACGTTAGTTGTCGTTGTCGTTGTCGTCATCATCACCGGCACGTCACATGGAAAAATATGTCACAACTGTGCGGTTATGTGGTGATGAGCTGTGGTTGGGGTTTTTCAATCCTTTTTATCCTTTTCTATTTATGTTTAGCTCCTTTCTTAAAACAAATTACATGACGAATGTAAGCGTTGTCCTGATCGAAATTGAAAGTGGCACTGATTTGTTGTCAATTTATTCAAAATGGTTAAGAGATTTAAAAAAAGCAATCTGAGTGAAATGTAATCCCACTAGAGCGTTGTGGGTGGAGTGGTAAAACAATCCATCGTCCAGAAAAAAAAAGAAATTTTATTTTTTCAGAGAATGTAGTTTGTGAGGAGAAAAGAGAGATTTACAAAATAATTAACTTGCTTAAGCAGATGTCACTCAACCGCAGAGTAAGGTATGACCGGTCTCTTCGGTGTAGTGAGCACCTCAAAGCTGCCTAGAGTCAATTCAAGCTAAGTACTAAGTGGCCAGCTTAACCTCAAAGCCATTTAGTTTTCTGCAATGATGGTTTAGGAGAGTTACTGAGCAAAGATTCATTGTTAAAACATTGTAGGAGCCTCAGGTACTCACGCAGCTTTGAAGATCTTATAAAATAAAATAAATATTTGAAAATGGCAGTTGTTGTTCCAACAGTATATAAACCTTTTCAACAATATTTAAACATAGTGTGTTCGAGATCACGTATAGAGAGTGTTGAGAAGATGCTGGAGACATAGAGTTCAAAATGGTTTGATTAGGAAATTAAACTCTTACAGTTTTAGAGGGTCTTTTTGTCTATTTAGTTCTGGTATAGGTTATTTATGGGTCATGCAGTGTCAGATAATTTAAACATAAGAAGATTATTTTAAGGTGAAACCAAATAGATACACAAAGAAGCTGAACTGTTTCGACAACTCATGATTGGGAAAATGCAATTCCGAATTCAGCCTTTTGCGCACCCTGGATAAATAAAAAGTGAAGCAATTTGTTTGAGCAAAACCTTCCAATTGTTCTCCTTAAGTATTTCTTAGCTGACCTACCTTTCAGAAGAGTGAGGAAAGTAAAAATATTTATATAGATATTTTCGTCTTAGCTTTAGAACCTATTCACTAACTAACCACACATTTATATACGTTAAAACTATTAAAAAAAAAAAAAATTCCTAGCAAAAATTTATCTGTAATTGAAGCTTTAAATTATGCTGCTGTGCTGTTGGTCAATATTTCATGTCACAACAAAACTCGGCTTGCGTGGGGAGCCGGTGCATCATCTGCAAAGCACCGCAGCCAATTAGCAATACAAACAGTGCCTAATTAAGCACATCACCTCATGAATGACCAATATTTATACGGATATTCTGCGTGAAGTGAAACAGCAATACTATCACCTTCTGGCATTTTGGCCTGTCGACCTTGTGTCAGACAAACTATGTGAGCTTCATTTATATTATGCTTGTTTAGCGCGAATATAGGTCAATCACTAAGCTGCGACCGTTGAGGCACAGATATAAATTTTATAAATGAAATGATATACATAGACATATATATGTATGGATTTAAATGTATGTAAATGTGTTTGTGTATAGATACTTCTGGGAAATCGAGAGATTGTGGAGTGGATCGAGCTTCTGTGAAATCAATCCATTTAATGTTCAACTAAATTATCCTACAAATTTTAATAATTTGCGCTAAATAATTATCTATTTGAATTGAAATTTGCAAAGATTGGAATGAACAATTGCGGGGTGTATTCAATTTCATTATTTAGCGGACGGCTTTGGGTCAAAATTAACCATGTGGCAAATAGATCTTGATTAGCAATTTTGAATCGAGGCAATAAGCTCGTGTCGTCATGGCAGCCATCCGACCCTAAGTAGCTTGAACAAGTAAACAGGGTAGTTTAGCTCTATTCCGATTCATGACTACCAGACAACTTCACACACCAAAATGTAGCACATAGAACGAAACATATTTCACCAAAGGACTTTAATTTTTCATCCCAGCAACAGTCAACGTCAAAAAGATTACGAAAAGTACTGAATTGCGAACTGGAATAACTCGGCATTTT
This sequence comes from Sphenella marginata, assembly GCA_951509765.1. Classification (NCBI taxonomy): domain Eukaryota; kingdom Metazoa; phylum Arthropoda; class Insecta; order Diptera; family Tephritidae; genus Sphenella; species Sphenella marginata. The sequence continues at coordinate 98,433,647 of OX608079.1, forward strand.
GGGATTTCAGAAAAAGAGCAAATTTACTATCTCACGGGCCACTTTCTTAATGATTTGAAATGTTAATAAGTTCACTTAAATGCGATAAGCAGACCAGTCATCCGAAGAACGCAATAAAAGGACATTCGCAAATCGCGAAAACCTGCTTTAGTCAACTTTTGGTCAGTTTGTAGCTTGTTACACCGGAAGTCCGTTTGGCAAGTTGGTATAAACTTTTAACAAACACATTTCTGCTGTAAAATTCTCTCTCAACCGTAGTATGATAAACATTATAAGGGGATTGGTATTTAATTAGCGAAAATATTGTTTTAGAAAGCCGACTTGTACTCGGTTCGAAAGGCATATATGAAGCGAAAACAGATGGAGAAGGCAAACTAGCTATCCGTAATAAGCCTAGAACAAAACCAAGATGACTCGCAAAGAGGGTGCATCCAATACCAGTTTTCATCTCTTTTTATAGAGAGAAACAGTTTTGTTTGAGCATGTCCTATGGAGAGATTTATTGGCACGTTTCATGTACAAAAGAGTGGTATCGGAAAGATTCCAAGCCTGGCCTAACAAGTTTACTTTCAGTACTTACAGAAATTAAAATTTATTTAGGTATCACAGCTATGGCTACAATGAAATAATTGGGATCAATTGTAGCCTACTGCTGATGATAGGTATTGATTGTGGATCACTCTCTGTAGAGATCAGTGGAACGATTTTTGCAGGGTGATTATACGAAGCTCTGTAGTCCGTCATAGCCACTTGGTCAATGACCTTACATGTTCATTTCGACCGTCGGTCTCTCTTTCGACTTGCCTTCAAGATATGTGTAAATATTTTTCAGGTCGAAGGTAGATCACCTCACTTCTGTACTGTTGGTTCTGATTTCGTTGGTTGGTACGATATCCAATAGGCCCAGTTTCCGTTTTTATTTTATGTGGTGTCGCAGTTTTATATTCTCCATGGGAGTTGCTCCTACACTCAGCCTAATGTGGCCTTAGCCAAGTAGGTTAACTTATAATTGTGATTTGAGCTACTGACCAACTCGAGTACGTGCGCTTACAAGGTTTAGCACGAGTATATTCGGTACATACGTTCCCTATTGTATGCGCATTTGAAAGGGCTGAAAACCACAAACTAGAAGTGGTAGCTCTTATCTACACCCCTTTGCCTCCGCCATTTATTATTTCACAGCGTAAAGCTGGCAAACTGGTAGCATATTAAATTAATAATTTCACATCTTTCCGTTGTCCTTGATGGCTTTACGCTAGGCTTTTTCGGTTAATTTCTGCATCCGGTGCTAAAGCAACAACAATAATAAGCAAATTATTTTCCAAAAATCCACGCCACCGCCTGGTCAACGCGTTGGGACCTTTAAAACAGCTGCCAAGTTACATCCGCTAAGCAGATTTTACCACAGATTATAGCAATGTGGTTTCCACAGCCACAAACAGTTGTTGGGTTTTCGTTTTCATTTTCATTTTTCTTTTTTTATTTATTTGTTTGTTTGTTAAATTCTTGTTTTATTATTTAATTCATTTACATTTGCGTTACAATTTTTTACAGCAACGAAATGTTTCTTCTTTCCTTTACGCAGATAAACGATTAAAAACTTTTGCAATTTGTGGTCTACGGCTGCCTCACTCACAGTGCAACCTCTTACGTTGATTACATTAGGAGACTGCTATTGAATACTACTGTGAGTGGACCTCACTCGTAAACTTTTCGCTTCGCTTGACTTTCAATCACTCGCTCTGAGAGCAACAAAAGCTTGTAAGATGCGCAAGTTGACGTTCTAATTGTGAGCAACGCGTTGCTTGGTAACTAGTTGCCCTATGTAGTCAACGTATTGACAACATTATTCAACGGTTATTTTCTTGGTAGCCACTTGGCCAAAAGTTAATTCTCACGGCTCAAGTAACCCCCTTTAAAGTTTTCTTTAAGATTTTGCAATTACATTCAAAGGAAGCAAGTTCGCGTTAAACGGAAAGAAAATTATCAAAACTAAATAGGAAGCAGCATCGCTCGTTAAAACTTCGTATTGCAGTCATTTAAATAGGCTCCGCTAATTACTCATGTTTGTGGTAAGTTTGTGTGCTTTGTTTGTAATGAGGTGTGTCCCAAAACGACTGCAGGAAGTCATTTGGTACACTTAAGCAGTGAACTGACAGCCTGATTTCCTTGCTCTAATAATTCATTTTGTTGGACAAAAGTTGAAACGGACATTTTATTGATGGCTGGAAATAGAAAGCAGGAGAAGGGGGGTCGCATGCAATTGTTGAAGAAGGTAGTGCGGTAGGCCAGTGCGCTTCAAGGAATTGACGACTTCGTATGCTTCGAAGAATAATCTGGTAAAACAAGGTTTGGTGAAGGTGACGGCTGATGAAGAAGATACTCCTTTCAAAGGCTTACAAACGAGTTTATCATTATAAATTGATAAAAAAGTTAAATAAGCCCTAATATTCGACGTATCGAAGAGACAGTTCTCCCGACAGTCGGACTGGTGTTAGTATCCGCACTAATGGAATTTATTCGCAATACTCCACTAAGCTCTTCCGGAGTGTTTCTGTGGGTACCAGCAACAACAAAAAAGACAAAGGATACCCAGCTTGAAAGGAGTTCAAGAAGCTGATAATAGGATCAAATAGAAGAAAAAAAAGCTTTGCTAATTTTTAAGGGTTCCACTTCCTTCGCTGCCGCTATGAAGTATGATAGCACGAATTATTTGAAAAATTTAATTTTGCTTCTCTTTTGTATGTAATTGTCAGATCCTGTTTTGTGAACAATTTTTACCAGCCGTTGCTTTCACAACATACCCAAAACTCGATACAAATCCCAAATAGTTCATTATTAGAAATTGGTACTTTCAAAGCGAACGAAATTGACACTTTTCAGTATAAAATCAGCGCAAAACCAATTACTCCATGGACATTCAATGCAACATTCATATGAGTTTGTATATATGTATGTACATATGTATGTCGAGTTACTCATCCACACACGCGTTTTACAGTTGGAATGATGTCAAAATATTGAAATTGTGAATTTGTCTTTGTAACAACCAACCAACAACAGAGATGATGAAATCAAATTAAATTCTGGTACAGCAACTGTTGTCCGTTATGCGATGTTAAGCAACCAAGCAAGACAAGTTTCCAGCAAAGGTTTGTGGAAAAGAAATTTTGATGGAGTCGTGTTCCTAACAAATACACTGTGAGAGTGAGTAGTGGACCAATGAAAAGCAAGTACTCCCACCATATCGCCACTGTTGTTTGAGTAAACTTTAGTTGTTGTTATTGCATTGATCTCCTGAGTGCGCGAAGATTTTTATGGTTAAGTTTCAACCACGGGCGAACTATGGTAAGAAATTGCTTCAAAAATTTACGGCAATTTGCATTTTTCCCAGAGGGTATTTCTATGCACTAAAACGAATTGAAATGACATGTCATATGATGTGAATGCATCTTACACCCAAAAAAAAAGTGAGGCTAACGACTATTGACATGAACAGAGATAGATGAATCAAGTACCTTGTAATTTCCTAGAAAAAATAATTAGACATTTCTTTCTTTTTTCTGTAGCTCAGTAGGTAGAGCTCTTAAATCTGAGCCGAAAGCGATGGCCAAATTAATAAAAATAAAACAAATACCACATATTTCAAAGCCATCAATAGCTTACGCAACCACTAGCTTCAAGGTGTAGCGGAAGTTCGTTTACGATTATAATTTATGGTAAATGTATACCAGATTTCCGCTCGACTCCCAAACTAGTCAAAGCCCTCCGGGAATTACTAATATCAGTTTCTTCCGATCTCACTTGGGGGTCTAAAAAGTTAGAGAAGTTGTAGCAATATTTCGCTCTGTTTATTCGACGCATCCATGCATGGGGTCTAAGAAGCCAAATAAATTTGTATTGATGTCCTTTGCCGAGTTCAATTTATTTAGCAAACGACTTCCTTATTTAAAGTATGTTTTTTTTTCTCAGTGTACACGCACTAAAGCCATAAAATTGTAAGCACTTACAAAACTCTTCGGTTATTTTGGTTCAATTTGGTTCATAGTCGCTTTCTGAACTGTAAATGACACCACGAAATAACGGAATTACATTCCACTAAAAGTCGCTGTGACAGCTGTTACTACATTTACACGACAAATGGCATGAGCAGCCAAAGTCACAGTCACAGTCACAAACGCAAACCCCCAATAATAACGATGGAAATAAAAAAGAGAAACAAATGCCATCAAGAGCAGCAGTCATGACAACAAAAGCAAAATAATAACAGTACAAGTTCAAAACTCCATAAATGCGACAATTGTTGGCCGGACAGCGGCGATGAACGCCGGACGCTGAGTGCTAGACACTGAAGCGATTGCTTGAACGAGAAACATACATACATACACACATGCACACATACATATGTACATCTGTAATGCGATTATATAGTGAGAGTTTATGAACTAAGTAGAAGTGTAAATCTGTATGCTCTGTAATGATCTAGTTAAATACAACAACAATGGCCATTGATAATATCGTCAGATGGGCGGCGAGTTGGCGATTGTTGGTAAACACAACTTTATGCAATTATTCGGTGCAAGCTATAAAAGTGTCGAAGTGGCAAGGCCAAATTCGATGGAACTGGCAGCAGCACCAAGTGGCTACAGCCAGTGATTTTGACACAAATGATGCCAGCACATTAGGTTGGAAGAAAAAAAATCTGTTTATTTTGTAAAGTATACTGGCATTGATGATTTCATGTATTCGTCACTTCGCTTCGAACGTAAAAAAGTTGTTAAATTGAAAGCAGCCAAAAAATAAATAAAGCAATCAGAAAAAATTATAACTTGCTCGCACCAAGCTCAAATTTGATTTTCGTAGTTAATTTTAGTTTTTCAATTCATTGTTTTATTCACAAGTAGCTTAGTGCTTACGAAAAAAAAACTATTTTTAAATTTTTACTTACTGACTTACTTTATTCATGTATCAGGGTTTTCCACAGCAAAAATGAGGCGGTCAAATCTAGCGCTAATACCTCAGAGCCAGAAGTGCTCGCTCCCTTTAATATACGCAAGGTATAACAGTTGGCACGTACGCCCCGTTCTATACAGAACAAATTATTGCATTAACCTAACAATCGTCTAGGCCTGAGCCAAACCAGATAAAAAAAATATAAAATAATTTTAAATAAGCTTAGATAGATAGAATAGAAATTTGTCCGAAAGAGAACAGATGACTCGCTTAAGGCATCAGGCAAAGAAATCATTGGAATTACTCTCACCGTCACGAGTTTTTATATGACAACGTCGAAACTCCTGAGTATCTCGATCCACCTGCCACAATTTTTATCTCTATTATCCATATCCCTTAGCTCTGAACTTTGTTCCTGGAAGCTGCTGAAAGCACGATCTCATAGAAAAAAAAAGAAAATCTTACACAAATTTATTAATTGGAATCGCTTCTTACTTTCTCCTTTCATTTTAATAAGCAAAGAATTTTATATTAATTAAAGCATTTATCTTATACTCGTATCTACGCTCACATAAATTAACTCATCACTCAGTAGCAACCGGCTTTGATTTGAATTTCTAAGTAACTAGACGAAAGAAATTCTTAAATATAAACTTGTGTAATTAATAAAAAATTTAAAAACTGACACTGGAAAGCTTGAGAATACAGGAACGAATCAAAGATGCTGTAAACTGTAAGAAGACGTTTACAATATAAACTGCGCTTACCTGACAGCCATAACAAAACAAACAAGTGGACGAAATGAATGCTAAATTGTATTTGTTGAAAAATATGTTTTTGCTGCAAAATGTTTAAATTTTGGTTTATTTAAAATTTTTAATGTAACGTAAGTGTGATGTTCGTAAAAACGTATTAATTTTTTAATTGTTGAATGTTTTTTGTAAAATAAAGGCAGACTCCCTGAAGAAGATGCAAAATGCATCGAAACTGGTAGGAGGAAAAGGAAAAAGAGAATTTTTCGCTTCTAAGCAACGGCCAAAAAAAGCTCCTTAGGAATACCCCAGGAATAATCAACATTGGCCCAACAAAAATCTCCATAAAAAATTTCAAATTGAAGAAATTTATTTTTAAATTCTCAGGCTTCCCCCGCACCCTCAATTTAGTGCTGTCTACGCCCATGCATATCATCATACCCGTCAAATTGCCTTTGCGACGCATGCATAATGCATAGGAATATGTTGCCACCAAAGTTAGTTAGTCGATTGGTTTTTTTCGTCATTTTAGTGGTTGCGTTGTTTAAGCATTGTAAACTTATTGCATATGCATAGGCGCATATACCTCGTGTTGCATACAGCAAACGTTTCGGTATGTTTTATTTCGTTTCACTGCATTTGCACTAAGGAGTCGCTATTTCACTTGCATAGTACATACATACATACATGCCAAACGATCGTCTATTAAATAAGCTATTCGTATACTAAAGCACCCACACACCTATGCACATTGGCATGACTGCAAAACTTTGTCCTCTCAATGACATGCATCAGCACTCAAAAGTATGCAAAGTTTTCTTTTTCTGTTGACAATTTTTTTTTTTGGTAGGCTTTGTGCTGCGGCAAACACCTTTTATAAGCGTTTGTTAACCTTCAAGCTGACAAGCAAAAATTGTACACAGACACTCGGGCAAGTATGTGTATGCATGCAGTATAGCCACGCAGGGAGCTTAGTAAGTAGTAAAGCAAATGTCTAGTGCGGAACTAGATAAAAAGTTCTAAATGATAGTAGCTTGATTTTCACTAGTTGGAAGCCGCCAGTAGGAACGCTTAGGAAATACCTTTCCAGTAGGGTTCTTGGAGCTTTAAATTTTCATTTAACATTTTACAATAAAATACGATGCCAGATAGAGAATAATGTTGGAGAATCTATACTTAACTTAGACCCTGTCTAAGGAACCTGCCTAGTTTTCCACGATTGCTCGTTTATGGGCATTAAATTCAAATTGTTCCATTGCCGAAAAGATTTCGTTGATTTTTATAGCGCAATGGATAGAGAAGACGACTGTGATATGGAGAACCCAAGTTCAATGCTGACCAGGTCCAGTCTTATAAAGCATTAACAAACTGGCTAGGGTCTGGGTATGCTTTCCGTGGCAATGCCAATATTTTTAAAGCGAAATCTAGCCAAGTCCGAGGCAAAAACTTAACACATTATCTACCTGGGTTTGTCAGAAGTTAAATCTTATGTTCTATAAAATAGATTAGTTCTAGAGTCTTCATAGATTTTTCGTACAAAACCATTTAAGTCAATACTAGTCTAGATCTAAATTCAGTAAAGTTAACTAGTTCGGAACTATTAAAATTCCTCACTCCTACGACATGCAAAATGAAATTGAAGACGCACCAGTAATAACTCCAAGTGCATTAGAAACACACCAATGCAAAACTTGTGATTTTCATTGCCGGGTAGTGCAGCGGTTTTACTGTACCACTTTGTGACTTTAAACACCAAGTTACATAGCACCTTAACCTCAGAGCTTTACTTTGAAATATAAATTTAATGTATGGTATAAGTAGAATATTGCCATAGAATGTTGGTGGCACATAAAGCGAAGTAAAATGATGAGCAATTTTTAACTTATGGCGCGTATCTGTCAAAGTTTTAGTCAAAGTTTAAAAGCTTTATGTATTTCAACTATAGAGCTAACACATGTTGTTCCATGTTGCCAATTAATTGGATATCATTCATAGTTCGAGATTTTCGCAACAAATAAGAACATTTTTTCTAATCGAATTTTTTTCCAAAGCGCTGAAGTGAGAAATTTCAATTTGATTCAAAAATTTTCTATGGCAAGTATAAGAAACTGCAAAAATGTTGCTGTTCGCAAATTGATACTGACTTTCTCATTCTTTTTTTTAATCCTCCACCGCCGAACGTCCGACGTTGTTCCTAAAATAGATTTTGTAATTGAATTCATTTCAAAAATTCTGGATTACACCAGCATTTTTTTTTATCGAAAAATAAGGGATTGTCCCCCCTCTGTGTTCCTCATAAATTGTTAACACTATTAATAATTTAATTTATCGGCACCCGCCGGTGGAAGCAGAGGAAAAGGAAGACCACCAGACCGACCTGCGATCTCGCGGGGTCTCCGATTGGCGCCAGTTGGCGTAACGAAGAAAAGACTGGCGAGCTATGTTGGATGGATAAAATCGCTGAGGCGGTTAGATGGTCATTTAAAGAAGAAGAAGAATTAATAATTTAATTAATAAATAGTCAATTTCAATTTCCATGTCACTACTATGAATAGTTTGTAAGGGAGCTGCCACGCCCGCTCTTCCCAAAACTCCCATTTTTCGGGAGTATAGTAGTGATATCATATATCTCTATACGAATTTACAAAATCTATTCAATGAACCCTCATAGAAAAAACCCCGACACCTAGCTTCAATGTGACTTGGTGCGTTTCGTCTTCTTTATGAGAGCGCAATTCTCTCATTCGCTTTCCACACTTTTATTTGAGTTTCATTTTATATAATATTTTTATAGGCATTATAGGCATCATTCTTGTCGTCGTTAATGTCGTTTAGTTTATAGGCATCATTCTTGTCGTCGTTAATGTCGTTTAGTTTGCACCCCCACCAAGTTCCGCTCCCGCACGTTTCTTCTATCATTAAGTGCATCGGCATCAATTCAAAACGAATGACGATGTTGGCGCACTGTTCCCCATCATCTTGGCATAATGCAACCACTTTAAACGCGCGCCGCATGCAGTGGCCATAGTAACTATGTGCGCTAACCACCGGCTGTTGGATGAGTGTGGTGAGGTGTACATACAGCGTGAGGTAGAGCGCATGCTGCTCCTTGTCAAAAAGTTACATATTGCGAATTGATAGCATGCGACAAAAATCGCTTCGAGAGTATGGCTTTTTCTTTTGATTTCCTGCTTTCTTCGTCTGGCTGCGCGCACAACAAGCTCCGTTACACCTATCGTTATTATTGTTGTTTTTTAGTTTTTTTTTCTTTTGTTCGTTAGAATTAAATCAAATTGTTCGGAAGCTATAAAAAGCAATTGCTTGAAAGCGTTTGAGTGGTGGCTTCGAACAACCGAAAATGTTGCCGCAAACATGGTAGAGACTGCGAAATAAAAGAGGAGCAGGCAAGCTTAAGCTGACGTTAGGGAGACCTGAAACGCACAGGTGCTCACTTTTATCGCTTATGTGTGTGTGTGCACTTATTAGACTTGTGTAGCTACCTAGGTACTGTTTTAGGTTCCGAAATTAATGGAACTCTTTCTACGTATGATTCCTGCACAAAATCGTGCGACTGATCTTTAAAAAGCGTGATCCGGGATCAATACCTTTCGTTTACAGTGGCCTAATTAATTTATGTAGCCTACTTCTAGGTGTTGAAAGTAAGCTTGTAATAAGTACATAAACTGAATTGATCATAATGATAACCCGAGTCAATTAAGCCATAAACATTGACCCACTACCAGAGTTTATAGGTTAAGGGATATCTGGCTAAACTTTGTTCCCATATGAAATCCCGAAAATCGCTTAGTATATTCGCCGAAAAATTTAGCACGCCTAAATATGTAAGTACTTTTTGTAAACCACTTAGTTTGACAAGATCTAAACTAACAATTAAGGTAGTCTAACAATCGGTTGCAACCGACTATTGTATACTCAACTGTCAGCTTTAGTAAGGGCAAGGTTTTATTTATTTTGTAGAATAATTCCTTTTACGCCACCAATAATAATTGGAATGAATTTTAAATCTAACGAAAATTATTGTTGTTATTCTTTTTAATATTTTTTATTTATTATGAGAAGTTTTCTTTTGAATAGGAAAAGTAGTTTTAGTTAATTTAAAAATCTTTCTTGTAGATTTTGTTAATGGATACCTGCATTTGTGCAATGTGATGGTAAGGCTGAATATCTCTTAGCTGACATCTAAATGTTTTTTTTTTTATGAATAATGCCATTTATAAAATTTACTCAATGAAAAGTGGGTGGTCCGAGTTTCTGCCATGTACAGATATTGTTCTATCTATCTCTAGATACAGTTAAAAAAGTAATATAAACTCTGCGGCTTATGCTCAGCTGAGTATAAAACAAACCTCTGCAATCATCTGCCAATTTTCAAGGATTTATATAACTCAAAAACAACGACGATTGCTTAGAAATCGGAAAGGGAGAAAAATATGAAAAAAGTAAATACATAAGAGCGGTAATATAAAAGAATAAACGAAAAATTGCGAATTTACAAGTATTTTCAGTGTAAATACAAATTGTATGTGAAAAACTCTCTCACTTCAGAGCATCTCAGGGGAATAAATTTCTGTGGTGTGTTATTTGTTTTATTCACGCAAAGTTTATACTCTTAAAATGTTGAGTAAGTAGCAGCCTGTAAATATTGGGTGATACGTAGTTTTTTTAAAACATAACTAAAACTGAAGTAGTTGACTAGACTCTATCCGAAAGAAAAGTCAACTGGAAATTTTATTTTATTTTAATTTTTTAGTAAGTTTTATAAGCTCAAAACCAGTTGATAATAATTCTTAGTCAATTATTATTTTCAGTTTTTAAGGAAAAATTTTATTTTATTTTATGTTATTTTTTTATATTTTTTATTTTTATTTTTTTTTTATTTTATTTTATTTTTTATACCTTTCATGAACATGAAATGGTATTATAACTTTGGTCCGATGTTTGTAAGTATGAGAAGAAGAAGAGATAGACCCACCATTAAGTATACCGAAATGATCAGGATGATAAGCTGAGTTGATTTAGCCATGTCCGTCTGTCCGTCCGTCCGTCTGTTCGTCTGTCTGTTTGAACGCAAACTAGTCCCTCAATTTTAGACCTATCTCGATGAAATTTGGTATAGGGCCGCCATTTAGCATGGGATTAATCATTTGTCGGAACCAGCCAGATCGGACCGATACAAAGCATAGCTCCCATACAATCGATTGTTCCGATAAACGGGTTTTGGTCTATAAATCTTGCAATTAAAAAGCTAGGACCGCAAAATTTTGCACTTTTCGTACATATTGTATAAGTAATATGTGTAGTGAAAATGACTCAAATCGGACCAACCAAACATATAGCTCCCATATAATCGATAGGTCCGATAAATGGGTTTTGGGGTATAGATTTTGCAGTTAAGAAGCTAGGAACGTAAAATTTTGCAGGTTTGGTACTTATTACATATGTGCTGTGTGTAGTGAAAATCATACAGATTGGACTAACATAACATATAGCTCCCATATAATCGATTGCTCCGATAACTCTGTTTTGGGCCATGTATTTTCAAATTAACAGTTTTGAAGAGTTTGTACCAATTGTAAGTAAGGATCGGACACTTAAAAAAGTTATGCGTATTCATGAAAGGTATGAAGCCTTCGGCACAGCCGAAGACAGCCCTTTCCTTACTTGTTTTTATTTTATTTTATTTTATTTTTTTTATTTTATTTTATTTCATTTCATTTCATTTCATTTTATTTTATTTTATTTTATTTTATTTTATTTTATTTTATTTTACTTTATTTTATTTTACTTTATTTTATTTTATTTTATTTTATTTTCTTTTATTTTATTTTATTTTATTTTATTTTATTTTATTTTATTTTATTTTATTTTATTTTATTTTATTTTATTTTATTTTATTTTATTTTATTTTATTTTATTTTATTTTATTTTATTTTATTTTATTTTATTTTATTTTATTTTATTTTATTTTATTTTATTTTATTTTATTTTATTTTATTTTATTTTATTTTATTTTATTTTATTTTATTTTATTTTATTTTATTTTATTTTCTTTTATTTTATTTTATTTTATTTTATTTTATTTTATTTTATTTTATTTTATTTTATTTTATTTTATTTTATTTTATTTTATTTTATTTTATTTTATTTTATTTTATTTTATTTTATTTTATTTTATTTTATTTTATTTTATTTTATTTTATTTTATTTTATTTTATTTTATTTTATTTTATTTTATTTTATTTTATTTTATTTTATTTTATTTTATTTTATTTTATTTTATTTTATTTTATTTTATTTTATTTTATTTTATTTTATTTTATTTTATTTTATTTTATTTTATATTATTTTATTTTATTTTATTTTATTTTATTTCATTTCATTTCATTTTATTTTATTTTATTTTATTTTATTTTATTTTGTTATATTTTATTTTGTTTTATTTTATTTTAATTTAATTTATTTCATTGCATTTATTGATGTCTGTTCTTTCCTTATTTCCAAGAAAGCAACTCTTCGGGTACTTGCAAGTTCTTTTACCCCATAAGCAAGCTAATTGCCTCCCACAGCGTCTCCATATATAAAGTGCATATTTTGTGGTGGCTATGTGCATTTTGTAAACAACTATACGTTTTTTTTAGCAGCGAAATGCGTTTTGCTGAAATTTTTGTTCTTGTCACAGCTGTCACTGATAGTGTCATCCGATACACACATTATAAATCTTAGTTCTACCTAAAAGTTATTTTCTCTGTTTCGTAGTTGATGGAAGGTAAAGAGACATTGCGGGCATTTATGAGTATAAAAATGCAAAAAGAAACAACTTAGTTTTGTTCTTGCAAAAAGTATGGAATAAATACGCAACTCATATATCTAGTTAGTTTGTGGAAAAAGTTAAAATTAGGCAAATGATTAAAAATTTAAGTTGAGAGGCGCTTTTACATGACATAATGAGTGAATATTGTCACAACCTAATTACCTTACAGCCGTATAGCAAAAAAAAAAATTTACACAGATGTCAGACTTTTTTTTTTAGAGTCGAGTTTTCAGGTAATACTTTGAGTACCTTTAAAATCTTACAGATACTTACGTATTGCTTGAGAAATATTATCCACGAATAATCAATTGCATAACATCTAGCCTGACTTCATTACTTACCCCTATTCCCTAGCAAATTTGAAAATCAAACAATCAATGTAAAATTTTTATGTTAGAGTAACTAGAATTGCAAAAATTATTTTCGTTTTCAAATTGGCACCCTCCCCTTCTTCACACTCTAAGCCACTAATTAGCTGTCATTTATATAACAATTTGCCCTAATTTATTTTCAATGAAATTATTTAACCATCGATTTTAATTGTCTCTATTAAATTTAATTTTCTCACACATTCATAATATTATATAGTCGTAGGTTATAATTTACTTAGATAAATAGCCGACACACAAAATCCAACAAAATGGGGAACGCACATTTGTGTGTGTGTGGGTGTGTGGATGTTGGCAAAACTGGCGCCTAATAATGCGCTATAAAATCTGATCCATGACCATTTGGGCCATACATGCATACATACATACATTAATATTTTGGCACTTGTACACACTGTACTACATATGTAAAATACTTTGTTCAAACGAAGGCAACAAATTGTAGGCAGTCAACAGTAGCATTCAAGTACAAATATAGGCAATTAATTTCTACACCCACAATGACAACGCAACCTAATAATTCTTGTTGGCACAACATAACTTATTTCCTCTAAAGCACTCAATGCCATACAAAGCACTCAATTCATTGCTCTGCATGAACATTTGTATGGAAGTACGAGTATTAGGGATACTGATTCAGGATAGAACGTGACTTTTTAGTTATCGAAAATCTCGAGATTTAAATTTTACAATTCGGGATTATTGGTATTGCAAATATTTGACTAAAAACTAAATACATATGTTTGATTTTTTTTAAATAGTATTTAAATTTTTTGTCCGAAGTGCAATATATTTACATATTTTAATTTTCGAATATTTTCTACTTTGACATTAGGCAATCTGAAATCTTTAGCGAAACTTTTACTTTTATTTTACAATATTGAAGTTTTTGAAATGTAATAACTTCTACAAAACTTGCCATTTCCCAGGCCAATTGTAAATTATGGTAAGATGAAATGTGACGTCAGAGGGCATCATAGCTTAGCTGTTAACTATTCCAACAATGGCTTTGGTGCGAACACTGGTTCATATCCCAGTGTCTATTTTTCTCTAATATGAACAAATCATGATGAATAAAAGTTCGAACAGCTATCGAACAGCAATTCTTCAAAAAAAATTCATTTCTTCCACAAAACATTGAGCAAATTTTTCTTTTAATTTCTGTTTATTTCAAAAATCAGATAGTTTCTCCAATTTTATTTTTTTTTTAACTTTTTTCAAAATAAATTTTTTTTGAGATGCCGGGATTGTAAAACCATTTCCCGAAAATCTCATTATTTTTAAAATCCAAATAATTGGCATCCCTACAGAGTATCATTGTGTGTACTCGTACAATAACAAAAACACGAAACAACTTCATTAGCAATAGCAACAGCATAGTATTACTATATTAATGTGCTTGTCCGTTTGTGTGTGACTGCGGTCTATCTAGTTTAAGCATTTCCCAGCCTCTAAATTTGGGAAGAGGAAAAATTTTTGTTGGTTGGGCGCAAATGTAATGTTGCCGATATTTCCAGCCAAAATCAATTTCGACACTCATTGACTGAATGTAATCCGCAATATTAGGCTATTTACAAACTAATACAATAGGTACAGATAACTAGATATGGAAGCCATTTTTCAATTGGAAGGCATTGGATTAGATGGCAGCTATGCTAGCTGAGAAGAGCAATAGGACGGCGGGAGCATTGAATGCATCAACTATCATAGGAACTAACGACTTCCGATGGTGGTCTCTAATTTTGAAAACTTTTTTGAAAGGTTACTTGTGACTTGGTTTTTTCTTATGCTAGGTAAGTGCATTGAGAGAATCTTCTCTCCCAATTATTAAAACTTCTATTATGGACTCTACTGCCACATCACTATAAGCCAGAGTTCCCGCAAAGAGTTCAAGTTGCCGCCAAGTCCAGCCTCACTATTTTTTCCGCGTTGATATATGTATGTTAGTACGCGGCTTAGTCGGATTACAAGAAAACCACAATCAAATCTGTGCTGGAAATATGAAGGTATATGTAAGTAGAAATGCAGGGACGGCGGCGTCATACAATTTTTTTCATTAAGAAATTCTAGTTACAACAAATTATTTCACAGAAACAACAAAAACAAAAGTAGCTTTAATTTCAATTTGATTCTTGAAAATCATTTTTTTTTTTATGAAAAATTTTTGGCAAGACTTGGTTTTGACATTTATTTAGAACTTTCAGTGCAGTTGTTGAGCAATATCCGACCTTTACTACCTTTCCATAAACTAAATTCTATAGCAATAGTTTTCAGTCGGAGGCTCAGAACACATTCAACCTTATCTACTAACTGCGACTCTGTAAAGATGCAATGCTGTGAAAATTGGCTGCCCGGTTCCTCATTATTCGAAAAACAAAAAAGTAAATTGTCAATTTGTCTTTTTGTTTTTGTTATTTGCCTGGGAGCATTGGCTATTCACAAGCACCCGCATATTTGTAATTTGTAAATCCACTCTATACTTGTACTCCTAGATTGTAAAATTGTATGACAGAGACAAAACCAAAATCGACAAAAGGCACATACAACAAAGTCATTACAATTTTATTGCCAATGAAATGTACAAATCCGAAATTGAAGTTTTTCAGTGAAATAGTCAATGCAACAGCCAATGTGTATAATTCATGCCCACCTTGTCTATATCTAATCAGATTTGATTTCCTAGTTATACCAGAATAGTTTGTATGTATGTGTGTGTATTTTTTGTAATATTTCCCATATCTCTCTTTTACTCTTTGGCTACTTGAATTTTCTATTTACTATTGGATTTTAGCACTAGATTATGTGGCAAAGCAA
Organism: Sphenella marginata; assembly: GCA_951509765.1. Classification (NCBI taxonomy): domain Eukaryota; kingdom Metazoa; phylum Arthropoda; class Insecta; order Diptera; family Tephritidae; genus Sphenella; species Sphenella marginata. Next base: position 98,449,387 of record OX608079.1, read on the forward strand.
ATTACTAGTGACAGAAACTTAATTAGGTTTTTTTTCTAGTTTTACACTGTCCATGTTTATTAATGGCGTGGCGCATGGGTGCCTTTGCTGTCATTTTATTGTGCAGTATTTAGTGCCGAAATGAAAGTTGTTGCTACAAAGGGAAACGGCTGCACGAGTTTCATTAATTTGAAATTGGTATCGTTGAAGAATTGGAACAAATTTGTGTAAAGATAAAAAAACCTATCAAATTGGGAATATACTTAGCAGGTGCTCCATGGTTTATTTGACTTTCAGCTACCACGTGGGGCTCTTAGGCGCGCTTTGTAAATAGGCTTCCAAGTAGCCATTATTGCATTTAAAAGAATTGGTGTTGATCTTAAAACCGTCATTCAGCTCATATTTTCCGTGGGGCGAGCACTTTCCCTATGGTCCTTATTTTCTATTCGAAGGATTTTCAGCTATATTTCACAAACCTAAATAAAACTCTATAATACGGAAATAGGGGTTACTTTAATATATTAAAAATAGATATGTGCATTAGGGTGTGCTATATTTTACCACTTTTTAAGAGCTTTAAAGGTTAGGCTACTATCTAGTATCCCCGAAAGAGAAATTTTAAGTACTCGAATTGAGAATGCATATCATGGTTCATGTGGAATTTAGTTTCTACTTTAAACAAAACAAGTAAAAAAAGGGGTGTTTTCGGCTCTATACCTTTCATGAATACGCATAACTTTTTTAAGTGTCCGATCCTTACTTACAATTGGTACAAACACTTCAAAACTGTTAATTTAAAGATACATAACCCAAACCACATTTATCGGAGCAAAATTATACGTTCCTAGCTGTTTAACTGCAAAATTTATAGCCCGAAACCTATTTATCGAATCTATCGATTATATGTGAGCTGTATGGTATGTTGGGCCGATCTGGACACATTTCACTACACACGTTACCCATTGCATAAGTGCCAAACTTACAAAATTTTACATCCCTAGCTTTTCAATTTCAAGAGTTACAGGCCAAAAGCCGTTTATCGGAACAACCGATTGTATTGGAGCGATCTTGCTAGTTCCGACAAATGGTTAATCCTATACCGAATGGCGCCCGTTGCCATATTTCATCGAGATATCTCTAAAAATGAGGGACTAGTTTGAGTTCAAACAGACTGACGGACCCACGGACAGGCGCACATAACTACATCGACTCAGCTTATAGTCCTGATAATTTCGGTATACTTCTTAATCGGTCCACTTCCTCTTCTCATACCTACAAAGATTGAGACAAAATGATTATACCATTTCGTGTTCATAAAACATACTCGTACATATGTATATCAACTTAAGGCACACCCTACTGCACATAAATACTTTTTTTTTATATATTCAAAATCCTTCCTCTTTCTATTTTTTAGTTCGTTTTTGAATAACTTATATACCTGCATACATCATCCACTCATACGCTTCAGTAATAACGCAATTTATTGGCAGCCACTGATAACAAGCTTGCAGCAAGAGGAATTTAGCAATGCCGAGGCAGCGTTAAAATAAACCATTCTTGAGCCTACCCAACTGCCAGCAAACAAAGGTAATGATCTCCCAAGTGATTTTGCGTAGTCAGTACTGATTATGGCAAAGTATTTCAGTACTACGTAGCTTGCGGCTATTCTGCGAAATCAAATCAAAAGCTTTAAGCAGCCAGAAATTGCTGCAAAATACGTAAACAAAAGCGGCCAAGAGCAACAAAAACAAACACCGCTAAGTGTCTTGAGTCAGGCATGTGGGAATAGTTCGCGGCTAAAAGTGAAATCAAATTGATATAAACTTTTTTATTTACTTCTCCTTTAACTGTGCTTTGTTGTTGTGCATTAACTTAGTTGGCGTGCTATGTTGGGAATTGTTTGAAAAGAGGAAACCTAATAGGAAAATGGTTGCTGTATTACACACTTTGATGCTTTAAAAAAAAAGATTGTTTACATTTTTAGGGTATGGAATTTCATGGGTGAAAATGTTATTGCATGCAATTACTAATTTTAAAATTAAAAAAATATGCCAATTAATCGAACTTTTATATTTTTGAAGTTGACTAAAACGATTAATTCCGTGATTAATCAGTTTTTAATTAGTGTTAGTAATAATTTGATTGATTTAATTGACAAAAAAATGAGTAATGTATAGCCGTATAAACTTGAAAACACCCACCAATCTTTGAGTTTTATAATATTAGCGAAAAATGTGCAAGAATTATACAAAAACAATAATTTGTTTGACAAAAAATTCAATCAAGGTTTACAACTTATCAAGAACATAGAATGAGAGGGGGGATAAATTTGAATTTCGTTTTTTCAGCAGCAGTAGTAGTAGTCGACGGATTCAGCCCCATCGGCGAGGTTTCCGACATACATAGTTAGTTGTCCCTTCAAAACCCTTATTAGAGTTACATACACCCAGACCTGTTGAAAAATGATAAATATTTTTAATGATTAATAATTATATTGTCTCATCCCCACACATTTTTTTATGATTAATTGCGAGTAGCTGTACCACGTTAATGGTTAATATTTAATTAACTAAAATAAATATATTAAATAATTAATTGCATAATTAATATAAATATTTTTGATTATTATTGATTATTTTTATTGTTGTTTAATTATATTTTTGATATGATTACTTGATTACAGTCAATTAATTTTTTATATTTCTAATTATTTCTGATTAATTTCAATTGTTTGATTAATTTTAGTTGATTAATTATTTTTAATCATATGACTGTTTTTAATTAAAAATAATGAACAATTTTCTCAATAATATTTTATTATTATTTTAATTAATTAATTAATAACTCCTGATTAATAATTACAAAATAAATTAATCCTTAAACTATACAAGCCAAAGATATTAATCATTATTAATGTTAGTGGGAATTTAATAGGTCTACTTACACGTTAGAGATATCTCTATCTTTAACACACATACTTACCCATGTTGGCATTCTCTGCACCGGTAGCTCTAGATATCGATACTCTTACATACATATAGTTCACACTCTGTAGGAAAATAAACAAAACAAATCAAAATATAATACCTTGCGTGTTATTTATGGTTATTAGTTTTTTTTCTAGGGCTGTGCGATTAATTGATTGATTTGCTTAATCATAATTTCGATTACTCAATTAATCGATTAATTTTTATTTTTGATTAATCAAAAGGGATGTTTACTCGATTAATCACGATTTTGATTAATCAAAAAGAAAATTAATTGATTAATCGCCTTTCTGATTAATCGTTTTTTGAATAAATTGATTAATCATATACTTAAACGGCACAAATTTAGAAGTTCCTTGCTACTTCAGCCATTTGTTGCATCTTCGCACTCACGATCGGACACACCTTATAATTTTTTAAAATTTTTTTATTTATTAATATTTTGAAGCAACTGTGGTTTTTAATACAGTGCACTCGCGAAAAATCGAACACACGATAGCTCGAACATTCGGAAACTTGAACATTTTTTTTTCTCCATTGACTACTTTAAAACTCGAACAAAATGTAGCTACTCTAAAACTCGAACAATTATTTTCTTTTTTTCATGGAAAAACATGTTAGAAACTGTCGTTGTGCATGTGCTGTAACGGCCGATATTCAAATTTTTGTCGTTATGTGAGTCTTTTGTTTCATTCTAAGGCGCCGCACTGGCTAGGTTTCGTGCTAATTACGGAACTTTTCTTTGAAGTTGATTGATATTTGTCAGTGATATGTACACGGGATTTTGCGCGGTTAGGATCAAATTTATTTGCGTGTTATAATGGGACGAAAACTAAATGTTTTAAGTTTAGCAAAAAGGCTGTATTGAATGGGATAGAAAATAAGAAACATCAAACCAAAATCACTGCTTTTTTTTCTAATACATAATTTGTAAACAACATTCATATTTGCTAGCATTTTTTATTAAATAAACTGGCAATGAACTACAGTACATCAAACCAGAGAATCTCTTTGATTAAAATACCATAAAATTTGACTGGGTATAAAAACTGTTAAAAAAAATACATATATCGATTAAAAATACATAACGTTCGAAAACTCGAACATTTCGATAACTCGGACAGGGCTGGTTTTCATTAGTTCGAGTTTTCGCGAGTGCACTGTATTTTTTTATTTTCAGCTATTTCCAGGCAAACTTTCACATAAGAAATGAGGAAATTAATCGGTTTTTTATTAACCATTTTTGAAAATACTCGATTAACTGAAAATTTGATTAATCAACTTACTCGATTAATCGAATAAAGGCACAGCCCTATTTTTTCTTTAAACTTTTTGAGATATCTTCCAACAAATGGGTAATTTTCCTAGAGGGAGCTTGCACCTAAATATGTATGTCAATAAATAGCAACAAACACCAACGCAGTCATTTCCACTAAGTGGAACCTGAAATAGAATTAACTTTACGAATCGATTTTGCTTCTATTGAATTAAGTTTTATACGATTTATGAAACTATGTCTGAAAGCTGAGCGAGCATACACCATTTACAACATATATTTTAGGGTGCATTCCTGGACCGTGTGAGAAATATGTCGCTCTACGAAATTATCTGTGATTTTATTTATTTTTTTACATAATTTGCATTAGCACGTCGGTAAAAGTAGGCGAAATAAATTATGTGAAAAAAATATTTTAAGAAACTTACGAGAATTTGTTTGCTGCTTTTTTATTTTTCGTAAGAAACTAATGAAAACAAATTCTCGAAAATGAATGACATACATAAGCGATTTAAAAATTGAATGAGGTATCTAAAATATTTTAAAATTTATTTAATTCTAATAAGAATTCAAAAAGTTCTATCAAATCTAAGTATTTTAGCTTTGCCATATCTAGAGGAGAGGCGTTCTTACAATGTTGGGCTATGAAATACTTGTGTAAAACAACAAATTGGACCTTGCGGGCCCGAGTTACTCCGAAAGATTCAGTGGTTAAAGAAATCGTTTCTACCGCAGTCAGTTTACTGCTACAAGCCATAGCGTCCAACAACAACATTCTGATTTTGATTTTTATTGTCATCAACTTTGGCCTGGAAGTCCTGTCTCGTTGGGCAGGTTAAACCTAATTCAATTTATTGCTTGGAATGCACACATAATATGTGTAAGTTAAGATTACTTTATAGGCTTACTTATTCATTATTCAAACGACACACAAGTCAACATGCAGAACGATTATACACGCAACCCACTTAAATATATTAATAATTCACAGTAAATATTTTTGCAAGGACAACATTACGTTGCAAGGAAATCGTTCGTCATCTTTATGACTTGTATACATTTTGTATGTGAAGAGATAAAGGTAGCAATGTGACAAATATTTGGATGCATTTGTATGTTTGTCTGGCCATATACATATGTACATAAGTATGAAGGTATACATATGTACATCAGTGATGGGCCTTATAAAAAAATTATAAAATTTACTGACGAAAAAATAAGTTTTAGTGTAAAAAATCGAGTTACAATCCACCAGACGAGAAATGCCTTTAAAAATTTTAGCTCAACGACCAATACATATCTGCATAACATTCAAGAATTTGAAATTAAAAACACCAAAATTATTCGGTTTTAATGTTTTTAATATATATATTTATGTGTATTCATATGGCCTAGAGTTCAAAAAATGCAAACTAAAACTAAAAAAAATCAATAAAAATTTTTTTTTTACTTAAAATTTTATTTTGATTTTTTTATACCTAAAATTATTCTCCTGTGCATTCAAGGAATGTTGAGTAGCGAATTGAATTTAGCAAAAATTGTTTTTGTTATATATTAAAAAATTGTGTACCCAGTAAGTCATCGAATAATCGAATGGAAACGATTTCATGCAAGATTATTCTACTATTCGTATTCGTATTTTACTATTCGAATAGTTCGAGTATTCGAATATCAAGAGCTCTAAAACACACTCTGTAAGGCTTTCTCTCCCGTCTCTTAAAACAATCTAAACAAATGTATTTCCATTTATAAATTGGGAAAAATATTTATTTGAAATTAGCCCAACCCTGGGTGTTATGGACATTTCGGCATGTGCATTTGCATTCAAGAATTTGTATTTAGCATATACGCGCCTACATATGTATGTATGTACATATTTATGTTTTTTTTTTGATAATCATAAATTAGTACACACATAGATACAGTTTCGAGTATTAGAGTGGTAGAAGGCTATTGTGGATTTATAATATACATATGTGCATAGAAACGCTTCAAGGTCGAGTGCCGATTTGTATATCCGATTGACTTCATTTTTGGTAGTTTAATGCTGTTGGAAAAATTTAAATCGCGCAATTCTTTACCTTTCTTTGATATCCTCTTGCAACTATATTAGGGCAAAATCCAGTCTTTTTAGATTTATCGGTATCCAAGCATTGAAGTAAGATCTGTACAACACAAAATCCAAGTAAATGATCCTCAGAAAAATCGTAATGATTCCGCCACTCCAGTGGTAAAATATCTTTGCATATCCGTATCTGCTTCTGTATGGGCAACCGCCTTTTGAACTTTGACTTTTAACTCTTGTTTACTTGTTTCACTTCTGATGTTCTCTCTGCCCCTACCTTTCTGCATAATTATGCCTATTTACGTGCATACAAATTTCATTCTTCGACAACCCTACCAAGCCACGAGGCGGTCAGAAAGTTTGCAGCGAACAGAAAAAAAGTGTTGAAAATTATTAAATGACTTTCAGAATTTCAAATAGATTACTCTGGCTGTTATTTAAATATTTCGCGTATGCATATTTCATGTTGATAGGCGTGAATGTTGGCACCGTAACGCGATATGAACACTTCCAACTACATTCAAAACTAGGGATGCCAAGTGTTTTAATATCAAGGTTTTTTTCGGGATTTAAATTGCAATGCTCGGATCGCGTGATTAGTAAGCTAATTGGTTAAAGCCTTCTATCTATTTAGTATATGCTAACCTTTTTCGAATCCGTTACGTTCCTATGATCTTATTATTGCCCGCTTCTCTTAGTGCTTTAAAATCCAGGGATTAACATCCCTGATACTTACATACACACTTCAATATTTTACTTAAGCGCCGAGTTGGCTTCCGTTTTTTTTTTTTTTGGAGAATTTTTGATTTTGCATTTTTGGCTACTACAAACGAAATGGACGAGCTTCAAAGAGTCATTCACACTTTCTCATTTGCATTCAAGTTTTTTGGCTTATTTGTTTGCACCGTCAAATGTACGTATGTATGTATGACATTGAAAGGAACTAACAAGGATTCGACTCAAACAATACTGGAGCCCTTCTAGCTTCTAGCAAGACGATGTCTTTCAAATAGAAGTGGTGGTCATCAATTGTTGTAAACATCTCCTCAATCTCCTTTAACCTCTGCCTAAGAACACTATGCACCTTGACTGTCTTGAGTTCATGTTATACCCATTTATACAACGTGCAGGTAGACGAAATATCATTTTTCTATCACGACCTCTCCTCTACGGCTGTAGTCACTGATAGGTCACTGCAATTTTCAGTGTGACTCTGTCCCCCTTGGTTTTTGACCAGCTCCATAACCTTTGCCATAACCGTAATCATGGCCACCATCCCTATCAGCAATATCAATAAAATCTTGGCTACTCTTTTTCTGCCTTTATTTTTTCTCTTAACTTCACTTCCTCTTTCCCGGTCCCTGTTCCAACTTTATCATGCCCCACACCTTAGAGAAGGAAGATAAAAAAGTGTGGTGTATTGTTGTGTGTTTTTTACTCCACCGATCGAACAGTTTTCAGTCCCCCCCTCTTATGTCTGCATAAACTTATAAATAAATAGTTGGCAAACCAATCCTGTGAATTTCAACACTTACTATTTTTGGCAATGGATTTTGCATGCATTAGCAGATATTTGGATTGACACAGATTTGCAATTTATTTATATTTTAATTTTTCATGCAAAATAAAATTAAGTTTTGCAGTTATAGGCTGGCATGAGACCAACTTTTTCGCAAGCTAAACACAGCTTGGTAGTATTGTTGTGAATTTTTAGTTTGCTGTCTGGTGGTTTTACATTTAACTACGAGTATAGCCAACTTTCTGATAAGACCGAAGCGGACCAAGAGGCATTGCAGTAAATTGTTGATACCATGGCATTTATTTATAAAGATCGCGGAAAGCAAGTTTAGCATTTAATACGCCTGGATGATTTTCTGTGTGGCATGAGTATTGGTTCACCTCTGGAAAATAAAGAGCAACGCAGCTACTCTATTGAAGCGAGTTTTAAATTTTGAATCCACTGAAGTTTCTTTTATGTAAGCCTAGTAAAATTCTCAACTCGAGTAGAATACATCCGTGAAAGAATACTCCGCATAAGTGAACATGGAACTCAAAATTTCATAGGAAGCACAATATGATTAGATTCAGAGAATAAAATCATGCTCACCGCGCACGAGTAAGGATTTAATAGATCAAATACATGCTCATCTCACATGAATGCAAATTTAATAGAAAAATATTTTAGCTCTCTTCATGTGAGTGAAAATGTCACAGCATCAAATCGTGTCCATCGTACATGGCTGAATCATCGTTACATAGAATCGAATCGCGTAAATCACATGAGTAAAAATTGTAGGATTGGGTATCGAGCTTTCCAGAAATTATCTCTCCATCCCTAATCCATGCCCTCCCAGTAATCAAAATAAGTTCACTATAAGCTTACGACAAACTTATTTCAGTAAGCTTTTCGATTGGAAAAAGAAATGTTTTCCGAAACAGTTCCGAGGATATTAAGGGCGAGCTTTTTTACCAATTTGTGGTATGCTGCTTCCGATTTTTTATACAAATTGGCAGAAGCTATGGTTTTTGCTAACTGAAAGGCAGAAAAACCCTCGGACCATGTCTTCAAAAACATTTTTCAAACCGCTTTAGATGTTACCTGTGTCAGGACTTGAATTTCTGCCTTTCGGTGTGGTAGGTCAACCAACACTACCGCCATGTAGTAAAGTTCGTATAAATTGAGTAAGTAAATCTCTACATATGTATAATAAAATTGTAACAGGTCGGTGTCTGTACATTGGAAATATTAAAAAAAAAAACTTGATAGCAGTGATTACTGTTGAGCAAGGAGAAGCCATACCAACCGTTTTTAGAATTTTTGTCTGTCTGTCTGTATGTTTGGGCGCGCATCACTGAAAAACTCCTTAATGGAATTGAATGTTACTTGTATCATTAAATTACCAGACTTTCAACTTAAAATCTAAGACATCATTTGTTCCGATAGCTCGACCAGTTTCGAAGATACATATCGATAGTAGATATGTATGTAAAGTAGCGTACCCAAAAATTTACGAATTATTATTTTTTTAAACTAAATGTATTCATCATTTACACCTGCTTAATGAAGCTCTGGAAAAGTTGTGTTTGCACATGAGCTACGCCGAGCAACCGGCTAGTTATTTAATATTATTTTTGAAAACTGTCAAACTATTCACCTCGCCTCATGTTAATTCACCAAAGCTACCATACTATTCAATATTTAAACGTTGGTGACATTTTTCACTTACAAACGCGTTTGGAAAACATTGATTTCGACATTTATATGTATAATATTTTTTAATAAACTAGCTTATTTCTTTGTTTTTTGGGCTGTTTACCGGCTAAAACGGTAAAAACATGTGCAACTATTTGCTGCACAAACTTGATTTTCATTATACTTAAGTTCCAATATTCAACAATTTATTCATAACCAAAAGCAATTAAAAAATGCCTCAAAAGCACAACATTTTTTCAGTTGATGAGTGGAATCAAGTTTTCGTTTAGTTGTCCTTTGCACAGCAATCAAGCTGCCAACACCGACTACACACATTACTACATACATACATACGTACGAGTCATTTGGCGGAGAAGCATGATTTATCACCGAACAAGGCAAAAGACGCCTAAGATTTATATTGGATAAACGAAAATAGAGAAAGAGAATGAAAAAAGCGAAATTGTGTCAGAAATGTCTTTGTCGCTTGAAAGAAATGGATTATTTTACAATGTGAGTATAAACAAATCGAGGTGTGAGAGGCCAACTAAGATTACTCAACAGTTCAGTTGAGACAGTTATGCTAAACATAGCAAAGTAGACAAAACTTTGTTATAGGAAAATCACATGGATCATCACTTTTGTAGGAGAGTGATGTATAATGCCTTTTATCAGGAATGTCGCGTACGACTGTAAGTAATTTCAAAATTTTTCCAGCTCTGCTCATAACGCCTTTGTAGCCTATTCTTTTGCATTGCCACATTTGTTCTCTCTCGTTTTACTTTGATTTTATTCTACGCTTTACTTTAACTCATTTGTTCGACTTCAGTTTCGCGTGAGATATAAGAAAGTATATTCATTTTTATTTTAGCTCCTTTTGTAACGTATCCCTGCCAACGTGCGATTTGTGTTTTTAGCCTTGCTGAATTTTCAAAACAGTTAACAGTATCTTTCAGCACTTTTTTATTTTATTGCAGACTGCTCAAGACAAGTAAAAAGCAAGAAAGTATTGAGGCACAGTCCATTCTGAATGATCTGCACCGTGGTTGAAAACTAAAAACTTCGGGATGAATGTATATTTAAGTAAGAAAGGAGGTTTTGTTAATATAACTAGTGCAAAATATTTCTGTGCAGTTTTTGTTTTTTTTTGTATTTTTCACTCTTGGATATATAATAATAATAATAATACTTCCTTCTGCTGAAAATATTTAAAATTTGAATCTCCAAAGTTGGATATTTAAGACGTTCGTAATAGTATGATAGGTTTCGTTATATACTCGATGCAAAATTTAGTCAATAACAAAAAAAAAATAAGTTATGTTAATCGTTTAAACCGTTAATTAACCGTTTTAATTCTTATTATTCTCACTCTACAGACTTTTTCTTTTATACTCTAACTGTGAGCATAATATGAGAAGCGAGCTCAAATCCATCAATAAGTAATAATATATAAGAATATATACTAGTAAAATTGGTTTTACCAATAAATACTTAAACGCTCTGATCAAATTCTGAGTATACAGATTTTCTCAGTTCTATAGGACCAACAACATTTTTACTATTTTTTTTTTACACGTAAGCCATGTACTTCGATTTGATAGTGTGAGAATGAGCGGAGCCTGTAAATTTAAATTGTTTTTTGTTGTTGAGTTTTACTGATAGCTTCAGTTAACTAAATTTATGTAAATATACATATACATATATGTACGCTGCTATCGAATGATAATGAATAAATGATGGTTTTCACTTAATCAAATAAATTTTTCGACAAAGAAAGAAGCATCTAATTTAAGCACTTTAGTATTCATATAACACTCGTTTTTGTCAAAAATATCCACTGTTCGCACCACTATGTATATATGTAAGTATGTATGTATTTGCGTATATATTTGTTTGATCCATGTTTTTTACATTTATCATTCGATTCGATTGGCATTGGGTTATCTCATTTCGGCTTTCAACTCGGCATGAGACAAGCGCATTTAAATCGATTCATACGACTACTTGCCATCGAACTCAACTGCATTACGTTAGAGCAATGGCATAGGCCACGGCCATGGCTTTGGCTTTGACTTTGACTATGGATTTGGCTCGTTTTTCATTTTCAAATGTTGACTGCTATGCCAGCGCTAAGTCTAAAATAGATGGAATTCAAATGCTATCGAATGTCTTTACCTGCAGTTTTTTTTTTTTTTTGTTTTCTTATTTTTCGTATGGCAAACTTGCCGTCAACTACAAGTTGCAATGTTTACAGTGTGGCTTTACAATCGACATTTCAAATTATTCTTAGTCTTGTTTGAATTGCTTTGTTTGTTATACATACATATATATATTTCCATATGTATATTTGTAGTTTTGTATGCAATTTTTGTATACATGAACAGTCAGTTTGTAATTCTTCAATTATACAAATGGCATTTCTACGTGCACTCACTGCCGTTTTCTGTCGGATTTTTACGTTTTGCTGACAAGCCAAGTCGACTCAGAGTAGTCAACTGAGCCAAGTGTTCGAAGGCAAGAAAATTGCAAGTGAGGGAACACAAAAACAAAAATGCAAAATATCAGCAGTGGCTCAAAAAACTCAAATTGTATATGTATGTATGTATGTATTATTACAAACTAACTAACTTACACATACGCATATATCTTTGCTCATAGCATCAGTGGCATCATATGAACTGATGTCATTTTGATGACGTTCGGTTGTCACTGATAGCTTCAGTTAACTAAATTTATGGAAATATATATACATATATGTACATATGTACGTAAGCTGGTGTCGAATGATAATGAATAAATGATGGTTTCCACTGAATTCAAAAATTTATGCAACTAAAATTGACATTTGTCAGAACTTTGCAAATTACTTGATTTTCTTAATTATTTGAGAATTTGATATTTCTGTTATTTTTCGGATCGGATCGGTCCAAAAGATTCGTGAATTTTTCAGTGCCGAATCGAGTTCCTCAAAGGACAATAATGCCGATATATGGCACCGTTAGTTCCGAAATGTAGACTTTAAGAGTGATCGTGCCCATTAAGCAGGTCGAAGCACTGTTAACAACAACAACAAATGCAGACTTTTACTTAAAGTAGTTTGCATGGAAAAAAGGTAATTTTCAAAAACAAATTTACAGAATCTGCCATCCTGTAATCCATGTACAGATTTACTCGATAATCCAACCCGGGATAGTGGAAATATGTAAGTCTCTCGTCACCCGGAACTAAGAATGGAGAGGTTAAGAAGACAATTTTTTTATTTTATTTTATTTTATTTTATTTTATTTTATTTGATTTTCTTTTCTTTTATTTCATTTCATTTCATTTCATTTTATTTTCTTGTCTTTTCTTTTATTTCATTTCATTTCATTTCATCTCATTTTATTTTATTTTATTTTATTTAATTTAATTTAATTTTATTTTATTTTATTTTATTTTATTTTATTTTATTTTATTTTATTTTATTTTATTTTATTTTATTTTATTTTATTTTATTTTATTTTATTTTATTTTATTTTATTTTATTTTATTTTATTTTATTTTATTTTATTTTATTTTATTTTATTTTATTTTATTTTATTTTATTTTGTTTTATTTTATTTTATTTTATTTTATTTTATTTTATTTTATTTTATTTTATTTTATTTTATTTTATTTTATTTTGTTTTATTTTAAAATAAAATTTTGAAAAGAAATGTCAATGTATCAACTTTATTCAATATTTTCTTATGTATTAGGAGTTCTGTAAAATTTCAATTAATTTTCAAATTCGAAACTCGCGGTTTAATGTTTAAAACGTACTCTTGAACAGTTTGAAAAATGTATGTACTTTGAACTACCGGTTGCCCTGGCTACCTATCTGGTTTTGATTTCTTTAAATATTAAGAGCAGTTGAAAGTTAAACGCTATGATTTGCAGAATGTTTGTAAATCATAAGTGAAAAATAATTATACAACTTTACTGAACAAATGCTAAAACGTGATGCATACATAATTTATGAATGCGCAATCAAAAACAGATCTACAAACAGCCTCGAACTGCAAAGCAAAACATGGAAAAAAAAGGAAACAAACTGTTGGAAAAAAATTCAGCCGAGACAGTAATTTGTAATTCATGCTTGTCGCACCTTGGCTTCAACAAGAACTCCTTTGGGGACGTGCAAATTTTATATTTGTATGCATGCATAATTACCAACAACAACAATACCAATATGCTGTTGTCATTATTGCTGTGAAAGTAGACATCTTAATGCAGGACATACTCATACATACATACATGCATATTTCTTTTTATGCATGAAGCCGCATATGGTTGTTATTGTTGGCGTTGTTGTTAGCAGCAAATTTACCTCATATTAAACAAACATTTTGCTAAGTAATTCTTGTATACTTTCCCCCATTTAGTGAGAGCCAACAACAAAAATTAAAATATTTAAATGAAACTAAATACGAAACAATTTCCCAAATGCACTTTGTGCACCGCTTTAACCACACACATGAGTCAACACACACACAGCTACACAAACACATGTGCAACCACCCACGCATATGAATGCACACAGGCACTTAAGCGCATAGCAGCAACGCTACCACCATCCGGCACTTAAGTTCATACTCGTATGCCCTGCATGTAGCGAAGTGTTTTGTTTTATTTTTTTGATACATTTTCGTACATACATATGTAAATGCACTGCATTTAATTGTTCCCATGGTATTGTGTGACACAAAACGCTGCTCCGCCCAATTAAATACTCAGTCAGATGCATACATACATACATATGTACATACTTATACATAATCATGCACGCATATGCTTGTATAGACACGTTCTCACTAGTGCTACTTTAACACAAAATTCACCTGTTGTTGCATTCGCCGTTCACCACGATTATATTTGTTGTGATGCATGTCATATTTATACCCTGATGTGCGGAAACAATCCGCCCTAAAAATAAATATGTATCGATGTTGGCGATTCCAAGGTCCATAAATCTGTTCAGTGCTAGCCTATTTCGTTCGATCTCAGTGAGCAAATTATTATTGTTATTGAGGGTTAGGGTATAGTCTAACCCACTAACCATATCGACATTTTTCATGCTTGTTATGATGTTCACAGTGGATTCATAGATGCTGTTAGAAGACATTTCACTACAGAAGGTAGAATCTGCAGAGCCACATTTCATTTTTCGTTCATAACAAAGAAAGGTATTTTTTCATTTCAACAACTGGGTATATATTTATAGTTATATAAAGCTGTTTTGCGATTTTATTTCGCATCCTTGCATTTTTCTGTTTATTATTGTTTTGTGTGTTCCCGCAAAAAGGTTGTCTGTTTCCACGTCACCGCCACCGCTGCCACCGAATTTGAAATTATTATGCTAATGGATCACTTTTAAGTGACAGAAAGAGCGGAGCGCTCTGAGGTGGCAATGTTATTTTACCGCAACAACAATTGTTCACGGCGCTATTGCTGTAACGGTAGCTAACTGTTTGCCGTTCATCACAGACGTTGCTTAATTTGCAATTCTCACATGACTCTTAAGTAGATTGACTGCTACACTTCAGTGCAGCCGTCGTGAGTCAAATGAAAATTAAAAATGTTGGCAACAAAACAACCATTTTCTGTTATTTATTTGATTGGATTTTAAATGCATTCCTTAACAATGAAATGCAATGCGGTTCTAGGGCAAAGTTTAATGTGCTGAACTTAATTATTTACGCAAAACATAACGAAGATACGCATGCAAAACCTTCTAACAGCCATTTCCAAAGTAGCTTATGTTACGACAATGAAATTTCGACCAACGGCGGAAAAACTGATGATTAGACCTGATTTTAAGTTTTTTGCCTAGTACGGTGCGAGTGCCTTATTTCGGGGTGCACGAAATCGCCATTGATATTTCTTGATAAATGTTGCGTATACGACGTGTAGCACCTTTGTTCAAAAAATTTATCAATTACGAGAGCTATCATCTAAATTCACTAAAATTATTTCTTTCATTTGCGCACTATTCAAGTTGTTCGCATAAATCCACTATATTTCGCTACACCCTCCATAGTCGCAGCTGTGCCATGGAATCATATTTTATATATATTGCTATTCGCCATTGGTCTCAGCTCGATTGGTGCTACAAATTGGTTTTTTGTATAATTTATAGCCTTTTGTTTACCGATAATTGAATGTGAAGGCAAACAAGAAAAATGTTTTAGCCAAAAGGTAATATAAAAAAAGGAAAGCGGTACATGCAGTTGCAAGCTGAAGTTGGGGCATTATGTAAATTTCACATTCGAGGTAATCAAATATATTTTGACGTTGCATTTTCACTTAGGGTTAGTATAAGAGGAAGTTCTTACTGCCTAAATGGTTCTTTTGGTATAGAAGTGCCAGCTAGTAGCTTAAGCTGTTGTCGACTGAGGGGTTTATTGAATGGGTTAGGAAGTAGTAGTCATTATCCGTGTCCACCCAAAGCAGTTTGTAAAGCCCTCGCTGGCAATGGACACAATTTGATACCAGTCTTGCATTTATTGCCACGGAATTTACACTATTCATGTCTCTGAGTATTCCAGCAATTTTGGCATACTGAGTCATGATACTGGTTTTGTTGTTGAAAGTTGTTATGACTCTGTAAAGAAAGCCTATCTTTAACCCCTGTGGAACTCACCCGAATTGTCTTCACCTGATACAACTAATGTCTTTGACTACAGTAATATCGTTTGATGTGAAGTACCTGGCCAAACTAATTAATTAAGCGGGACCAACTCACGCATGACATCTACTGAATTTTCCATTACTTTTCAAGTATCATCATGAAGAAATCAAATACGCGCTCATAAATAGAGCACTTAATTTTGAGCGCTTTTAAGCTCACACTACGCTCTCCACTCACACACTCACGCATTGTCATTCAGAAAATCACAGTTTTGTCTCTTCAGACAAGTGTCAAATATCATTGCAAAAGAAAATAGCTTTCAAACCGCATTAAAAATCATCTTTCCTTTTGCAAGCTTTTGATTTTTCGTGCACAACGACCCCCAACTGTAGTCAAACACTCGAGTTTCAAGATTATCTCATACTTAATTGTTTTTCTTTAAATCTGACAATGGGGACAATCTTCCTGGCACTAATTTTTTTCTTTTTTGGTTTTATTGTTCTACAAAATTGTGTTCAATTTGTTTAGCTAGATTGGCAGGTTTGCGTTTATCGTATCGTTATTACCATCTCATCTCAAAAGCGGGAGAATGCATCTACACAATTTTTTAAATAAAATTATTTAGATAAAGATGCCTGATTTTCAAGATTTGTGTGTGAGGGTGGGTAGAGCACTTCACGCCGATAAGAAGAATGTCAGTTCAAAACCTCTATTTAGTCCGCAAAATATGGTACATGCTAAGGCTTTCTGCCTTGACCCCTGCTGGTTAGGTAGTTATATATAATATGCCCGAGTTAGGATCGCTATCGTGGGAGACGACTAAAATCCACCTCGACTTTTTTTCTGGAGTCAACAACACGGCTACCATGGCAGTCGGACTGGTGCCGCAAAGTGCTTGTACCGGAGTGTGCCGGATTCACATCTACAAACGACTATTTAAATCGGTATAAATAGACATAATATTTATGGTTTTCCCGAGTAGGAAACATTAATGTGGACGCCAGCCTAAATTTTTAATAAAAGTAAGATATACATAGTATGTATTACATACATATAAGAATAAGGGCACATCTTCGTAACCACTTAGATCCAAAATGGCACAGGCTGTAATTCAGATACAGGCTTCATCTCTTGCCTAAGAAAAACGCGAACTGCCTAGAAAGACAGGAGCTTTGCTGGCCCAACCTCGTTTTAGATATTTAAATAGATTCAACTCTTACTTTTTGATACTAAAGCCGGACATGGAGAATATCTGCTGGGCATACGGCCTCCCTTCCCATGACACTAACCATCTTTCTATATGCTCAACAGAACCTACTCTTCTCTCGGGCTTCCATTAGAAGCGGGTAATTTCATCCCTAATACAATAACAACAAAAACAATGGAGAGCTAATTTTTTATTTCGCAAAAGGTCATTGAAATGCTCTCGATGAGTCATCTGCGGATTTAACGACTTTTTCCTCCCACAATCAATCCTCTGTGAGGAGGCTAGGTAGGTTAAAGAAAGTATTCCAGCAGCAGGCGGCGGAAACATACAGAATTCATTCCTGCGGAGGACTATCCTTATCCGTGATACTTCAAATAATATTTTAACTGCAACAACAATTCTATAATTTATCAGCTGTCTGTTTCTTAACTAGCTTTCTGATCCCAATTTTCCAATTTGTTTGCTGACTTCAACCTTCGGATTTTGGCTTTTGGTGGAACCGTGTGTATTTTCTAAGCCCCAAAGATTTATCTGGCCAAATTTCACGGAAACCTTAATTTCAGCTACCTTCATTTCACTCCTTTGCCCACTCCTCTACTTTATTTTTGGTTGCTCCTAGAAACTGCTTACCTTGAATTTGAATCAATGGCAGGTGTCACTATTATTAAGATCTTACAATTTATTGATTTAATTCAATTCATTTCTTTAGCCAAAAAGTTTAACTAAGCTACCACCTTACCCTTTCAACCGTCTCTCAGCTTACTTTTACCTTAACTCTCAACTGTGTTTTGGGCTATTTAATGACTTCGTACCGTAAAAGTTTCAAATCGCAAGTAACAACAAAATAGTGAATACTCAAATAATTCAATATTAACTACAACTCAACTACAAATAAACAAAACCCCTAAGCGATTTTTAGAAATGAGCAGCATCAGCAGTTTAAATTAGAAACTTTCGAAACGCAGCAGAAGTAAATATTTACGATTTAATAGAGTTGTAAGTTTTTATACGAGTATATAGAGGAATTGTTAAGTTTAGGCAGGGGCGGGGACGTGTTTGCTCTTGCTTTAGTTTTCGTACTGCATTTTACTATTCCTCTTTACATACTCGTACTCGTCGTCGTTAAATATGTATGTAGCACACTAATTCCACTTGATAGTTTATAAGTTTACGTCAAGGGAATATATATGTATATGGTGGTAGCAAAGCGAATTCAGCCATCTTGAGCTTAATTCGCCGTTCACTGGGAAGTCAAAGTGAAAGAGAATATGAAGTGAAACCCATAGGGAATGTAAACAAACCTTTGAGGATTTTCTTTTGATGACATTTGTATGTACCCCATACGTACTACAGAACGGGAAGAACAAGCAATCAGCTATTTGTATGCCATCACCAGGTATATAATTCGCCTTGGTTTACATTTTCAGAAAGCTTTTTTGTATAAATCCGAAAATTACTCGAAATGTCCGAGGTGGTGCGAGGCTTGTCCTCTTACTCAAATAAGCCGGGTCATATATGTACATATATGTTTTTCAAGATATCGTTAGAGACATGCATAGACACTGACCACGAAACTGCAGACAATTCTTTCTTTGACTTCTGCTGCCCTAATCCATATATAATTATATAAGACATCACAAATTTCAATGTTCTATTTAAAAAAAAATTACGTTAAATTTTCATTTTCATTTTGGAATATTCAATTTGAATCTTTGAATTATGTAAATTACATGCTAATAACCAATAATCTGTTGTATATATGTACATTTTTTGTTTTGTTTCAACAATGGCGGGAATATAATATTTCTGTGCGGTTAATTGGCTTCTTAACCTCAAGTTGGAACGAAATAGCAGAAAGAGGAAGAAAAATTTAAAAAACTTATAGAGCATTAAATTTCAAAACTTTCTACCTAGGTGTGATTGCTAAAAATATTTGCGTACACCGCCACCTACATATATACATTTTTGTTTTAAAGGGATATTTAAATATATTTCAGGTTAGAGTTATCAACAAGGGCTGACAACTTGTTATAATTCTAATACTCGTATATATCCGTTGATATCTCGAAAAACAACTGTGACCATTTTTTTTAAGTAAGGAATTTTAAGCTCCGCATTCTAAATTTCTACAGGGCTGCCAATGCTTTGGATTGTTTTTATAAGCTTTTATTTAGTTTCAGTTGACGGATGTCTGTAATGGAATCTTGCAAGTTAAATTTGATACACTTCCCGGTGTCCGATTGAGCTGAAAGTCTGCACCGATGTATAACCCCGATGACAATGCAATATTATGAAAAAAAATCCGATAGGTGGCGCGTAGGTCGCCATATTTTCAAAAATCGCATTTATGGTATTTCCCTAAAAAAAATTCCGCTAGGTGGAGCTGAGATCGCGGTTTTAAATACTAAAAATTGGAATTATGGACCGATTTGGCTGATATTTTACGTGTGTGGTACTTAATTAATTTCCATATGTTTAAAAAAAATTGGAACCGCTAGTTGGCGCGGGAGTCGCTCTATTAAATTTTATTTGGTATAATTAGAAACATTTAGGACCTTCTTGTCTATTTGATGGTATAATTAAGGACGTTTAAGATATTTCTTGTTATCACAATGTAACACGCTTTTATTAATAATAAAATTGAGACTGTGATGTAGACTGGAAAACTTAATAATTTAAGTGTAAAGTTTTAATGTTAAAAATATATAATCATGTACAGTATGGAATTATTTTATCGCAGACGAAGAAGCCTAACTATCGTTAAAGGTTACAATGAACTTATAAAGTGGTATACTTCTTTACAGTGAATTTATTTTTTACTTTTTAGTTAATTTTATTAAACAATAATAAAAGCTTATTTTTAAAAAAGTTTTTTTTCTTTAATTTTATTTTGTATCACATGAGATGTGGATATCAACAAAATCAGTACTAGCTTGAGTAACTGCCTTAAGTTGCCAACTAAATCTATTATATTTCAAACTCGAAAAATACCATCGCTCTGGGTTTACTTGATTATATCACTCGGCGTTTCAAGCCAATAAACGAGCCTGCACTAGTTTTGGTAAAATATGGTAAAAATTAAATCAATAAGTGGTTATTAAAATTGAATTATGCACTATTTCCGGCTACGTTAACAAACTGCAAATTTACCTTGCAATTATCTACGATTATTTTTCAATTTAAACGCTTATAATAATTTATTTGCACAGCAAATTTGCAACCATTTAAATAGACTTCGCCTTAAGCTTAATTTCTTTCCGGCCTTGCTTGGTTTGAGTATATACCCGTATGTATGTATGTATGTATGTACCACCCAGGAGATGATATAAAAGTCGTAACGTCCCTTACGACAACTGACAGGCGCATAAAATTCACAGCGATAATAACAAGCGACAAGAGACCAAAAAATTAAAACAAACAAGTCCGAAAGAAGCAGAGGAAGAAGAAACCAGCCGCATCAATATGTTACTAACGCATACGCACGTCACCACTTTGTTACAACTCTTAAGTAAGTTAACTGCGTAATCCAAGTAAACGACTACTGAAAATAATAGCAGCGACTTTAATACCAAATTTACGGCGTAATCTGCACCAACTTGCAGACCAATGCAATACTCGTACAGCACGCATCAGTGTCAATCCTTCTGCGCTACTTACCTACTCACTTATTGCCCATCTCACTCACCACACTTTTCGCTCTTTCTCTTGCAGTCCAACAACATTTTTCACAGCTGTCATCTGTGTTGATTGTTCATAGCGGTGGTGGTGCTGGTGGCATCAAAAGCAGCGCCCTACAGCTCGAGTATCTTGAGGCGGTGCAGTTAGCATTTCGCAATCTATCCCAACAGGGGCGCGTAATTGGTCTGCAATGGATTGATGTCAGTCAGTTGAATGGTGGTGCAAGCAGTGTAGGCGGTAGTACCACTACTACTGCATCTATAGTGAATGACAGCAGCAGCAGCCAAAGCGACGACAGTTTGGTATATGATGATGAGTTGGAGCTGCATTTGCTGCGCGCTGTCGAGATTGTCACTGAGGTAAGGAAGCGCCGTTAAGTGCATGCATGCCAGCACAAACAACTATTGACGTTGTTGTTCTTCGATTCTTACCTGCCTTTATTTACCAATTACGCATTTCAGCTGACATACAGACAAACCAACTCGGCTACACACAATCACGTACACTTCACTTACATCAATTTCACTTTCATCTTTTATTCGTTCGTGCATTACACGAGTTTTTGCCTGACTTGAATGCAAATGAAATATTTTTCAAATTATTTGCTTTTCACAATTTTTCTATTTATTTCTTTTATTTTCTTAGTTCTCCTTTTGGCATTCTTGTGCAATTCCTTGAATCCTTTCACATGCCTTTTAATATTCTCTTCTTTTTTTTTTTTGTTTTGTTGCAGGGCTTTATCACCATCCTTTCGGACACTGTGCGTTTTCTGCACGCTCGCTACTATGCAACACGCAACGCTGAGCTACGCCTTAAGGATAAATTTTATCTATTTTTGTGTGAGCATGAGAATCCTGAGGATTTTCTATCCAATGAATTATTGCAATGTAAGTGAAATTTTTTTCTTGTAATCTATAAATATCTAAAGGTATATGTTGTGTGTATGTGTGTGTCTGTGTGCGTAAATATATATAGTAATAGGCAAAAATATAGCACCGTTTGATTGTAAGTTCATAAGCTATATTCTGCAAATGAATAAAGCATCTCCAAGAGGTATTCTGCAGCTGGGATCCACTGGAAACCACTCCCAATTGGTTCTGTAAATTGTCGTGCTTTTTTTGACTGACAAACTCATTTAAGCGCCAGACAATTAATCCTAGATACCAAGCTATTCTAAAAACCTCACTTTAAATAGAAAACTTCGAAGCCCCTAACTCCCTTTTCGAATGCTTAAAAATGTTTAGTAAAACGCGAGAACTGCCTTCAAAGCGATTCGTTGCTCCACAACTTAATAATCTACAAGACTCCATACTACAGATACTGGAGACATTCTTTTGAATTTAGGCTCCACGTTTTCACAATCACAATACGGAGTCTGGACTGACACAGAACACTCGCTGCGATGCCGGCG
Organism: Sphenella marginata; assembly: GCA_951509765.1. NCBI lineage: Eukaryota > Metazoa > Arthropoda > Insecta > Diptera > Tephritidae > Sphenella > Sphenella marginata. The sequence continues at coordinate 98,471,835 of OX608079.1, forward strand.
CTGTGGTATTTTTGAAGACAGTGACCACGGTCGGCAATATAAGTTACGGCTTACTAATGTGCCATACATGCTGCCCATTGGCCAGGATGTTCTCTGAATAAGCATTATTGAGCCTCAACCAGTTAATGTAATCTCTCCTTCAACCATCGAATTCGGCGCGGTCAAAAACTTTGTGTCCACTTTGCTAGCTGTTCTAAGTGGACAAAACTATTGATGTCATCAACCTGAGAAATTGATTAAGATCTCTGCTCGCAATGAAAAGACAGGAATATATATATATATATGGCGCGATATACAACAGTTATATCATCCACCTCCTAGGAGATTTTTGCGCCGAGCTTCTCTTCCAATTTGTGGTGTGCCGCTTTGAAATTTTTCCTACAAATTGGCGGGACCTACGGTTTTTCGCCGACTCCGAACGGCATCTACAAAGCAGATGAATTTTTGCTGAGAAGCCTTTCATGGCAGAAATACACTCGGAGAGTTTGCCAAACCACTGCCGAGGGGCGACCCCGTTTTCGAAAAAACTTTTTCAAACCACTTTTTGATGTAACATGTACCAGGGCTCGAACCCGGACCTTTGGTGTGGTAGGCCGACAACACTACCTCCACACCACGGTGGCCGCCAAAAAGGAATACATACAACTGTTCGTATTACTGGCAGCTCACTTATGTATATGTCCATCTGCTCTTCTTTCCTAAACCAGGATCAGTCATGTATGCGGGTTTTCTCATAGATTAGCTGAACTCATTAACACCGATAAATTCATTCAAATTAATTGACAATTGCATGGATTTATAATAGATTGAGGAGAACATAAAGCTAACACAATGGACTCTCTTCTCCGCATTTTGTTGTGAAGTTACCGAACAAGTTTTATTGAAATTATTTTACAATTAGTATCTGTGCAAACATTTTCTTAATTTCCATTTCAGTTTACCCCCATCATCTCATGGTTATCCCAGAAACACCCATTGTACCGCAAACAGAACAACCAAAAAGTAAATAAACACACAAAAATAAGTCACATTAAATTACACTAACAAATTTGACATACAAACTTTAGCAAGTGGGATCCGTCACAAACGTTACATCACAAAACAAGCAAATAAGTCAGCATCACTTTCACCCGCACTACTACCGTACATTGCTGCATCACCCAACATGGCACAGCACGACATCAATATCCAACTGTGGACACAAAAATATGTTGGCACCCAAGGAAATTTTGATGCTCTCCTACTGGACGCATTCATGCCGAACAAAAGTTTCGCCCGGAATGTTGAACTTTTCCCAAACAAAGTTAAGAATTTGAGAGGGCGAACCCTGCGTGTCGGTTCGGTTACCTACACTCCATATGTGGTAACTAATTATGTGGTAAGAGTAATATCCGACACTTAAGTTTATATTTATTGACATGGTTTATACGACCAACGAGGAATGGGCGCTAGACGAGTGATGAGAGCGCATAAGTATGTATGTAAACCCTTAAGTAAGAGTAGCTTACAGATAAATGGACAGGGATAAGGTAAGAATTAAAAGTGTAAACACATGTAAGGGTGGAACTTGCGTGGTGTTGGTGTATTGGTGAAAGTGTTGTCAAGTTGTTTGTTGAGATTGTTTGTACGATGATTATGTATGAGATAAAATCAGCGTAACAGGAACAACAACAAGAAAAGTAACAACATTAAACTACAACGCAAACGAAATGGCAAGTCAAAAGAAAAACTTTAGTTCACACTCAATTGTTGACTTAACAAGAATATCCGAAGGTATTAAGTTTTTGTATTTGTATTCGTTTGTTTGGGTGTATTTATCTGTATGTTTAACTTTAAGCATACGTTTTGTATGTATGTATATATGTAAACAAGTTATTTGTCTTTGCTAGTTTATTATTGGCTTACATATTTACTTCGTTTAAGTATTAACCTAAAAGCGTAGACAGACAGTAAAATTTAATCCGATCCAAATGCGAAACTAGCTGATAGTGCGATTGGGCATTTTTAGAGAATCCATATGGGATTAAACCAATTTTTTAGAGCTGTATGGGGAGCCGTGTCAACTTACCCCACATGTTGGAGAGACCTACTTATTTAATTCCCACTCCGAATAGTATCTCCCAAGTTAGATGAATTTTTTTTTGCGAAGCTTTTTCATAGCTTAAATACACCCCGAGGCTTTTAATGCCTGTTTCATGAATATAACCATGGATCTTTCGGTGCATTTTTCTTTTATTTTGTTTTATAATTTCCGCTCTCTTATCCTCAGACTGCTTAGGTGCTACTTGTTCATTCTGAACCTCTGTGTTAATATATTTTCCATTCCATTTTTCTTTATCTTACTCTTTGAAATTCCGGATCAGCTAGTATTTTCATATCAAATTCAATCAATTTTGAATACATAAAATCAAATATTCCGTAATTTCATGTCGACTTTATAAAGCTCTATAACAAGAGGCCTTAGCCCTTAGCTTACGAATGTGTATCGCCAAGAAAAGGAGCAACACATTCAGAAAACTCACTTAATATATCCACCAATCAAAAAAAGGTTAGTTTTTGTCATTGAAAAATCCACTAAATGCTTGTGAATCTTGGGAATTTGTTATGAAACTTAATCTAGTTTATCGATTGTTAATGCACAAGTTGATTCCGAATCAGTAAGTTAAAACTCTGTCAGGCATCCTACCCAATTACATCTGTTTACATACTTACACGTGTCAATTAACAAGCATAGATGGGCACTTTCTACTATAGACATTTTGCCTGAAATTTACTAGATTTCATTAAATTTGTTATTGAAGCTGAACTTGAAATCGGCAACGATGTGGATGGTACTCTTCATAAATATTTTCCGAAATTTAATGACTCGTCTTTTTCGAGGCTTCATGGCATTGCTCATAAGCTGCCATTACCGGCAAGAGTATACCCCCCGATCATAGTTCCATATGCCTATCTACGTTTTGGTACCTTCTAGGATTGCCAATACCGGGTTCGGTATTTTCGGTACTAGGAACTACATATGTGTGATTTATTTATAAAAACTTTTTGAGTTGAGATATTTTTTCATTTCATAAACATACAAAAAAGTTGGCTTCAAAGATTCAAATGTTTTAAAGAAAATTTGTTGCACCCATTTATAAAATAAAAATAAGCTCAGGAAAATTCCCTGATTTTAAAGATTGTCATCCCTAATATACCCTTACTTTAGTGGTCATGTTAAGCTAACTTCGCAATTGTTTTGAATTGCTTGTTTTCTCTAATTTAATTGCTTATTCTATGGAATGGATTTGCTGCTGCCTTACTTTTAAATCAATTATGGTTAACCTAAATAAACTTGGTAAATTTTCAATGGTTCAATAATTTTAAACATTTTATGTCTGCTTGTTCTCGTACATTACAAGCATGTTTCAACCACTATCTATCTATTTATGCATAAGAACTGTAAGTTTTTTCTTATTAGCCACCTGGCACGGGCAACGTCGATGGATTAGAGTCGAACCTCACTGTATCGTTTTATGGTTCAGAAGCAGAGATTACGAAAACCTTTTGCATGTTGCATAACTGTCATTTGCGAGTGAAGTCATGTAAGTAATTTATTTATTTTATTTTATATTATTTTATTTTTTTTTAATTTTATTTTATTTCATTTCATTTTATTTTATTTTATTTTAATTTGATAATTTTTGTTAAGCTTTAGACCAGAATTTCAATAAAACTTCTTTTTAAGTACTATTCAAATATTTATTTGTTCGATATTTCGACTTCAACCTGAAGTCATCATCAGGAAAACATATGGATATGTATTTATTTTATTTAATTTTTATTTTTTTTTTTTCTTATTGTATTTTATTTTTTTATTTTTTTTTATTTGATTTTATTTTATTTTATTTTATTTTAATTTAATTTATTTTATTTTATTTTATTTTATTTTATTTTATTTTATTTTATTTTATTTTATTTTATTTTATTTTATTTTATTTTATTTTATTTTATTTTATTTTATTTTATTTTATTTTATTTTATTTTATTTTATTTTATTTTATTTTATTTTATTTTATTTTATTTTATTTTATTTTATTTTATTTTATTTTATTTTATTTTATTTTATTTTATTTTATTTTATTTTATTATAGTTTATTTAATTTTATTTTATTTCAGAACTCATGATGTACTCTTATATTGTAGTTGGTGCCGACAATTGGGGCTCCATATATGAGAACGGAAGTTCGAACGGTATGTTGGGTGATGTTTATACACAAAACGTTGAATTGGCTATCGGTTGCATCTACAATTGGTATAACAGCATAACTGAAACATCCACTACTATTGCAAGATCTTCGGTCACGATCTTAGGACCAGCGCCAGCGTAAGTACAACAACAAGAAGCAATTTTGTCAAAAAATATCACTCACGCATCTCCTATCTTGCAGCCTATTCCCCGCATGGCGTGCCAATATCATGCCGTTTAGCAACAAACTCTGGGTTTTTCTGATTTTGACGGTCTTGCTTTGTGCTTTTGTGATGTATATAATACGGCTTAGTGCGTGCTCCCTGGATGATTGGCGGTTGAATCAAAGACGGGCGTTTCGGCATAAGGCAGCTATTTCTCAGGCCATTTTAGACATGTTTGCGGCATTTATACAACAGCCTTCGGGGCCGACGAGGTAAGCTCAAACCAATCAGGTCACTTTGTTCATCATTTTCTCCTCTTCAAATAGTTTACAAACCTTTGCTGCGCGTTTTTTTCTTTCGACAATACTCTGCGCCACAATTACACTGGAGAATACCTACAGTGGTCAATTGAAATCCCTACTAACTGTGCCTCTATACACCGATGCCGTGAACACCATCGAAAAATGGTCCAAGACTGATTGGCCTTGGTATGCACCATCTATTATATGGGTGCAAGCGGTCGAAAGTTCAAAGACAGAGAAAGTGCATAGAATGTTTAAGAAATTCGGCGTACGCGACTATAATTATCTCTACAATGCTACCTTTCGTTCGGACGAGGGATTGGGTATCGAACGTTTAGGGAGTGGAACTTTCACATTTGGCGATTACATAACTAAGCCGGCATTGGATACTAAGATTGTAAATTGTGTTACGTTCATATGATACAGGCGTTTGATAAATTTAATTTTCAGGTGCTTGAAGATGACTTGTATTTCGATTGGACACGTGCAGTCTCCATAAGAGGTTGGCCACTTATGGAACACTTCAACAAACATATAGCTGCTTGCATTGAATCGGGGTTGTTTCTCTATTGGGAAAGGGAGGTAAGGATATAAAGCGTAAAAGTTTAAACATACGAGTATAACCGTTAGAATAGTCGATATTTTCGATAACAAACTACGTATCTATGCCTAGATATAGAGTAAGCGAACACGTTCGGGTTTCTGTATTCAATAACGACGTATAAATATGATCGGTATATAGCAAGCGCAAAAGCTTTATAATGTTTGTAGTTGTAGAAGATCCACAACTAACCACCGAATGACAATCCTTTGAACAAAATTTAGTCTACCCATATTCAAGAAAGGTGCAAGGTAGAGCTTATGTTATATTATGTTATGCAGTTGTTTAGTTGTGTGTGTTGTTTTATTATTATTCTACATAAAATTAAATTTGGAATTTAAACTGGCCACATTTACAGGGTGTCTCAATGTACTTGGATCATCAAATTCAGGCAATTATTTCGAAGTTGGCATACGGACATATAGATAAGTTACCACCGCAAAAGTTAACAATGGCAAATATTTCTGGTGCTGTTTTTGCCTTGCTCTTTGGTTGCCTAATTGCCACTATAGCATTTTTGATGGAGCTGTTCGTTCACAAGGTATGCAAGCAGAAATGGTTGAATATTCAACAGAAAGTCTAAAAAGTACTATTATGCCCCAAAGTTTAATCTTACTAATTAATCGATCACTATTAGAAAATCTTATTAAATAAATATTACGTAGATATCAGAGATGTAAAAGAATGCATTCTTTTGTGAATAATTATTCATTTGATTTATCGCAAAATGATTGCAGACATTTTTTGAATTCTTTGACTGGGACTTAAAAAATGAAGTTCACCATTGCGACTTCGAATTCTTTTTTTCAGTCAATGAGTGCATTCGAAATTTGAAGTCATTTAATAAGACTTCAACTGATTGCATTCGCATTTGAATGCATTGTTTTACAACCCTGGTAGATATGCACGAATGCACTAGTTTTTCAATAAGTAGGACCTGCATCATAGTTTCTTTCATGAGGGGTGAGTAATTAAATATATTGGAAAAGATACCCCAAAATCGTTTAGCAATGTCTAAAGACCAGTGATCGTTAATAGGCGATGGCAGATACTGTCCTTAGGAATGTTTGAAAGTCCACCATCAAAGTCACCATTCATTTTAAGTTCGTTTAATGTTTCAATCTCAAATCTCGATACGATACTTTCGCCCTTCGATATCGATATTTTGTACTCAATCAATATTTTGTGGCATCGAGTATTTAGACCCCGGTATCGTATCGAATTTTTAGAAAATTATAAAACGCTGCTCCGCTGGTCGTCCCTCTCCAACTTTTACCGCGCATAAAATGAAAATCAGCGCCAGAGAATTTGAACATTTATCGAATTTCGAATTCTTGATAAATCACAGATTTTGATTGCGTCTTTTAAAAAATTGTATTTTGAATTATGTGGACAATTTGAATGGATGCATTTGCGCCGATGCCGGGGTATACATAAACTCAATTTGGTTCATAAATGAGAGGTTTTAAATATTACACCGAGAGAATTATGTACGAGTACATTAGACCAAGGCATATATAAAAAATGTTAGCCTATTAATATAGAGATTAAATGTTAGCCTATTAATATAGAGATTATTATTATCTCACTTTCTCTCACTTCTCTTCCGCACCATTATAACTCTTTATTTATTTCTTCTACCACATCAAACATAATTGAAAGAGAAAAATTTATAGAGCGCCATCTATGCAAATTTAAGCTATATCTTAATATCTGTGCCAGCGAATTTTTACAGCCGAATCCAACTTAATTTAATATTCCATCGAAGTTTCTTTTAAAGTGTCTCTGAGTAAATTGCTAACCATTCGTAGATCACCATAACGATTAATGAAAGCTATCCAAACTTAAATGACCAACTAGAAATCGAAACGGGCTGCTGTCAAATATCAATTTCGCTTTTTAATCCAACACGTCTACAGCTTACGATCGTACACTCGAGTGATTCGATGCTTTATGCATTGTGACACACATACAAAGACGAAATGGTGAATGTCTAAGCACATTGCAAACGAAATTGACACAAAACATGTGTTGGCTTTGGCGAGAATTGTGCTACGTCCATGTCAATGATTAAAAGCCTCAATAGACCGAATATGGCAGAGGCTGATGGAGTAGTAAAAGCAGCTAATCCAAGGAATTCAATTGACTCCCCAGTAAGAGGATAACCAGTTGGCTAGCTAACTGGTCAATTAAATGACGATGCATGTATGTAAGTTTGGGTAAGCCTAATTTGTGTGGAGCTCAATTTTAGGACACTCGCTAGAAGGGAAGCACATTACGGAGGTGCTTGAAGTCATTTTTGGACTTATAGGATAATGTGCTGAAGATAATTTGGCTGGTAATACGCAATGTATGAGAAAGTCATTCAGACTAGTACCGGAGGAATTTACCGCATCCAAATCCGATATGACAGACAATACTACCCTAAACCTAAAATAATAACACCCATCCTATCTTTTAGAACGAATATGCAGTAAAAGGCTCACCCCAATGTGCCTAGTGTAATGCTTAGCCATTCCGTCCACCAAGCACCACAGACTATTAGGCAAGCAATGTGTATGGAAAGTGGTGAAGTAATGTCGTGAACAACAATGTGAACAAACAAAAATCACAACAATACCTTTTAGATATAGATTTCCCCACACTTTCCCTCAAATGAAGCCAAAACAAACACTCACAAGCCCAAATGAGCTGCTACAACCTAGGAGAACTTATGGGCAAACTCGTAGTAAGGACACATTTGAAGATATCCAAACACTAACATCCAGCCTCCCACATATCATACACAATTGAATGAAGCCAACGCAGTGCAACGTATTACATTTTGGTGTTGAATGACCCCATGAAAGCTCAGCAAGCCAATAAGAGTAAGGCCATTCATCCGATTGGCGGTTGTGCTGCCGTGATTGTGGCCATTGCGTAAACCTGTATGGCATGGTTACATAGCATAGCATAACAAAGCATAGCACAACAAAGGCAACAAGAATGAAATTAACGGCGCTATCGGTAAGGACTGCATCATTGAAAGGTTCGTTGTATTTATTGTGATTGGTTTGGTTGATGTTCGAGTACAGCTCACTACAATTAAACGCTTGGATTGTTTTTATCGCACATTTGTATGGCATATCCGTCGCCCCTTATGCATGCTAATGAATAATCACTCTTGTATGGGAGATCAGACCTTTTTGTTGATTTGTTTAATTGGTATAGCGTCGGCACGCTCTTGCCAGAAATGTTGGGAAATCCACTTCAAAATTGTTGGTGTTTGAACGATGAATACATGTACTTCTATTTTAAAACATTTTTAAAATACGACCTATCTGAACGAAAATTTCATACATTTTCTGCTGAGATAGGACTTTTGGGCAACAAATTCTGAGATAGGGCTTTTTTTTTTTAAATATTTTGAAAAAGGGTGATCTTCCACTCAGCAGTCGATTTCGGATGGTGCTACCCATGATACAAATATATAAAAGCTAGTTCCCCTTCGCCGCCATTACCACCATTTCACATAAACTGTGTTTGTGACATTTCCTTTTGAAAATGAGCTCCAGTATTTTTGCACTAAAAATTAACTGGTTTTCCTTCGAACTTCCTTCGAACGAAAAAAAGTTTGAAACCAATGAAATATTTAATTGATATTTCTGAGCTTGAGAACGTGCCCTCCCACCTACTATCAACACTTCGGACTCACATTAATATAACTACCTGGGTGACCGAGACTTGCTCGGTATTTTTCGAATTTGCCGCCTAATCTTACTTACCAAGAGCATAAATTCCCAAATTAGATTTCCAAAATATCGAACATTAACCACAAAAAGTATCTTAACATACATTGGCGACACCTGTTGTGTATTAAATATTCTGGTTGGTATACGGCCTAAAATACCTTTCATTTGATACCCATATTGCCATATATTGCTTAATATTTAAAAAAAATTGATATAGGTGGCAACCCTAAGGACCACCCCAAATATACAAATATACAATTATAAAAATATACAAGAATAAGTCGTTTAATGTTATAAGATAACATGGCAACTAACACAATTACCGCTCTGTAGTGTAAAGACAAGTTTGGCATTTGTGTTGGTGTCATTTTCAAACTGATTCTTTTATAGATATTATAATAAATATTTTTTTTTTTAATTTTTTTTTATTGACAGCGCTCCTGCTTGTCAAGTCCTGTCCATACATATCTAATTATTTATTCCTCAGATTATTATTTTGCTTTTTTTCTTCTTTTTTTTTGGTTTTTTGTCTTATTTATTCCTTTTTAAACATCACTAATCCTCAACAAATTGACAACCATGTCGTGAAATTCTACAGCAAAACAATAGTTGTCATTTTAATGCTACCACATAGTATTTAGTACTTGATGTAAACAAGATAACGTTCGTTATTTGTTGTGCGGAATGTCATCGCATGTCCTTCGAGCATTTAATTAGGTGTCAACATGGCATTTAATCAAACAAACAATAGCAACTGCTATGAATATTATACAAAATGATAGGTAGTGAAGAGCTGACACGCAATTTCTGCAATTTGCTTAAGGCTTACAGTAATTCAAATACTTGCATATGTACATATGTATACTCATATGCTGGTGTATAGTGAATATGTATGGCAATGAGACAAAATGACTAAGTGCTCAGCTGCTCATTTGGATGAGACTCGTCCATAATTTGGACCAAAGCAAAATTCACTTCACTAGTTAAGTGATAGAATTCTAAATAGTGAAATAAACTCTACCCAATTCGGCTCATAAACAGTTCATGGATATAATGTTATGATAATAAATCTTATTATTGAGCACTATATGTATATGTACCTGCTAAGATCGAGGTTTATATTTTATGGCAATTCTCAATGGCACCTATCAAGGCAGATAATTTTTTACGGATAAACTTTTAAATGGCAGAAATCAGACCTGTTAAATAATGATTACGATTATAGTTTTGATTGATTATTTTCCTGAGGATCCATTTAATGATTGATTAACGATTAGTTTATATTTTAATTTGGAAAATAACCAATTAAATTGAAAATAATCAAACAAAAAATTTAAAAAAATAAAAAATAAGCAAAACTAATCAAAAACAGTTTTTTGATTACTTTTGATTATTTTTTTTTTTATTTTTTCTTTTTATCATTCTAAGTGAATTAATATTGTCAGTTAATACAGTCAGTTATTGTTAACTGGTCTCGAGCTTGCAAAAAACTTAAAAAATTCGTAAACAAAATAGACCGCAAAACCAACAACAAAATACATTGAAACCATAGCACGGGTTTACGTACATAAATATGTACAAACAACAAAACCAACACACATAATAACATATAGACTGCATGTCTTAAGAAATTTTGTGTATACAGTTGCATCGTGACGTCACAGGGCATCATACCTTGGTTAACATTTTCTTACATCGGCTTTGGTGCAGGCACTGGTTCATATCCCAGTGTCCGAAAAGGGATCTGATGACGAGCCTGGAAACTCTGAAACATTTAATCCCATCCATCGCTGTTGATTTAACTTTGTCATTTTTCTCCAATTATCAATTTTTCCCAAAAACTGACAATATTAATTCATTTTTAATAATAGTGAAAAAATCATGATTTTATTTTTTTAATCGTAATCAAATTATAATTTCCTTTTCTTAGAACAATTAAAATAATCATTACCGATTAAAAAAAAACATCCATTGAATTGATTACTAATTACTAATGAAAGATCTGGCAGAAATACACTCGGCCCCGTTTTGTAAAATGTCTGAAGAAAAGATACGATATAATCAATAAGACCGCTGGAAGTAAAACTGATACCTCTGCACAGAGTTAATTCTTTATAACAGGCACTTATCGACAGTAGAGCTCTTCTAAAATAGGATTTGAACCATATTCTGAAGGAGTTCTGTTCAAAATGTTTATGTTATCGAATTGCACACGCAAAACGCTTTCTGATCCAACCAAAACCTGTGAGAAGATATGGGCCTAGTGGCGCGACCTCCGCTTCGTCGGTTTGATTGCTTTGTGCGAATCGAGAAAAACACCTGGACAGGAAAGATGTTCCTGGCGGCAACATACTAAGATTAAGAGTTCCAAAAACTAGAGTGTGATAGGTTGAGCTTCCTTGGTGTAGTTTGTTAGGCAGGTTAAAAGTCTTCAAGAAGGATGAGCGCTAATGAGAAAATCTATGAATAATTTAATGCATCAAAAGTTATTCCAGCGATATAAGGAATATTTGCCATAAAAACCTTTTCAGTTAATTGTTTTGCATTAAATTTCAATTTTACTAAAGTAATCACACTGTTACAGGCTGGTTCATAACTTTTTGACCTATAGAAAGTAAATAAAAATCTCTTAACAAAATTTATGTAGATATGTAAACGATATAATTTTTGTTAAAACAAGCGTAATTACAATATGTTTACAGTCAGGGACATATAACCCAAGTTGCTGTAACCTTACACCATTATGCAGTAGATGATTTTTGTTTTAATTCCCTCTCTGAGCCTACTAGTTGGCACTTGTAACTTACGCGCATCAAATAAATACTGAATACGTTTAAACGGCCTTGAATTATGCACGAACGCATATCACACAAACACACACACACAAACACAAATCCTCATGTGAGACACATTGGGAGTGTCACTAAGCGTTGAATATGCCACTTCGAAAATATGGTGGTAAAACGTGGGAAGCAAGTAGAAAAGCAAAACGTAATGCAAGCAAATGCTTTAAATGAATATTCTCGCCTACGTGGTCACATTTTCCATCACTGCTCGTTAGTTTCGTAATTTACCACAATATGGCAAGCATCCTTGAAAATGTGTAATGGCAAACTTTCTGCGCATAGCTGTGATGGTTAAAAAACAAAGTCAATGTGCAACTGCAATAACACAGTCATAATGTTCAAACACAACAGTTAAAGCATGTTAAAAACTTTAATATTAATTTCAAGCGACAATACAAAAAAAGAAAACAACAAACAAACAAACGAAACAAAGACGCACGAAACAAACAGAACTTGTGGAACACATTTAAACATTCTGGGTGTGCTGTTCATTTGGTGCTACATGGCGTATACGTAACATTTTGCTCTTTAACCATTTCTGTGCTCATTGTCACGCGTTATAGGCTGTTCATGCTGAGGCTGCATTTTGCATTTACCTCGCATTTTAGCATTTAGCCCGAAAAGCAGCTTTTATTTTCACATTTTCCATACAAATTTTGACACCTAAATGCAACTAAAAGCAACTTTTGTTTTGCATTAGCATTATAAATGCGGAAATCAACCCTGTAATATTCGAAGAAAATCGCGATTCGAATTCAAAAGAGTGGCAATATTGGTTGTTTTTACTTGGCGTTCTCTCATTCTCTGTCTTTCGTAAACATTCTGCAAATTTGCTCGGATTTTAAATTTGTAATTTAGCGCGCGTGTTGTGTGCTATTGCTAAAATAAATCAATCTACAAATTAATCTGATGTTTGTGAAGGGATTTAAATAAAAGATTTAATAAAAATCTGTACATTTTTTCACACGTGCCATAACCTCAAAAAAATGTTCGAACTTGCTAAATGTGCATTTGATAAATGCGCCATCATGAACGCTTTTTCGAAACCAATGTCCGAAAATGTAAAATGCTGCTTTTTAACTTCAGCATGAATGGCACATTAGAGTGCCTGCATGCATTGTGAAATTAAAAGTATTAACATATATCAAAACTAATGTACAAATATACATATCTATGCACATATATAGATTTAAAGATAGATATGTGTATAGCCATACTTCTAATTGTTTTTGTTAAGTAAGCTATTTGTTGCGAAGTTTTGAGATCCGAATGTCCCAAGTGTACCATTATAAACCTTTAATAAATTGTCATTTTCGTTCTTAATTATAATGTTTTTTAACTGAGAGTCCTTGCCTTTCTTCTAGTCACACTCTTAGAGTTTAAAGTTTCAATCTTTTCCCATACATACATACATACATATATATGAAAATTGTTTTTAAAACCTGAGCATAGGCGAAAAAACATTTCTTTCTTCACTTTATTGATTTTTGTTTAGCAATAACTAATAACATTTGTAAACATTAAGAGCTGCCAATTTATCCTTCATTAGTCGAGAGAGGACTTCACTTTTCCGTCGCCTACTCAGTGAAAAAAAGCACCTGTAAAATTAATTATCCGTTGAAGTAATTCCCACGAGGGAGATCAAAGTTTACAAATACGTTGTGTCAAGCCAGGCACCGTAGTGGAAACCAAGACCGAAGCTTTTAGCTAAAACATAACCGAAAACTGGCCCAATAACTGAGGCCAACTATTAAACCAAGTCTCTATTTTTCCCGAAAAATCACCCATAACAACAAAAAAATAGCTTAGCCCTTGGTGTGAGCGTTGAATAAGATTTTATAAGGCGTTAACTTCACAATACTCTTTCAAAGTTTGAGCTCAATTATGAGTGGCATGCAATTCAGTAAATTATTTATAAAACGCCTTTGACTTGAATATTGTACATACATATGTAAGCCCATACAAACATATCTATATATTTATATTTGTGGTCAAATTCCGAAAAATCAATTTTTCCCCAAAAATATACCAAAACACTTTGCGGCTTACCGCCACGAAATCTGTTTAACATTTATTTAATGCTTTAATGGACAATGAGCATTGATAATCCCTTGAGGGTATTTCAATTTTCAAATTCGAATGTACATACATATGTACATATGTATTATAATTAAATATCGTATACCCAGTTGAGCAAACTAAAAAAGTGGGTAGAGAGCATACATCAACTTTTATGCAGAATACTCGTATGGAACTTAAATGTGATCTGCCCAATCCACAAGGAATGCGATCTGGCTGATCATTCTACTTTATATCGGCTATAACGTTCCTTCTAAAGCGGACTTCTCTATCATATGGAATATCTCTGCTTCATGTTCCGGGATAGGGTCATGAAAAACTTTTCAGCAAGAGTTAAGGAGCGAGTTTCAAGGGTTAAAAAAAAGTTTTTTGTAGTTGTTACAGAAATCGTTAATAAAATCAGTGGAATTATATTGGACGATTGTAGAATGCAAGTGAGTGAAAGAACTGAGCTCATAGTCATGTCGATTGAGCTGACATATTCCAGCTTACATGAATATTTGGAGTTGATGGATAGTTTGAAACAATTGGTATAAGATTTTTTTCCGTGGCAAGTTCGAGTCGGTTCAAGTTTTTGTTTTTTTAACACACTTACGGTGAAAACTTATAAATCTACCCTCTTTTGACTGTCGTACGACAAAGCTTGGTGCGTTGTTCCAAAGGGATTTCTACTCGCTACTTTAAATTAATAAAGAGTGGATTGGATTCACGGCCTCCCCAGTTAGTATCATACAGCTTGAAGATACGGCTCACTTTAATAAGTAAAATGTATAACTCAAGCTTGATAAGATAGGCTTCTTACAATATTTTCTAAAAGACCAAGGATGTGATCCTACGCTTAAAAATATATTTTTCTAAGCTTTGATGAGGACGAGTAGCTTATTTAACTTAATTTTTATATTATTTATATATTTTGTCTTGCGCCAAATGTTTATTTAAATTTTTTGTAACAGGGGTAAGGGGTCTTGTAACACCTTATATTCATTAATGTGGGGCGAGCAACGGAGGTTTTCAGGCATCAGCATTTTCGCTAGTGGGGGAGGATTTCGTCATCCATGTACTCCCACCATACAACGCAATACAATCAGTGGATCTAACAAGATACGATTGCGATTAGTAAGTAGTTGCCTGGTACGTTCTTCTTAATGTGAACCCCTGGTCTTAGCCATTAGTTCTATGTTGTGCCAAAATTACCAATCGAACTTTAATTATTCAACCATATTCCATATATTTTACTATGAAAGTTCTTAATGTACATAATTTCCCAACACCTGTCCGGATTCTCCATCATCGATAATGCATGAAAATGTTGAAACTTCCGTTTAAATTAAAATCCACAACTAAATCGGCGCTTAAGTGATTTTCCACTTCAACTTTGCCAACACCGAGTGGCAAATAAATACTGAAAATGAATTTAATTTCCGCAAAATCCTTACAAAACTTGCAACTTTGAGACCACAACACACGGCCGATCCAACCTCATACAACCCACTAAATAACTAAATAAACTTCGCCTACAAGTATGAAGGTGTGAAATGGTCAGATTAACGATAAACCCAGGAAATCGGTTGGTAGCATTTCATCGAAATTGCAACTTAAAGTGTCAGTGCAATGTGATGCCCAGCATAATACAAAAATAGCAATAAAAAAGTTGTTGCTATTATTTGCCCAATGGCGTGTACAAGTATCGACAATGTAAGTTGGGGCACTGATGAGGCCACAGTACATAAGCGCCGTGACGGAAGCTATGATGATGTTGGTTGTAGGTTGCCATTTGGACGAGATGATCTCGATTTGAGAAGTGATTGTTGTTAGTAAATGAAATGTTGTTGTTGGTGTAAGTGTTTTTCGATTGTATTGGGTATTAGGTAAAGACGTGTATTGGAATCGCTTTTTGCACACACACACATGCAGGCACGCAAAAGTCCACAAAAAATAAAATAAAGAACAACATCATCATAACAGTTATTTCGTTACCGTTACCTGCTGCCAGAACCAGAAAGAATGAAGCTGTTGGCACTGGTTTTTGTTGCTATTCGCCATGGTTAACATTGCAATTCCGTTCAAGTGTGCAATTGAATGAAAACTTTACACTTGCAATGGTTAGGAAGTGGCAAAAAGAAAATGCAACAACAATAACAACAATTACCTGTCGTGTTTATGTGTGTGTGTGTGTGTGCGTGCGTATGTTTGTTTGTATGTACTTTGGTAATATTGCAGAAAAGTATTTACCGGGTACAAGACGATTGCAGTCTTTGCGGTAGAAAATATTCGAACGTTGAATATAACAACAACAATGTTGGTTATTGATGGGTTTACCCGATTTAAGTACAAAACTATTTTATAGCTCCACCAACACAAAATGGAATGTGTAACAAAATAAATATTAAATCAATGGTATACGAGTAAAATGGAAATATTGAACAACGCAAATCAAAAACTAGTAAGGAAGTCTAAATTCGTATGAAAACGACAAATTTATACCCGTTTGTAGACCTATTTACAAAATTTATTGTCTCAATAACAATGTGAGACCTAATTTGTTCTCACTCCACTTACAAGACCCGGTCTCTAAATGTCTTCTAGAAGGCATAGCTGAAATAACCCATGATATGGTTAAATGATTCTGAGTTATATCGTAAACGATCGATGACACACAGCTCTCGACTCTTGCAGCTGTTCTCTCAGGGCAACCTTAGACCTAACGATATTTTGCTACTCATTGATTATACATATGTAAAACTGTCGACTGTAAGAGAGTACTATCGTAAGTCAAAGGAAAAGATACGTATATTCAAAAAATTAATACATTTGGTTCTATCATAAGATGTGGATGGCAGAAGCTTAGACCGGTCCAAAAATCTACCGAAGAAGATACTATGCTTAGTAGACTTCGGATATCCTTACCTGTTAAATTTTTTTTGGGGTCTTTAGCGATTTTTTTTTTTTTCTTTTTTTTTCAAAATAAGGTAGCTGCTTGTTTTTTTTTTGAAAAAGACGCAATGAAGTGAAATTTTTTTTAGAAGCGTTTTCTGGCTACAAAAATTTAGAGTAATGAGAAACCAAGCTTCTAGTACTTTCTATTTTCAACATCAAACTAATTTATACATATATTTATGTACTTTGACTACAACTTGTTTGCATTAGAAACAAAAATTCACACGGATCTTTCTTATGCAAATGCTTGTTATGCACATCATACAAACTAGTGCTCTCACCCATCACGAATTCATTTGCTGATATGCTACCTAATTTAGGATGTTGAATGCGGCGTCTACTTGTTGTATTCGTATACTCGTTTTTGTAGAATTGTTGCCGCTTTTTCAAAAATTCTTCAGATGCAGTACATGATTCCTGTGATGAGTCTGTTGGCAATTCTATAAAAACACGTTCTTTGGCATTACCTTCATCAGCTAATATATTCCAGGATTTTAAGCTTAATAGTTTAGGATACGGACTCACTTCTTTAAGATATGGTGTATTCGAACCTTCTATTTTTCTAGAAAAACTCACTGTATTTCCTTCTTTGTTTTCATCTTTTTTAATGTCAACAGCAGAAAAACTAGCGCGCTTGCTACTTAATACTGAGCCGATTAAGCGTTCCGAAGTACGTGCTTCTTTTAAACTATCGGCTTGTATGAAAATTCGTATGCCCTTACGTGGTGATTTTAGTGGTTTTTTGGAATTCGCTGCACTGCCGACATATTTCATTGTCATTTTATCATCCTTTATTGTTATATTAAAGATACTAGATCTCAAATTTGATTGTTTCTTAGGGAGTGTTAAGCCATTATTCTCTCCGTTAATATTTCGCTTACGTTTATTTTTTGAAGAAGGAAACATGACGGTAATAAATTAAGTTTAAATAGCTGGTCGAGTTTAAGTAGAGGAATTTTGAGCAGAATTTTGCAAAACAAAAATTTTAAAAGCACAGAAATTCCTCAAATAAATTTTTAATATTTGTACGTGTCGCTTGACATTTTAGTCGAAACTGAACCATTGTGCTGTCATTTTATCCATCAGTATGTAGTGTTAGTAAAAAACCATTTCGATAAATCGATTTTAGTCGTTTACATATGTAGCAATTTGTAACATCGACAATATACTATCAAGCTTCCCCGGTGACCGGGAATGAATTTCAAAATAATATCTTAATACTCCACAACTTTGCTATACGATCCTTACGTGTTCTATTCGGAAATTGCAAGCTACATTTTTTAGCGATCGAACATGTTCTACACAATGATCCAATAATACAGGTAATGTTAATAAGCCAGCTGATAACAAGATACATGGAAATTTTTTGTGTGGCTGTACGTTTATCAAGCTGCTACGGCCTGTTATAGTATGAGCATGGTTCTACACGAAGTGAGATTTCAATATTAATCTATAGTTGATCTATAGATACATATATTACAATCATTTTGATTAGACAGCAGTACGATTTGCAATCATAATTTCTTCAGCAGGCCCACCTGATACCCCTAGAGAAGAGTTTTAATTCAACAAGACAATGGGAGTCATATCAAAAGATATTATAAAATAAAGAACCGCCAAATGGGTAGCGAAGAGAGTACAATTTTTCAAATGTAGTCAATTATTCCAGGGTCTGACATTTCGCCAACATTGGATATCCTATTGGGTTACCACTATGGCCCTACTGCTTTTCGTTCCACCAACCAGACTCTTAGCCTTATGGCTGAACCTGGTGTAGTTGGATGTATGTAAATGTTGATCAAGTCGTAACTGGTCCAGGATTACATTTATCGCTCCTCCTGGGCAAGCCCCATACAGTTTATCTATGGTACCCATTCAACAATAATCGTTGAGTATAATGGTCCAGAAACTGATATCGGTACATCGTCCGAATACTCCGAATGGATTTCAAGTCTACTCCCCCGTATTGGATGCGTTCGTCTAATAGTTAAACACATGGTAGGCGACCATGGCGGAGATTACTTCTCAAGTATACAAATCGGGCTCAATTCGTTCTGCCTCACCCAGCGCTTGCCTACTGGTAATATCATAAAATGGATCACTTTTTTAACGATCTTTTTGAGAAACCACTTTGGCCAAAAGTAATAGATTACGGTATGCCACGTATACGTCTACACTGGCAAAGTCCTAAGTAGGAATTTGAGGAAAGCAAAACAATCAGGTATGATTTGGTTGTACCAAATCCTTCAATGGTTGCTTTCGGGCTTTATTTTATCAGATGTATAGAGTTATGTAGATATAAAGTTTATATATGTCTAGATACATATATGTACATATGTACTATATGTGTTAAAATATGTATGTATATGTATATAAAATACATTATTTATATAAAGCCACTATCACATATGATTTTAGGCGCACATGAATTATACTAGCGTAATTTCTGAAGCTATAGTTTGGTGGCGTTGACGATGGTGTTTACGGAAGAACTGAGTCAATCCAACGCACGATGGTTGATCATATGCAGTTAATTGGATACTGTTTAATGGTGGATGCACCTGAATTGGTTTACGTTGACGTGTGATTGTAAACTCGCCGCGATGAAATATTTTGCGTTTAGTTAAAAAATCCATTTCAACAGGAGCATCAGACCTTTTCGAACCAAGCGGTCTGGGTAATGTTATAGGGATGCTAATTCTTGATTCCTCATAGAACAATCTGCCCGCGCTAGCTCTTGTTGAAGCTTTTTCTAATTCATTAATTGGTGGCACCTGTGATTTGCGTGGAAACGGCGTATTTGCCTGTGTAATCCTAAGATGTCCATATTCTTTTGACAGTGGTTTATAAGTGAGATCAATATTTTGCTTATCAAAATGTGCTCGCCGACGACCAAATGAATCCGAGGAGCCGGTTGTGTTTTCCGAAGAATTATTTTTTGATTTCGTAGTCTTTTCGATAAAAGACTTGCTCGACAATATAGATTTCAACGACTGATGGGACCTTTTGCTAGATAAACTAGTTTGTCCTAAGCTGGTGTTTGAGGTTGTCTTGTATAATCTTTGGCTTTGTTTATCTCGTGCATTCTTTCTTTGGAGAGAACCTTGGCTTGTTTGTTGCCCTAAACTGATGTTTGATTGTTGCTTGTGTAATCTTTGGCTCGGTTTATCTCGTTCATTGGATCTTTGGAAAGAAAGCTGATTTGTATAGCTTTCGGAGCGGTACATGTTTTATTGTTTGTATTATTACTATTTTATATTCAGTGTCTTAATGCTGGAAATTAATTATAAAAATGTGAAATATGTATGTTTTGTGTTTCTATTATTTATTATCTAATATCTCAGATTTTCAAAATTTCACAGATGATAGACATTTATCAATATTGTAACGTTTTCAGGGTTTTGTGATATCTTTCATATGAAGTAGAGTGCTTTAGTGTCCAGTAAAAACTGTAAATTATAACAATTTGACGCGATATTAGAGAGAGAGCTTCTCATTTAATTTACTATGTGAAATCCCGACAACACCAAACACATATAACGCCAGAAAGCTTTCTATATAAGAAATGTATATATGTACATATGTATGTATGTATATTTGTAATATTTTTCCTGGACGACCAAACAGTTACCTATTAAAATACATTTTAATATAAAACTAAATTGCTGGGAAAAGATTTATATTTGATCCGTTTCAAATATGGCACTCTGTTGCCGTTGATGATAATGTTTACGGAAGAACTCAGTCAAAGCAACGCAAGATGTTTGAGGACGCATATTTGTGTTAATACTTTTTAATGGCGGATGCACCTGAATTGGTCTACGTTGGCGGGTTAGTGTATATTCACCCTGATGGAATTTTTTACGTTTAGTTAAGAAATCCATTTCAAGTGGAGTATCAAACATTGTCGAATCAAACGGTCTAGGTAATGTTACGCGAATGCTTGATCTGGATTCACGTTTTAATTGATGGCTTATTTTAGGTTCTAGTTCCTCCGCTGTCATTAATTGTGTTTTACTTGTGAATGGTGTTGATGCTTTAGTTATCGTGAGGTATCCATAATCTTTTATGGTAGGTTTATAAGTTTGTCGAATATTTTGTTGATCAAAGCGTGCTCGTTTATGACGTGAGCTATCGTAAGAGCCAGATGTGTTCTCAGTCCATGGCTTCGTAGGCGATTTAGCAGGAAATATAGACTTCAAAGATTGAAATGACCTTGACGTACTTCTATGTGATGTGCTAGCTCTTGGTGGTAAAGTATGTGATGTAGATGTCTGCCTTTCTCGTTCGCTGTGTCTCTGACGAGAAGACTGGCCTGAGAAGCTTACAAAACTGGACATTTTTCTTGTTTTATCCATTTTTTTTTTTTTTTTTTTGTTTTCTTGAGTTTTTTTAAATAATTTATTGTTTCAATGTTTCACGGATGTTAAACAATTGTCAGTTTTTAATATTTTTACGTTTTTCATAACAACCACAGTATTTCATTTGCTTATTTTCATAGTCAAAAGTTGTGCACAATGAGTTTAGAAACCAAAACTTAAGCCCCCAGAGCAATAAAAAAGGCAAGCAACAGGGTGTTATCCTACCCCACTTATTAATACTAATGACAACAAGTCAAGACCATTCCATGGAGAGATAGCCTCTAAAATCAGCGATTGGGTTCTCGGCCACTCAGCTATGAGTATGATGCCCATGATGCTGATGAAAAGTTTTTAGCCGTTGTACACTTTTATCTAATAACAATTAAAAACAATAAAACTTAAAACGGGCACTACTTCAAAATAACACTTACTCACTTACGGTGAGGGCGAAAGTTTCAAGTTCATCTCAAACCCCCGACATCGACTGACGATTTGAACCTTCACAACGCTCCCATGTAAAGTTTTAAAAATAAAATTGGGCTATTTTTGCTTGATGGCACAGCATTATTGTGCTTTTTATCTTCTAAGACGAAATATCAGCTGAAAGACGGTTAGTCTCACGATATTTCCTTCTTCTGGCGACACTTCTTTATGCAACCAATACATACATATGTGCCTGCAGACAAAAAACGCCACGCACTAAATCACATGTGCTTCCATGCGGAGTTGTCTCATTTTACATCTTCAACGTACATTATTCGCCTCACTAGCCACCTAACCCTTTAACTGCAACCCTTACAGTCAATTCAGCTTTTCTTTGTGGCTTCGCATGGTTAATGATACACCCAATTAGTTTAAATCTGGGACAAATCTACAAGACATAGGGTAAGCAGAAATAGAACACAACTAGTCACACTCTGCGTTTGATTTTAATTAGTAAAACTGGTTTATTTATCAGCCAATTTACCACAGAAACTTCATCAAGAGATTGTGACTTTTCAACTGCTGCATTCACTCGCAGAAGTGCATACGTATACATATATACAATGCCGTTATGTTAGATGCATGATAGTGCTGGCACAACTGCACCGTTCTTTGTATCATTAACAACAGACAACCATCAATACCCAACTATACAGTTTCACAACTTGTGGATGTTTCTAATACGAGTAAAGGAAAGTTTACAGCAGTCACTTTTCATCATTCCTATGATTCGTTACAGATATTCGTTTTAAATCATTTTTTATGACAATGAAGCATAGAAATCTTTAAATCCATTCTGAGATTCTAACTTGAAATAACGCTCTACTGATGTGAGGATGTGGTTTTCATATTTTCACCTTTTTATAAAATAGCTTTAAGTTGTTTATTTTTTTTAAAGAAATTGAGATTCAGTACTTGGTGTGACCAGTAGTGGAATTCACTAACTTATAGCGATTCGATTCGGTTCGATTTTTCGAGATTTTCATTAGCGATTCGGTCGCTTGCACTATCGAATATGCGATTCTCTAACTTATCTATAACGATTCGGAAAAAGGATTTCCCATCTCGCTATATAACATACTCTATGTTCTCAAATGAAATTTTTTAATGATAATAATATGGATATAGTATTATTATTCCAATTTTGAATAAAAAATCAAATTATGTGCATTTTATTTAACGAAATAGAAAACAACTGCAATTTGTGTGTCGTTTAGTTTGCGAAACAGCTGATTGCGAATAAGCGAAAATCGCGAAAAAATAGTTAGTGAATACCAATATCGTGATAAATATCGGTTAGGACGAAATGTCGATTGCGAATGTCGTAATCGAAGTTAGTGAATTCCACTACAGGGTTAGCAATTATAATACCTATAATACAGACCTGTTAAATTCCCATTAGAATTGAGTAATCAATTGATTGAATAGCTGTTTCAATCATTAATGATTATTTTAATTGTTTTCAGAAATTTCCAATTACTAATTGATTAGAATTAGAAAAAAAATAAAAAAAAATTAAAAATTATCAAAAAAAATCAAAAAAATCAAAAAAAAATCAAAACTAATCAAAAGTAATCTAAATAAAATTTTTTGATTGTTTTTGATTACTTTTGATTTTTTTTGATTATTTTTTGATTTTTTTTGGTCTTTTTGCTGAGTATTTTTGAGGGTATTTTTATGTAGTCTAATTTTCGAAGTCAAGTGTTCACATTTTTATTTATCTTTTATTTTCTTACATATACATATATCTGCTTTCTTTGAATATTATACAATACAATTTCATTGATTTGTAAAACTGCAAAAAAAACTGTAAAATTTGTACAAAAACGAACTTATGCATCGCTTGTGCATATTTCCATCTATCAAGCAATACAAAAAATAATCAAAACAATCAGAAATAATCAAAAGTAATCAAATAATCAAAAACAATCAAAAGTAATAAAAAATATTTTTTTTTGATTACTTTTGATTATTTTTTATCCTTTTTCTAAATCATAAAAAATCATGATTGTTTTTTGATTGTTTTTTAGAATAATCATTAAAACAATCATTAAAACCCGTAAACAATGGGTAATCAATCATTACTATGCTTTTCCAAAAAGTAATCAATCAAACCGGTAATCATTAGGATTATTAATCATTACTTAACAGGTCTGCTATAATACAAATATAACCAAATTAGAAAAAGCCTCACTGTTACTGTCAACTTAAAATACCTTTTATGTCTATAATAGAGTTTTAATTTTAAAAACATCATTTTAAAATTGAAAAATAACAGTAAGACAGTAAGTCTATGGTAAAACATAACAAATTTCTTCATACCTCCAACCAACTGCATTTATTACTATGTTTTTCATAAGGAGACCCGACCCTGTTACATTTACTCATTTTAGCTAAAGTCTTTATTGAATATGAACCATGACTGTTCAGCATTTTAAATGTATTTTTAAGTTTATTAGAGATTTCAATTAAAACGCGCGTTGAGCAAAGGCTAATGGTATTATTTTCAGTTTCCTCGTCAGCTTCCTGACAGCTGCAATTGGCTATTGCAAATTATAGGAACAAGTGGAATTGGGCTTTAACAATTGTTAGTACATAGTCACCATGACAAGCTGCCTCAGCAGTACCAGTGGGAGCAGTACCACACTCCTACTAAATTAACATACAAAATTTCATACTTTCAGACTTTATTGTTGTATTATCTTGTTTTAAACCTTTTGATGTTTTCGATATCGGGGCGTGGTTATGGTTCAATTGCGCCTATTTTAAAAACAACCTACCTACCAAATGTCTAAATTTTTACTCAAATTATTGTGTGGACGATAAATGCTGGAGGCATTTATTTTAAGAACTTTGATATGGAGCTGTTTATCTACGTACATACATATCTCGATTATATTATACAACAAACCAAAGGCGGGAGTACCAAGTACTTGATTTGTAAACATGTGTATCCGGCATATAAACTTAATGTAATAAGAGTGGCTGAAATTCAACCAGAAAATTTATTTTTATTTTAGAAGTTAGCTATTACTTTCAATCGCTCTCTTTTCCTTTCTTTTCTCTGTTGCTTCCTTTAATTTACTTTCGCCAACTCGAAAGAGGTTCATAAATCTTTCGGGTAGTTTTGTTCTAGTAAATAATAAGAGCCATACATCAGAACGAGTACGACAAGGCACTCATAGAGTGTTATTTTCTTGCTTCGAGAGAGGACTTTACTTCTCCGAAGTACCATTTATTAGCAAGAGTGATTTTTAGTTGGATTTATAAGCCGACATTATTTTTGGAACTAATGCTGGTTCTCACGTAATTGAAGTCCATCGCTAGTTCGAAATTATTGCTGCTAACAGTGGCGTGGTTTTCAAGAAACAAATTCACTGACTCTTTGCCTGAACTTCGTCCACTGTAAAGGTAAAATGGAGGGGGGTCCCTATCTCGTTGTGAGGTTGAAGTGGCACAATCTCTATGTTTACCACATGCGTTAGTTATTGCCATCAGCGATGAATGACACGCTTGGTTCAATTTGTATGTTGAAATAATTAATTTAATTTGCTATTGGATTGTATATTTACTATATTTTTAATGCGAGCAATATTTTTATAATTTATCCTGTTACCTATACCTTAACACACACTTTAATCCATCATTACAAGTTATTCTTAAAACTCTGCACATATACGATACTGAGCTTTATATTTACACAAAAGATATCTCAAGCAATATATTAAAAACATACTTAGGTGCAGTTGAGAAAAATATGATTATATCAATTGTCAAGAAGTGCGTTTAATACATTGCCAGAAATATGTATGCATATATATGAACGTTGCATGGAAATTTATATGGAACCACCTTATATACATATGTTAAAACAATAAAATCTATATCGTCTCGTTAACTTTAAAATAGCTGCTTCCAAAGACTTGTCTCTGAACTTGAGGTACCATTTAAATTCCCATTTCACATATATATGTATATATAAGCAAATGTATATCCCTATTGCACAAACCCTTAAATAATACGTTACTGTTACTATAATTCCATTTTATAGTTATTTCGGCACACATACATAAGTGTAGACTTGTTGATTGCTTTTATTTGGAATCAACTGCTTTAGTATTAGTTGAACTGTCACTTATTTCAGGTTTACTATCCTCGGCCGGCTTGTTATCTTCAGTTGTCTGCCTGGCCTGATCCCCTTGTTCGCCATCAATTAACGCTCTCAACTCATCCGCCCAACCTAACGCCTCGGCTATTTGCCAAATACTATCATCACAATCGCCAATAAATGCGATATCACGTTTATTCTTTGGACTTAGCACATTGAATTTATAAATGGAGGTCCTGTTTATAAGTAGACGTGCACAATCCGGGTCAACATAGTCAATTAACGATGCAAATGGATATACTTCTAATGATGTTCCCATGACAATCAAAAGGTCACAATCTTTGAAATCTTCCTCTGGCAATTGATGGAAACGTTCCGGCAAATTTTCACCAAAGAAAACAATATCCGGTTTAACAAGACTACCACAATCCTCACATATTGGCATTTCATCGTTAAATATTTTCTCCCTCATCCAATCTTTATCGTATGATTTTCGGCATTCAAGACAATGATTCGTATAAAATGTTCCATGGGCTTCCACTAATTTCTCATCTGGTATGCCAGCTATACGTTCTAATGAGTCAATATTTTGTGTATAATGGCGCACTAAAATATTCTTTTCGTGTATAAGGCGTATGAAGTAATGCACTGGAGTAGGTTGGAAACTTTCAGGGTATAGTTCTTTAGCTAAAGTTAAGAATGGCTTTGGATTCTCCATAAAATAATCCAATTCAAATATATCGGTCGGTGCTGGTAAGTTATATTTTTTTAAGTTATTGTATAGTCCAGTCCCAGGAGAGCGAAAATCCGGTATGCCAGCAGCTGAAATAAGAATGCATAAATAAGCGATAAACAAAAGGAAATGTCGAGATATTCATTTGTATATTTAAAAAAAATTACAAAAATAAATTGGGAAATTGGAAGTTCACCACTGGAGAAATTTGGATTTAATTCGAGATTTCAATGCTAATAATACTTGTATTTTCATTCAATAAATCTTACTATGCTATTTTTGTAAATATTAAATAAAAACACAAAAAATGTAAGCAATGACAGCATCCATTTAAATTTTTTGTTTTAGCTTCTTATTACTATACGTTCTTTGTCTCGAATTTTGAACGCCTTTTTAAACAAACTTAAGATAAGCAACGACTCTGATTAAGGGCTAAATAACTTTCAAAAACAGTTTGAAACTGGTTTTTTCAACGAAAGAAAACTGAGCACATTTAAAAAAAAGGGAGGATCGAAGTAGATGGGGTTATTACAAAATCTAGGTAGGGTTCGCCTTTGCTTCGTAAACGCATGGGTTTATCTATTATGATTTATGCTTCTTGTACAATTTACGTATATGACTACGAAAGCCTTCAATGAAATGCTCTATCCATGTTTTGAAGATACGTATATATATGGACTGTTGCACTCGATACATAGTTGTATGTACGCGGACTCTGTTTTACTATCTGTTAGTTTTGCTCACCGATTTATGCCATCAAAATTTATTTCGGTTAGCCGGGTTATGTAGAAGTATAGGCCGTTGTTTGTACAGAATGTTGAATCATTTGCTAGAAAAAAATTTCATTTCTTGTTCTACTCCTCATTCGGCATGTTATTTCGAAATTCGGATTTTCTTTTTGTGCGTTTCAGCATCAACTATTGCTTTCAGTTCATTTTCCCAACCTAAGGCTTTGGCTATTTGCCAAATTCCATCTTCACAACTACCAATAAATGAGATATCTCGAAAATTATCTGGACTTTGGGCATTGATTTTATCAATAGGTTTGTTGTTTATAAGTAATCGAATACACTTCGCATCAACATAATCAATCAACGATGCAAATGGATATACTGCCAATGTTGTTCCCATTATAATTAAAAGATCACAACCTTTAAAATCTTTCTCTGATAATTGATAGAAACGTTCTGACAAACTTTCACCATAGAAAACAATATCCGGTTTAACAAGACTACCACAATCGTCACATACTGGCAGTTCATCGTTGAATATTTTCTCCTTCATCCAATCTTTATCGTATGCTCTTTCACATTCAATACAGTGATGTGTAAATAATGTTCCATGGGCTTCCACTAATTTTTCAGCTGGTATGCCTGCTAAACGTTCTAACGAGTCAATATTTTGCGTATAATGGCGTACTAAAAGATTTTTTTCATTCATGAGGCGTATAAAGTAATGCACTGGGGTAGGAACGAAATTTCCAGGGTATAATCCTTTGGCTAATGTTAAAAATGGTTTCGGATTTTCCAAAAAATAATCCAGTTCAAATACATCAGTGGGCACAGGTAAATTAAATTGTTGTAAATTATTGAATAGACCGGTTCCAGGAGAGCGGAAATCAGGTAAGCCAGCAGCTGAAATGCAAGTATATAAATAAATTAATATATCTCAGTGGTGGGCCGACAAGTTTGTAAGTGTATTGGTGGGAAAGTGTCGATGTATAGGCAAATACCACTGTTTAGTTGTTGTTGTCACAATATTTGGAAGAGTCTGCTCTATTGAGCAGGTGTTAGGGTGAACACAGCACATGTGGGACAAACATTTGGCATGTCAGGATTCAGTTCGGACAGCAGCAAGAGCCATCTTGTCTTCCTTGGCAATTCTCGCCCTCCTTCAGCAACAGTTAGAGCTTGTTCTGGAATAACGGCATTCACCGGAAGACACCTGAGCTAAGTCAATGGTCATGCCAAACGCACGTTCAATTTAAAATTGATGATTGATGCGTAAAAGATCAGATGGAAAAATTGCCATTGACCGCATTTACCGCCACTTTTGTGGAGGAATCCCCGTTCTCTCCCGCGTTCGATATGCCCCTTATTGCAGAAGCCGTGCGGAGACAGCTTAAAACAATTACATATGTAGGTTCGCCAAATTATGGGAGGAATTAGAAGCAGAACTCCACAAATTGACCATAGCCTCCTTGGATGTGCATCGCTTCAAATATTCATTTATTTTTCATAATGTGAACGACGGCTAAAATTTTTTTTTTTTTTTTGCATTAGCTTAATTTGCTTGCAACGACGATTTCTATTTATTTGAATTATTACTCGAAGTAACGAATTCTTACTAACATTTTCTTTCAAAGTGTTCATTAACTCAATTAGCCGTTTTCAGAGCCATTCAAAAAACTTGTTTGAACTTCAAATAAACCGTTATATTCCTGAATCTTACATTAGAAAATGGATTACCACCCTAGTTTAGATTTATTTTCGTATTTTTCATTATATCAATCACTAGTTGTGAGTATCAACGCGCCGAATTAAGGTTGTTGAAATAAAAGAGTACGTCCCGTTTTTATTTTTAGGTTATCTCAATATAACAAAATTAATAACAATAAAAGCAAAATTTAATGTAAGCATAAATAATTAGAAGTCAATGTACTTACACGTTGATATTCCAGCACCAGCCAAGGTAATTATTCGTTTAAAGCCATTGGTTTTCCAATGATTTAGCAATCCATTAAAAGTCAAGTCGGATAAAAGCTGAAATGTTGCAAGAAGAATTTACTCTAAGTGATGTACTTATTAGCTAATTTAGTTTAATTTACTGTTCTTCTTGAAGTTTCTGGCGGTGAAGGTGGTTGCGGTGTAGCTAGAGACAACTTAGAAAGTAAAGCATTCAAGTTCGAAGACATGGCTTCCCGCGCACCTGCAAATATATTTTAAATTACAAAATTATCCTGTAGTGGAATTCACTAACTTATAGCGATTCGATTCGGTTCGATTTTTCGAGATTTTCATTAGCGATTCGGTCGCTTGCACTATCGAATATGCGATTCACTAACTTATCTATAACGATGCGAGCAAAGGATTTCTCATCTCGCTATATAACATACTCTATGTTCTCAAATGCCATTTTTTAATGATAATAATATGGATATAGTATTATTATTCCAATTTTTAATAAAAAATTAAAAATATGTGCATTTTTAGAAAACAACTGCAAATTATGTGTCGTTTAGCTTGCGAAACAGCTGATTGCGAATAAGCGAAAATCGAGGAAAAATAGTTAGTGAATACCAAATATCGTGATAAATATCGGTATGACAAAATGTCGATTGCGAATGTCGTAGTGAAGTTAGTGAATTCCACTACTGATGAACTGTTAAAAGCGAGGCTACTGGCTTGTATTATCGAATGGGATGACAACTAAACATTATATTACTTTTTTGTTGTTTTGGTATTATTAACAATGGCCCACTTATCTTCTCCTTCTTCTATAGTATTATTCTAAAACAAGGCGCTTAGCTAGACTAAACTACAATACGTACATAAATAAAATGTGTATCAAATGAAAGCTTATCATGAGCATGTTTGCACAAAATTACAAAAATTTCAATTGGTTAATTTGTTCATAAGACATTAGCGTTTAAAGTTTGTCCCGTAGCTATTTTTTGGAGTTAGAAGGAGCCATTTAAAAATGTTCTCACACAGCCCGTTGTCGAGTCTGTCCCGTAAATAGGCCTGTTTTCGCCATTGCCAGAGCTACTTCATTTGAGAGCCCTTAAATAAAAAATTGGGTCACGATCACAATTGGGTGGCATATTTGTTGCTCAATAACCGAGAAAAACAGAAAGGTCCGATTTTAGTATTTAATTCAACAACACCACAAATTAAGTAAAATTTTCTTAACTTTACATTAGGGTGTTATCAGAAAAAAATAAAAGGGCTTTCTGTGATAACGACATTATAGCAATGGTTGTTGTTGTTGTTGTTGTTTTAACAACAAAATCACTCCCCGAAGGTTTTGGGGAGTGTTGTCGAAATAACAGTCCTTGGCCGGATATGAATCCGGTACGCTCCGGTACTCCCTTGCGGTACTCCCTTGCGGTACTGCCCGACTGTCGTGGGAGCGATTTGGTATGACCAGTGCAACCTTCTAGGTCATGTCACCCCTCCTTCCGAAAGAGAAGATGGGTAATGAGAGGTGGGAGGCATCATATCCGTAGATCAACCACCATCGAGTTGTACATCATTACCTTTGTGCATATTGGTCGCCTCTTACGACCGGTATGCCTACCGCGGGCATATTCTAAGCCCCAACCCGAGACTTGAGCTTATCGCGGACAAAGTTCACAGCCATACATTATGATTTTCATGATAATTCTTGAATGGTCGGTAAGTTCGCTGCCGAAACATAAAAACGCTCTTTCATAAAAAATAACGATACTTTCAATCAATATTGAACCAAATCTAAATTTTCACCGGAAGTGCTGGCTGAGACATCTAAAAGTACTTCCTATTAGAATGACAGTTACGTTCCACTTAAGCCAATTGGTTAATATGCTGTTGAACCGTCACGTTTTCAACCCTACTGTACCATTGTACCATTTTTTGACACTAAAGACCAATTCAGCCATCAATCCATAAACCGGTCGACATGGCATCTCAGCCAGCAACTATAAACATAATTCACCACAAACCTATGCATAATTGCATTTCATACCACACAATGAACTTTGCTTTAACTTATAATCATTGTTTGCCCCTATAGAAATATAATAGTCTCGCAATTAAAAACAAGAACAAGAACTAGGAAGGAAAATAGAAAACATTTCTTTAAAAATATGGCAAGAAACGAGACTTACTCGCCGCTCTAGCGCTCTGAGTACGATCAATTGGTTGATCGCTTGGTGTACGCGTTGACATGGGTCTACCTTCGTTCTTGCTCATCACTGTTAATTTTTCTATAGAACCAAACAAATATCTTTTGAAATTATTTATTGACTTATTGTTTGACAACGCCGTCTTCGATATATTTTTGTAAACACTTCCACACAACATCAAAAAGGTTCTTGTCAATCTACACAACATGCAATCCACAAAAGTTCCCCACATTTCAGGCAGTGCTGGTAGCTGCCTTTCTTTTGCTAAGGCTGCCACAGTTTCCACTTGTTATAACCAACCCAAAAATTTCCAACCAGATAAATTATAGGTATTTGTTTACTTTGAGAGAAAAACTTCCTAAACATGTTGTTTTTGGACGTGTTTTGGCAGTTGTCTCCTGTTGTTGTTAGCAGTGGTTGTTGTTGTTAGCAGTTGTCTCCTAAACGCAGTTGTCACAAAGTATGATTGTCAATTCGTAGTTAAGACTCTCAAAGATCTACCAACCAGCATTCTTGTCGAATATCATCTCAAAAAGCATTGCACGGAATCATTTGTCGGTGTATCTGAATGAACATAGAGTCTACAGTCTTATGGTTCAGTTATGCTTGCATAGCAGGGCATAGGATAGCAATACACGGCACGTAAAAGAAAATGTTGATTATACTTCGCACAACGCACAGCCCCTCAAAATCAGATATTCGCGAAACATACAGAATTTCATGAGCTCGCACACATTCTTTCAGCTTTTCTTCTTCCATTACAACGCTTTTATTTGTTTTTTAATAAAATTTATAAGAATAATAAGCAAAAGCTTTGACAGTAGGTATGTTAAGTTACATAGAGATCAAAATTCAACAGACTTCTATGCCATGCTCTGGTTTGCCATGCGTTGTATAATCGAATACATGTAAAACCAATTCAACAGATATCGAAAATGACAGATCCCATACAATGTATTGCTATGCTATGCAAGCATAATTGCACCATTAAGAAACACCAAAATATTATAAAAACATACCCAAAACGGCAGGCAGCACCAGTTTTTCAACTTCACCTCACAAGCCACGCTATATGACTTGTATGTACCACACACTACCAACTGTCAAAATTGTTTTGATAGCTTGACACTGACCAGCCCAGCTGGTTTGTTTTCTTTTCCTGAAAATTTTTCTTATTCTGGCGCGTTGGTTTTCATGCGAATAGAAATTATGCTAAAATAAATAGAAATTAATTAAAAATAAGTACAGAAATAAACAACTAGTACCATGTAAAGTATATTTTGAGTGTACGTGTGTTTTATAAGAGTGAATGTAGGAAGGTTTGTATACGGGTGGCGCATTTTCCCCATTGCAGACAGCTTAGAATAACAATTGGACGGTGAGAAAAAATATATACCACAGCGTCCTCTGCCGCCTGCTAAAAGTGTTGTAATACATTTTCTATTACATTTTATAGGCAATTTTTGAAATTTGTGCGTCTTAGGTCGACAATAAACAATTCAAACTATCGATTTTTAACGATACCTCAAGCAAAATGCACCTCAATCACGCCACTGCTATGGCTAATTACCAACATTACCCGCCGCCGCAAATATCAACGCACGGTGGCACGCCCACAGTGCAGCAGCAAACTACTATAGCAACAGCCGGTACACCATTTACATTACACCAATTGACTGCTGTACAAGCCATACAACATCCTACACATCAGGCTATGTTACATCCGCAGCATCCGTTGGTTCACCTATTGGATATATCTTCTACAAATACACCGAATCCAACGCCGATGGCTCCGACTAAGGTCGAGATACCGGATCAGCCGGAACAACCAATGCAACCGCCAGTCGAAGTTAAAATGGAGGATCCACGTAAAAAGAAAGAATGTACTGTTTGCAAAAATAAATTTCGGCAATTGACTACTTTGCGGAATCACATGAAAATTCACACTGATGAACGACCGTATAAATGCAAACATTGTGATCGTGCGTTTCGGCAAATTTCTACGCTCACCAATCATGTCAAGATTCATACTGGGGAGAAGCCGTTTACATGCAATATTTGCGCAAAAGATTTTCGTCAACAGAGTACATTAATTAATCACATTAAGACTCATAAAGGTTAGTGATTGTATAATAATTTTGTGAGGCTATAGAGCTGCTAATAGTACTCTAATCAATCTGTGGGACGGTTGTGCGTCATGACACTTCAGCTAGCACTTCCTACCGACATCTCTGTTCTCTTAACATTACAAATTAGAGTCTCACGGTATAGATGGTTGCGGCAATTTCTGAGAGAGTGGGGCCCCCTCCCTCCTGCGTCGTTTTTCCATCAGTGTCATAGTTCGTTAGAAAATATGACCACATCAAAAACCTTCCATGGTACAAATACATTTGGAGAGTTTTGAAAAACTTTCGAACCATTTTGATGTTACATGTTCCAGTACTCCGAATATTGATGGATCGTGGATTTCAGTATACATATTTCGAAATCCATCAATATGGATCACGTCAGTATGTACTGAGCGTGTGCCAACTGCCTTAAGGCATTGTACCGAAGCGTACGAGATTCATATTTGACATGGTATAACTCTGTTTGATGAGGCCTATTCATGAATGGATTCCCCGATTAAAAAAATAATCATAATAATAACGTAGATCTTTTAAGCTGAAATCAGCACATACAAATTAGGAGTTAGGACTGCGGGTTAGGTGTTTAGAAGATATGTACATCTAAAACTTTGGGGAATGTTTCTAACAATTAATTAACCTAACGCCATAAATTTATTGTATTTCAGAATCGAGCACTCCTACATCATTGTTAAACTATCAACCAGGTACTAAAATAAATAATCGCAACACGAAATTGGCTCAAAATCAAATGATTGACTATCAAAATCGTTCTATAACGAAAACTCTTTACACTGGCAGCTATAGCTCACCGCAGGCAGATGAGCTAGTTAAACCCTATCAATGTAATGTTTGCAAAAGACGTTTCCCACAGCTAAGTACACTACACAATCATGAACGAACTCACATTGATCCGAAACCGTATAAATGTGAAATATGCGAAAAATCCTTTAGTCAACTGGCCACATTGACCAATCACAAAAAGATACATTCTGGTGAGAAGTTATTCGCATGTTCCTTTTGCTCGATGCAATTTCGACAGCAGGCAACTTTAACCAATCACATGAAGACACACAGCACAGGTGAGCCCTCTTGTGTGTTAGCCGTTTGACTGCAAAATTACAACTTTAATTTCCTCCCTAACAAAGCTTTTATTTAAATCTTACACGTAAATAGCTGCCTGCAATGCAAATGCAATATCAACTACAACAACAACAATGGCACCACCACAAGGCATCAATCACATGACTGCAACCACACTTGTAGCACAAGGAGGAGAACATCCACAGCTCAATAATATGGTACACCAGCAGTTGCAAGCTGACCACCCATTGTTGCATTTTCTCGATAGTAATACCACAGTAAGCACCATTGTTACGAAGGAGCCATTTAATCCCACAATTAGTCGACGTTTCAAAAACGAAGCCGATAGTTTAATGTTGGAGAGTCCAGACCGCCCATTTCCATGCCTAATTTGCCGTAAGGCATTCTCACAACAAAGTACTTTAGCCAATCATATTAAGACGCACACTGGTGAAAAACCATATAAATGCAAAGTATGCGAATCGAATTTTCGGCAGTTGTCCACCTTGAATAATCACATGAAAATACATACTGGTGAAAAGCCATATAGTTGTTCCTATTGCCCTAAGCAATTCCGACAAAAGAGTACACTCATTAATCATGTTAGAATTCACAGTGTTTAAGAAAAAAATAATGAAATAAGAATTATAAATAACGGTTATAATTGGAAGCTAAAAATAGTTCTGTTCGCGTATTTTCCAACAAAACAATACCCAGAAAAAATTTCTAAAATTCTTCTCATAACGAGAAAACAATTAATAAATAACAAAAAGGTTTTGCGAAAAAAAGTTCTTACAAGTGAAAATGTGTCCAGCATGATTGCGAGTATCATTTTCGCCTTCATAAGTTCTACAAATATACAAATTTTTGAGATGCGAATGCCTCGATATAATTTGCAACAATTGTTCCTTGATCTTAGATGAAATTGGGTACGCGAACATAACTAATTGTTACATATAGGAAACAATAAATAATTATAATGGACCTCCCGGTAACATAAATCCATAGAAAGCAAAATATAAAAGAGACAAACCACCATCTCATATCAGTACGCCACATAACGAAATTCATAAAGAACAGAAGCAAACAGCATTGTGAATTCCAAATTATTACTTAAATATAACCCAGCTATCTAATCAATGTAATGAGTTACTTACCTGCTGTGCAATATGTATTGTCCATGTAAATGTATTAAATAACAGAATAGAGTTTCGAGAGTAAGCTGATAAGTTTTTAAGTAGATATGAATAATATAAGACAAGCAGTCGTGGGAGACACAGCTTAATTGCACACACTCAAACATATTTTAGAAATAGCTTCTTTAAATTAGCCGTCAATAGCAATTCAGATAGGGTCCAACCCGTATTTTAGGTTATTTAGCTGATTCATTAAACAAATTTGTTTTCTACTCCAATTATGTAAAAATTGCCCAAATTTTGTAATTGAGCTATTAATTTTGCCTATTCTGTAATTGGGTTTGAAATCCTTTGACTTTTCAAAAGCTGTAGTCGTTTCCGTTTGACCCACTTTAAATGACCTCAATACCTTATCGGAAGATACCTGCCTCATGTCTCGACCTTTAAATCCCTTTATTGACATGTAATCCCCCGAAATAGTTAAATAAGAGCGGCATTTTTAGAGAGCTAAACTCTTAACTTAAGACTGAACTGTGTTTTTTTCAGACTCAACCCCCCCACCATACCAAATATTTCCTTACCCTGCTTCTGGGGTGTCCCCTCATGCCACTAAACATCTCTAAACTGTTCGATAGAACGTACTCTCCTTACATCAATATAACCAACCGTGTAGTTTCCTTGGACTCACCTCAGAAGAACTTGAAGACGATTACCGAGTGATTGTGATCTTTAGGCAGGTTTAAGCACTGTTAGGACGCTAGATTATACCCGAGAAAGGCAGCCTAATATGAACCCGGTACACCCTTGCCTGTCGCGGTAGCGATTTGATAATGCTAGTGGAACCTTCTAGGTCATATCACCAGTGTAGTGTTGCCGTTTTGGTTATTTTTAAGCAAACATTGGTAACTTTTCCCTTTTTAAAACTTGTTTGGTAATTTGTAAATTTTTTCCTTGTTTGGTAATTTTTTCGATGCCTTGAAGAGTTTTTGTTAATTTTCCTCTGATATGCGATATTTGTATACTATTTTAAGTAATTTCAAAAAACCTGTATGTGTTGGTTTTTTAAAATGGCAGTTTTTTTTGGTAATTAACTTTTTAATTTTTGGATATTTCTTTTTTATTGCTCTGGCAACACTACACAGGAAAGGAGAAGATAGGTAATGAGGTGAGAAATATCATATCCGTAGATCAACCATCCACTTTGGACTCTATTACTTTTGAGCATTACCGCAATAGCCAGTTCTATCGTACCGGATTGACCATTTTTTTACCCGCCCAAGTGATGTTATTTTAGTAAAGCCCTGTCTAATTTGTCACCTTCAAGTATATTAGTCAGTAGTGGAATTCACTAACGATTAGGGCTAAAGATTCACCAAAAATTTAAAATTATAAGCGTTTATTTAACGGCACAGATAAGAACCCCAAATTGTGCTTTGTTTACTAAAAAAAAGTTAGTGAATACCGAAATCTTTGTCATCGTTACGACAAAATGTCGATTGCTAATTTCGCTGTGGAAGTTAGTGAATTCCACCACAGAACATCAATTGTTTTAGAACACTGAGTGAGCACGTAGTTTCGATAGTTTATTCGCTTCTTACGACAGTTATGCCGACCTAGGGTATATTAAAACCCCTTAAGTTGCAGGGATAAAGCCATGCCTGTCGTAAGTTGCGACAAAAACCCACAACGGCAATGACGTGCAGCATCACGGTTGATCTACAGTTATGATGCCTCTCAATTCGGATTCCCAACTCATCTCTTTCCTTATGGAGGGAGGGAGGGAAGGAGGATAAGTTTCGAAACTTTGGAGTAAATCTAGATGCTAGTACCGCAGCGTACCGGTTTAATATCCGACAAAGGATTTTTTACATCCCCTACACTTCCAAGAACCCTACACAAACTGATAACATCCCAGCAAACATTAAGGTTAGAGGACGATTAGAAAACGACTCGAATTCTAATGTTATTCTCTAAGGTAGATGGTTAGAGAACGATTTGTGAAACTGTCGCGAATTATAGCATTCTCGACAAAAAGGGGACTTAGTTCTCGATATCGAGAAAAAGGTTGGTTATCGATTCGAATTCTAACGTGAAATTCTAATGGGTTTCTAATGAGAAATTTCTAACTGAAATGAAATGAAATCCAATTGTTCTTGTTTAATTCCATTTCGATAAATTTATTGCTTTAAATATGTTTGACATGTTTTAAGCTTAAATATCTAATGGGAATAAAATTCAAAGTTTTTATACCTTAGTTTATAAATACAATACTTGACAATACACGCATCTTCGCTATTCGAGTGTTTCTCTAATCATTCTCTAATCGTCCTCTAGCCTAGTTCTCTAACGTGATTTTCGATTAGAGATACATTAGAGAACTACATTAGAATTCGAATGTAAAACTACAGTATTTCTCTAACGTTAGGGGCTGTGTGTGCTGGGATCTACTGAAACGAAACCTACTCTTGGTTCAGTAAAAAATTATTATTTGTAAGAAGTTAGACATTATCACATTTATTGTGACTTGAAAACCATTCGCGATCAATGAACGTATCAGCTCGAATTTGTATTTGTTATGTCTTGAGTAGCAAAGCAGGCCAATATCTCCTCCTCGATTCGATATCTTCACAAAATTATGAACACGAAAGAATAAAAAAGAAAATCGGGGGGTTTTTACGATAGTGCAATTGCATGTTTTAAAATTTAGTAATTTTAGTATTTTAGATTTTAAATTTTTTTGGTTTTCGTTATAATTATTATGTGTTCGTGCTGTATAGGCGTGTAAGAAATTCTTTGAACTCGACGTCCATGTTAAATATAGTACATTTTTAACTTTTAATATTTTTTATTTTTATTTTTAGCCGGTGTATATGTACCGACCGCGAAATTGTTCATTATGAGGAGGTAATTCTCGGAATGGTCGTGCGGTAACAGCCACCATTCATGAGATTGAGGAGAAGTCATATTAAGATTATTTGGAACATTTAAGAACTTTGCGAACTTTGTGATCAATGCTCACATGTGCAGTTGCCCAGAAACCAGGAGGACCTTTAATCCTCAATACTGCCATGTGGTATGATCTATTTTGGATCAGTGCTTAGTTAATCGGAATTAAGTGGTGCTGGGTATCAACGCTAACTATATAGCTCTATTCGGATTTTTAAAATACTGTTTTCTCAATTAATTATGCCCGGTATAAACCTAAGATAATATTATATCTTTACTATATGTCTAAAATGAATCAAAAAAACTTTATAAAATATGTTTAAGTCATGTTCATTTGCAGTTATAATTTCATTGATTTCTTTTCAATATATTTTAATGCCGATTCGAGTGCAGTTCACTTTCAAGTGAGCAGATAACACTTAGCTTAAAATATATTATTCATTCGCAACTTTATTGAAAAACGCCAGCTATACTTACTCTCACAAGACTCTATCAATAATATACCAGCATACACACAAATATACAGGGTGTTTCTTTTGTTTCGAGACATGTTCGCTTCCTGTTAGTGCGAATATTTTTGAGATAAAATAATAAATATGCATAATTGTACTATTACGTATAAAACCAATTATAATGTGCGTAGAACAAAACTTTTAATAAGAATTCGTGTAGAATAAAGCGATATTTGTAAGCAGAAAAATGTGCAAGACTTTTGATAACTATGTATCAGCTTAACCTAAATTTTTAATATTTTATTACAACTTCTGAATGCATGTATACTTGCAGAGAAGGTCAAATGAAATCAAGAGACGCTGAGAAAATGCATGCAAAAGCTCAAAAACTTTGCATTTGCTTTAATACGGTCGCTACCGTCTAAACGGGTTTGCCGTCCTACATAACGCGCCAATATTTTCTTCACGCTGATCTTAGAGGGGAGTCAGAAAAGGTATCCTTTAGAACAACACGTAATCGCAAATAGGTGCCCCAAAATCATTAGCTCCTGTTCTCTTGAACTATGTGCACTGGTCAGCGGGAAAGAATATGTATATGTATCTAGATATGTATGTGCCTGTGGCAGCGATCAAGTGTACCTCTTTCCATGACT
The DNA here is from genome assembly GCA_951509765.1 of Sphenella marginata. NCBI lineage: Eukaryota > Metazoa > Arthropoda > Insecta > Diptera > Tephritidae > Sphenella > Sphenella marginata. The sequence continues at coordinate 98,511,689 of OX608079.1, forward strand.
TTCGTCGGCTGCTCATATCTTCATTGGCAGCAGAAATCATCATCATCATATAAGTAAAACTGATTGGGCCAGCTCCCTCATATCTCTTCTCACTCTGTCTGTGTATGGTTTTCGATTGCTTGTATTACTGCGCAGAACACACCTTTGCCCTTTCGCAACACTTAATATCTGTGTCTACAACAACCACATGGAAATTACAGAAAATTTTAACTTTAATTTTTTCCTTTCAGAACCCCATGAAACCACCAAGTCTCAAGGGGGAAAATAATAATTTTTTAGGTAACATTGCAACGGATTTGGATTCAAAGTACCTGGATTATAAATAACCTATGGTTCGTCTGTCGAATGAGAAAAGTTTACAGAACTACAACAGTGTTTTTGTTATTATTTGTCTGCGGGCGGAATGATTCTCTAACTCAAAATTAAAGCTCTTGTGCCATATAGTAAAGTTCCAAATATTTTTACATTCTCATGCAAACTTTTTTATGTCCTCTTTAATTAGAAATATTTTTGAAAAAGTGGGAAAAAAGTTAGCATCTATATCGGATCGAAATATGAAGTCCGGGAGCATATAGTAAAATTATACATAGAACAACTTTGTAGAATATTTTAACCAGTTGGCTGTCTCATTAAAGGGTCTATTTGCCTCTTTGATTAATATACTATTTTTCGGTCATTAGAGAAATATTAGGACATTATTATTTAAATTTTTCCAACATTTATTTTAAATTGCATCATTGCGACTGCTTTCAACCCCGATTCCGCAGTTGTTTTTCTGAGAATGGACTCCCCGCGAATGGTATTCTTCGGCTATCTCCTAAGCTGCTTCATAATTCATCAAAAAAAATTGGTTCATGGTATCATCGCCAAAACCCAGCCTTAAACGAGGAAACTGAGCAAGATACCTAACCCGAACCCACAATCGAAGATGAGGGAATAGACGTCCCACAACCCGACTACAATGAGGTGCGAATGGCAATATCACGATTAAGAAACAATAAAGCAACTGGCTGCAGACCTGGAAAATCTTACCATGGACCAGATATTTACAATACACCAAATCTTGGAAAAAAAAACCATGAAAAAATAACCGACTCGCATCACCTCTTTGTTGATTTTAAAGCCGATTTCGATAGCTCAGTCAGGACTTCTCAGAGTCGTTCAAAACGAAGCTAAACGAACTATTTTAGAAAAGTGTGCAACTGTTGGCGTATGCTGACGTCATTGATATCATCGGCCTTAACTACCGCGCCATAACTTCTGCTTACTTCAAACTAAAAAAAAAAGCGGAAAAAATACTCAAAAGAGTTATTCATATTTTTTCATTATTGATAACTGGCGTTACAACAGATATCCACCATAAAACACATTTGGAAAAAAATGTCGCTCACAACGTTATTTCAGGCGACCATTCATTTTGTGAAAAAAACTTACAATTTTGATAAATGTCTTGGAATTTTAGCAAACTTTGCGACCACACATATTGAGTTTGAAATAAAATATTTCTTATCCCGATAACAGGATTGTAGAAAGATGTTGCTATAGGGAATTTGTGGCATTTCCTCAGTATGGAATCTATTAGTGGTCTTATTTTCCGATCGATTTGATTCCGAAATTATCCCTAAAACAATCTCGAAAAAGTTACAAAAGGATCCCGGTAAGTTCCCGAAGTAATCTTAAACGGATCCATATATGTATGTCCCTGAATAACGGCCTTGATCCTTTTATGTGCTCTTCTTTTTTTCAAGTGATTTACTTTTTGTCCATGTTAATAGCAATTTTCAAATCACATCGACACGCCAGCGACTGTAAAATTTTGTTAATAAGATGATAGATTAGGTACTCGCAGTCGCTCAGTAATCGATCGGTTCGACATTCGCAATCGCTTAGCACTCAATTATCTTTTTTTATTCGACACTCGCAATAGGTGTGTTTTGTTGAAAGCTGCCACAATAGTTTAAATTTGAATAAAGTCTGAGAAGTTATAAAAATTGAAACAATGAAGTTTTGTAGTATATTTAATTTCATTTATTGGACTTGAAATGTTAACAGTATTTGTGTACTCATTGTTCATGATTTAGTTGTGTTGTTGTTTTACAGTACATAAATAACGTGTATTATTCTATACATACGTTCAAATACATAGTACATAATTTTAAGCGTAAATAGGCAATAATGTCGTCAATCTAATCTAATGCGTGGCTTCTAAGCAAATTTTTGTGTCGATTCTAATTAGCTATAACGATGCTCTGACTTTATTTCATATAACTTTGAAGAAAATTCAATATAGGTGCGTTACGTGTGACCGTTAAAGAGTTTTGTGTTTGAATAGAAAGCTTACTTATGTACATATATATTTTAGAAATTATGCTATAAATACCTTTAGATTGATTACAATTAAATTTCTTATTTTTTCGTTGATACAAATCACGACACGATTTATAGATTAAAAAAATAGCTCGTTTTACTTGATTAAGATAATTTTATGTATTTTTTGTTTTTTATTTATTTTACGCAGGGTTCATAACAGGGCAACACTTTCAAACTCGCAAAATGCCTCATTACTACGGAAACCTTGTAAATAAACCGGTTTTTATGAATTACTATATTTAACTTTCTATATTTTGCAATGTGCTATGAAAATCAGCCATGCATTTCCTGATAACGTGATATTCAGTAATTTATTATTTCAAACATTAGACTTTAGTTCTTTTATTTAAGAAAAGACTGAGCAAAATGGCGTGGTTGTACTCTTGAGTTTAAATGTTGGTGGCAACTCAATTTGTGTCACAACTTGACTGCTGCTGTTATTGCGATCGATCAGAAAATCCGCTAGTCTAAATTTAACACTAGTTGTTTATAGTTTCGGGACTAGGCCCGCTTCTTTCTACGTTTATGACAATCATAACAGGAAAAATAAAGAAATAGATAAAGAAATCTTTCTTTAGATTAAAGGACTAAGAATGCTAGCTTCACTTCATAGCACATCGCTGTATGTATGTATGTATGTATGATGGTTGTTATATTAATTAAATTTGAAAAATACCAAAACAAATACTTAATGGGCCGAGTTGAGCTTAAAACAAGCTATTAAGCTGAAGATTCCAAAATATTCTTCTTTGCTCTATGCTAAGTATACATATTTTTATGGAAAATTTAAATCTCTAAAACAGCAGATCCAATGCCGTTTTGCGATAAATTCGTTCAGCCAAATGTTCTTAAAAGTTGAAAGCTGCACATGGGGAAATAGCGCACACTCTAACATAAATTTAGAGGTCTACTTGGTCGGAGGATATGTTCTATCCTAATGTCCTCATGGTGCACTATTCGGCCTTCACAGGAAAGCTGCAAATGGTTTAGGCGCATTTATATAAGATTTATGTTTATTTGTCTCGCGAGCCACGGTAATGAGGTTCTTATACAACTCAAATGAAATTAATATTCTTTTTACTTATTTTTAAAAGTATAGTTAGTGTTATATTAGCCAACACACCTTTTTACACTTTGCATATTTAATGAAATATGTATGTATATGTTGTATGTATGTATCATACATGTATATTTGTTTATTAGACCGTTAAAGATTTCTTCTCGTTTTCGAGCTGACTCAAAAGTTTCATTTGGGCTTAGAAAACAGACTGTTAAAATATAAAGGACATCGGCTTCTTTTCCATTCCGAATTAATATTATATTTCAAAAATAGCTTTAATTTCTACATTTGTTTTAAATAAAATATATAAATTACTAATGAAGCTGTTCGCATAACATTTATCGATCAATGTTAAAGATTTCTTTCTTACCGAAATCGCCATTGTACTACTTTTACATGTACTTCTAGGCATGCTTAATTAATATTCATGGTGAGAGGTTATACGCTCACGTGACCTTATAGGTTTACAAATTCTTCGCCATGAAAATTCTCTAAGGGGTTTTCACATTTCGGCTCGGTAACTTCAACTTTGAACTTGATTAACTTTTGAACGAAGAACTAAATTTATATTAAATATGTAATAAAACTCAGAAGCAGATGATTAAAAAATGCGATAATATTAAGGGTCCATAATTTAAAAGTCAATTTTCTACACCCGAGCGTGTTTTCAGATTCTGTTTTTAACACGCTCTATGAGTTGGCCGATGTCTTGAGGTTTTAACTGAAACACAAGTAAAATATAAAAAGAAATTATAAATAGCTTAACATTAGTAAGCGAATACTATATAGTAAATATATAGCGAATAAATGTTGCAATGAAACCGCAATTAACGGTAAAATTTATGTTTAGGAGTATTTTTGGTATTTCCTTACCGATGAGCGAAATACCTGATTTCCTAGTCACTTAAAGCTATATTTTTCTTTTCTTTTTTTTTTTTACTTAAATGCCCATTTCATAACGAAACAGGCAGCTAAACCAACGAATGCATAAACCATTGACTTAACAACAACCGCTTGCGGCACTGTACGTGGCACAATATCAGCAAAACGTCCATTGGGTGCGTTCGGTCCCATTAGCCGTGGATTGTAATGAATTCGATCCAAATTTGTTTGAATTGCACGCAAATGGTGTGTATGTTCATCTAAAGTGCGGTTCATTTTGTCAACAGCTGATGCCAACCTTCAATGATAGATAAAAAAAAAAACATTTGTTTGAAGTATATTTCAATACAATGTGAAGTCATTCCAGACTTACTGTTTCAATGATCTGCAAGATACCTTGCCTGCATCTGGATTTGAGACACTTGAATCGGTTTTATCATCATCGTGTACTAACGGTAAAATTGAACGACTTGCATGCCTAACCTTCAATAGAGAAGACGATTTAATTAACTGCATCGGATCAGCATTCACGATGCTCGGATTACGCACCACTGGCGCCCTATGGCGTGTCTTCGTTAATACTTTGTAATTAGCTTCATATTGTCTAACATCATTCCGTTGATCCCATGGACGTAAATCGGCGTATCTGTATTCCCACTTAAAATAAAATAAATTATTAAGTAACGTACATATTTATCTACAAGCACATTTGGTAATTGCAAGTTTGCTTTTTTTATTGATTCCTACACGTCGTATGATTTTAAACACTGGGTGCTGAGCTCAAAATAGAAGCAATCTGGAAAAGTTAGTCAGACGTTTCGTCAGCAGGGTCAGACCACCATGGGGCGCGGACAAAGCGTGTTAAGTGAAATTGAAAAACCAAAAAATTCCACTCGCTCGCTATTTTGTGCAGCAAGTCAAAACTTACTACCGACTACCACCACCTTCTGGTACTAACTGACGGACGTAGGTACGCTTTGCCTTCTGGAATGACTCCAATATTGCCGCTCAATCTAGCAGACACATATTAGAGGTAGTTGCAGGCACGGAATGCCTTCCTAGGAAGACCGAACATTATTAGCAAAGTGAGGTGGAAGGCTCGTACTATAAAGAAATGAAAAAGAGATTAACAGGCAATTTCTACTAAACTGTATTACTTAGCAAGGACATTTGATCCAAATAAGAACAGAGTGAGTAAAGAAAAACACGGACTGGAGCTGCAGAATAAGTGATCTATTTTGGCAGAAGCAAGAACCTCTGTCCCATGTTGTGCTCCCCATGACAACTCTGATTTGTTAACTGCTCAACCTGGCAGACCCTATTGGAACTGCTAGTTTCCATGGACTTCCGTAAGAAAAGATAAGTCGGGAATGGACGTCCCTACGTATCGAAATATTGATAATAAGCTTGTTAAAAAAATGTTCTTCATGGTTTTCCGTTTCAATATGCAGGTGAAACGGAGTGAGTTTCTTTATTCCTGCTATTTAAATCAATTTTAGTTACGAGGTTAACGCAGAAATCTATGACAGACTGGTATTCTGGACTTTTGAGTTACTTAGTTAAAAGTCAGTTATAAACTATTTCTTAGTTGCTTAGCGCACTCACCTGATCTAAAATTGGATCAAACTGAAAATGTACTGGTTGCCATTCGCTGAATGCAAGCTTACGATCCTTGGCTGCATTTCGCTGCGCCTCTTCCAACACGGTCTTTTGTTCTGTAGCTCCAACTTGATCATCATTACGTATCGCTAACGAAACTTTTTCCCACAACTTTTCGGATTCATTTGGTAACTGCGACTCAAGTGGCACCACATAACGTGTTAGACGCTTCTTCTTCGTTTCTGTATCAGCTTTGAAAAGTATAGATTCTTCACCAGTTTTTGATTCTTTGATTGTCATTTCTGTATCCCAGTGACCACTAATTGTAGCCATTGTTTCTTTCCCCAACTTAATTTTACCCGATATTAAATTGGTATAATCCGACCCGCCCAGGAATGGTTTTAATTTAAATTCTAATTCTGTCTTATAACCAGTATTCTCACATTCAATAGTTATTTTACCACCCAATTCCATAGATAGGGTCCCCACGAGTATACCCTTACAATGTGCATATGGTGTATTTAAAGTGTATGTTTCACCACGAGGTAGTAGTGTAAGTGTGGCAATACCTTCCAAAACAGCCGAAGTGCTATTACCATAAAATTTCGATTTAGCCAAAATGGAACAACTTATACAAAAACCATCTTGACGATTTGTTACATAGAATGTTGAGACAGGTGGATGATGCGACACCTGTTCGGCAATATAAAATGTACGACTACCATTCGGGTGCTCCCAAAAGCAACGGAACGTTTCACCCAATATGGGATTGTAGGGTTTCTTGAGGCCTTTCGGTTTTTTGTAAAAACCAGACAGATACCATTGTACAACGGTTTTCATGCGTGTGAATGGATCATCTTCAGCTACGGCTCTATAAAAACAATTGACAAAATTTTGTATATTTAGTCTTAAATTTGTATATAAATTTGTTGTCCATACCTTGACAAGATATCGGCATGATAATATGAGTCTGCCAATTTGTCCAAGAATGAACGTGGCTCGAGTATGAATGTTGGCAAAACCACCTTACTTAAATCCATACCTGGACGCACTTGCTTTACCAAAATCCATATAAGACTCTTATTTTCTTCTGCAAGCTCTTCAACTTGCTCGCCGACCTGTTAAATAAAGAAAAGGCAAAAAATTATGCACCAATATTTATTTTTATTTTTTTTTTTTTCAAGTAAATTAATATTAGATAAAAACCAAGAAATTGTTGGTAGACAAGCAACAACCGACTTACAGATCCAAATTCTTCTTCTGTAATTGGCACATATGGTGTCTCTGGTTCTTCTTCGGGTACATTTTCTTGGTCTGACTCCGATTCAGTGTCGCCTGCTGATAAAGCTGCTGTACCACCTTCGTTTTGACTATCGCCATCAAGATCTATTTTATGAATGAAATAAGAAAAGCAAAAAGTTAAAAATTAGAAATGTGCAAATCCTTTGTTTTACTTCTGATCGACAGACTACAGAACCGTGTTTACAGAAATATAGGGGCAGCATTACTACGATGGACCAATGAGATTTTTTTTTCCAATACTTATATTTATTTAAAGTTTTTTGTAAATGTATCTCCTAGACTTTTTCAATAAAACAATAAAAATCATGTATGAAAATAATCAATATTGACATGTTTAATTTGTGAGTCAATTTTGAACAGAGGGTGCTTGAACTCTACAGTGGTGTCGAATTATTATACTCTGCTGCGGGATGCTCAAAGAAATAATTAATTTTATTGAAACTACCCTATCCTACACTTCTCTTAATTCAAAGCCAACGGTTTTGCCAAAGTCGTAATAATATGAATGCACCAGGCCAGCTGATTGAAAGTTTTGTCTCTAATTTTGACAGTTTGCTCATTTCTCAGGCTGATTTAGACTTTAATATTGTGGCCCACAAAGTGGCAGCTGCTGGTTACGGAAAGAAACTAAAGCTATCCTGGTGTAAAAAAATTTTGTCCTGATTAAATATAACGTCCACTGGTGGGATTGTCATCAAGTTGTCCTAATGAGAGTTCTAGAGACTGACGGTACTAATTGGACCATATTTTGATTTTACGGTGCGAAGTACACTCGTCGGCAACCCTGAGATAACTGACCACGGGGAAACCTGTACAAAAACGATTTTTAAAACCATTTTTAATGCAACATGTTGGGAGAAATGAACTTAGGTATTGAAGGTCAGTACTACCATATGTATATGTAAATTAGCTGCAAAGAGCTGAATATATGTTGGCCAGTTAAACCTGAGCTTAAGCCAGGGACCGTAACTGTTATAAGTTTAATTATAGAACTCGACATTTGATCATTATTTTCTGTTTTTTTTCAATAAAAATCAACAATAATCGTTACGCTTAAGTTTTATTTTTTTGATTAAGCGTAATGATCACTTTCTGAGTTTTATTTTTTTGAGAGGAAATAAAACTTACCCTTGAGTTTTATATTTTTGCTCGACAGTAATCGTTATTCCTTGAGTGATATTTTATCGTTCAAGGATAAAAATTAAGTTCCGAGTTTTAAGTTTTTTCGTAGATCAAAAAAACTCAAACGGCCGCTTCGCCTTTATGGCAAGTATATGTATGTGGCTAAAACTATGTTTAAATAATTGAGGACATATGTTGACGAGATTATACCAACCAATATTTTTGACCAACAACTTTTCTTAAAGGCGCAGCGACCTTTTGAGTTATTTGATCCGCGAAAAAAACTTAAAACTCGGAACTTAATTTTTATCCTTGAACGATAAAATATCACTCAAAGAATAACGCTTACTGTCGAGCAAAAATATAAAACTCAAGGGTAAGTTTTATTTCCTCTCAAAATAATAAAACTCAGGGAATAAGTTTTATGTTTGACCAAAAAAATTAAACTCAAAAGTAATGATTAAGTTGTAATTTATATAGGATTTACTCAAACTTTTTTCAATCATTGTAGATTTCGGTTGAGCATGAAGAGACATGCTCATTCATGTACTTGAAACTGTTCTACGATAGGAGGAAGCCTTTGAGTTTTGACATTAAAAATACAAAATTAATCGTTATTGGGGGTCCCTGGCTTAAGCGTTACTAACCCAACAATCGGTAAGAAATGTAGCGGCGTTTGTGACATGAATGATACATGGCCAAAATATGTGGCAATGAAGCAATAATTATTTTCGACTCTAGTATGAGTGAAATATACCATGAAACCCAATCTTCTACTTTCTCTAGCCACTAACAAATGCAAACTAATGTAGGAAAAGTTAATAAAAATTATGCTCAAACCCTTAACGTTGATCACGAATGGTGGTGCGCTTAATGGGCGCGATGTTGCATTGGAACCTGATTTTATTTCGATGGGATGATCCCCTGCAGAATCATCAGATGATGATGACTCATTCGACATAGGACCTAAAGATGCCGATTTCATAAATTGGTTTTGTCGACGTGCTTTCAATTTCAAAGATTGATGTGTATCCAACCTGGACGAAAAATCAACACTCGATACATCACTAAGATCACCCATTGAGCTCATGCCTTCGAATGAATCACGTTTACCCAAATATCCTACTTTACGAAATTTTCGTAAATTTTTCTCTGCTGAATTGGCAACAATACGCTCAAAATTTGTCATCGTTGAGTAAAGTTGCTGAAAGAGTGGTGTTTGTGAGCGAGATGGAGCTAAACTGGTATCGGAACTACCATACGATTTGCTCAACTCAGGCACCGATAAATGTTGAGAGTAGCGTTTTTGAATGTCAACACTCGGTAGAAAGCGTTCAATATTTATAGCTTGTGACGAGATTATGTTTTAGAAAAGCCATCGAATGTGATATATATAACATGTATATACATAAATGCATACATAAAATAGTTTCAAAAAAAAAAAACAAAAAAAAAAAAAAACAAAAAAAAAAAAACTAGCCTAGTTCTTTTTTCATATTAAGTTTGTATTATTTCCTTAATATTCTTGTAATATGAGAAGTACCAAAAATATTCCGTCTCTAGGAAGTTGTTTTCTAGTATTACGTGAAACGATTAGTTCAGTGGTCGTACCCAACAACAAGAAACACCAAACGTGTCTTTTTGGTAGCAAAAGGGCATGCGAGTGCGTTTAAAATTGACTTATTACTAACCTTACATTTCAATACAAATCAATCAAATTACTTTATAAGTGATGCAAGTAAAATTTTAAACTGTATTTTCAATAGGAGCTCTCAGTAAGTAACGAAAAGCGACCGAGTCAGCATTGCTGAAGTTAGTCTAGGTTCGGTTTTCAGAGGAGACAAAGTCGGCCCTACCGGCGATTGAGAAGACAATCGGCAAATAGTAAGGTCTGCGGAACTTGAACAACCCGTTCACCGTACAAAACTTGAAATCGTCTATTTTTCTTCAGTTCTTTTACTTATTTGGTTCCAGTATTAGTATACTTGCCCCGCTCTACCTATCACATGCACCAACGGAAAGCTTCTCTATCTAAAATTGTATCTTCTCAACATTTTTCTCTCAAACGAGTGCCGATAAGTGGCCTTCATGGGAAGAAATCAGGTTGGTAAATACAATTCGGAATAAAGGCAAAGTTCAAGCCTTTGAATGATGTACCAAAAAGTTGTTGTAGCTAAAGATCAATTTCAAATATACATAAATTTATTTGAGGCTCTAACTCAGTGTTTGGTATCCAACACAGAAATTTCGTTTAATGAAGGTAGGGTAATTTTGCTTCATTAGTCAAAGTTAACAAATACGATTACTCGTCTTTACTCACATACATACATAAATACGTAGAATAATTTATGTAAAAACTTACCGTGATCGTTAAAATGCTTCTCATAATCCGCCTCTGACCATTGTGTTTCGTGCGATATTTGTGCACTGTCGTTGGCACTGGGTCCCTGCACTGCGCCAATGTTGCTATTTGAACGTAACAGCAAAGCTGAGCAACGCAAGGAGAGCTCCAGTGCATCCATCCAACATTTGCCAGCCGCCTGACTGGGTGCACGAAATATCAGATAAGCGGTTGGTAAGGGTTGAACGACTGCGCCTGTAAAATAGTTAAATGAACGATGATTTTGAATTAAATAAAAACATTTCAAGTTTCAAATAAAGTACATCATTTCCATCTGTGAATGAAAAAGCGACAAATGTAAATGAGAAATAAGAAGAATGTGTACTATAGAATGGCCTTCTTCTGGGTTCTTTTTTCATATTCTGCATTTAAAGACAATGCGTTAAGAGAACCGCTAATACCTAACAGATCAACCCACTCCACCAGCTAGTCAGATAATCTTTTCATAGAAGGCAAACCGTTTTCCAGTCCCATCTTAACACATTCCGGTTACAGACAGAACTTGGTATTTTCGAGGTTGATGCCACTCCGACAGTTTAATCACACAGGAACTTGTCATAAAATTTAACCAAACCCTCAAGCTCCTAAGATAAGCAGAGCTACGCTGATAGCCCCGGTTCTGAAAGCCCGTTCGATATCCAGGAAAGTCCCCACAGCAAGCTAGTTAAGCTCTCGAAATCCCTGTATTTGTTCTACTAATCGACCTTCCTGGCAGTAGGGACTGATCCACGAAAAATTAGCTGTGGCCAAAGTCTAAGAGGGTAAGGAAAGTGACTTCTAGCTCTGAACATTTGCTGGCAAAGGACAGGGCTTTGAGATTCCCAGCACAACTATTTTCCATATTTAAGGTTTCTGTTATGGATGAATAGTAACCAAACCTCTGTGCTCCACAAATATTTTTTGAGTCAGATGTAATGCTAAACTGACGGCCGTAGATATTTACTATCTACTACTTTTCAATATTCCTGTATATATGCATAGCAAGTATATATTATTTTAATATTAATTGATCTGACCTATTGTCTCCTTGTCTGGTCCACGTGGCGCCCATATCGATTGCTCCAAGGGATGGAAAAGTTTAAAACAAAATCCATCTTTTTTGCTCGGTCGCTCGATGACTTGGCATGATGTCAACATAATTGTACCGACCCAATGGCTGCTTTTCAACTTGGGACTTTTGTATAGCAACATCATACCCGGTTTTAGGACACACCAAAGCTTTGTCCATGACTTGAGTGTTCCGCGTACCTATGAAAATCAAAAAGAAGTTGACAAACAATTATGAATTTAATAAAATATTATTTACAAATAAAATATACAAAAATTTTTATGTATATGGAACATTGACTATATCGACTGTTGTGTGGGAAATCACCCTATTTCAAAAAAAAAAATTTTTTTTAAAAACGCTCTATCTTAGAATTGAATTCAAAAACGCCTCATTTCAGGATACGGTTGACTAACCCCCTACTCAGAATTTTTTTCAATAAAGTGTTATTTCAAAATTCGATTCAAATACTCCCTATCTCTGCTGAAAATGTATGAAATAAATTTTGAGATAGAGCATTCTTCAAACGAATTTTGAAATAGGGTATTATTGAAAAAATTCTTCAAACAAATTCTGAGAAAGAGCGTTTTTTTTTATCTATCTATCAAAAGTGTTTCTTATTTTCAAAACTATTATAATTTTTGAGCTGCTGAACTCGAATTTTTATAAAAAGGCACCGCTCTAGGTTTTTCTGTTTTTGGGGAATTTGATGTAGGGCAACTTTTTCCGAATTCCACCATAGTACTGCTTACCAACAAAAGATATACTGCCCCTTCAATCAGACAACCTTAAAGCCGTATAGGAAGTTTAAAATCCAGCCGCGATGACGCAATATCATAACAACGAGTACGTATTCTTATCATTGGTTCAATATACTGACCCTGTATGTACTTAAAAAAAATTTGCGTAATTTCGAAGGTAACACACACATATGTATGTATGTATGTATGTATGTATGCATGTGTGTGTGAAAATTATCAGTAATTTTATTATTGATAAACCTGTAAGGCTTCGGCTTAGTAATAGATATACATACGTACTTTTAAAATGTATTATCAACTTTCATTACAAACGAAAAGCGCCGACGAGGGTCGAATTTAGTAATACATATGTAGATACAGTGTCAGACAAAACAAAAAAAAAAAAAGTAATCTCCCTAAACGAATTTAGATCACGCACTATACATCCATCATCATATGTAGATACATGGCTCGAAATTAGGGAGAGACGATGGACTTGCCCTAGGTGTATTCAAGAGAAAAGTTATTCGAAAGCTCAGATTGGATCTGAGCATTGCGCATTTTGTAAGGAAATATTAAAGTGCCTTATCCGATAATGGGAAGATATTTATAAAACTCAAACACTGAAAATATTAGTGCCCACAACAAAATTAAATACTTCAATAACGACTGTCGTCACTAATTTTTGAAGTTCTTATAAAATGATCAACAGAAGGGAAGGTTTCAAATTTCCAATAACTTTGTGTTTATTTTCACCTACCATGTACGTTAGTGTTGTTGTAATTACCTTAAGCCAATCAGCAAGCACCACTACTGTGGGATCCTGTAGCGAATTCATGAGTTCCGATGCAACACGTTTCTTTTCACGGCGATAATTCTTACGTTGGGCCTTATAGGACTCTTTTCGATTGAGTTTAGAGGGTTCGCCAGGCGTCTGGAATAATAATATCATAGATTTTTGTTAATTAAATGAAAACAGACACTCTGAGTATATGCAAATAAATAAATAGTCCTAAACGTAAAACAAAAATATCCCAAACGTGACCCACATAATAATAAGAAATTCGAATTTTAGAAAAGGAAGTATTAATTTAAAATATGTATACAAAACACGTACGGAGAGCTCAAATAACTAAAACAAATTGGCGAATAATATGATTAATGTGGAATCTATCGCTTTCAGTTTGGCGATTTAATTGACTCGAAGTTTAAAGCGTCAATATACATATCTTATAAATAAAAACGTATGTGTGTCCTTTTTTATGAAATTTTCACAGTATATTCTTGGGATCACGGGTTAAAGCATAGACTATATATATTTATGGAAAAGTGGGCAGTGCCGCGCCCCCAGGCTTTATAAAGTTTCAATTCGAGATAGCTCTGAACGTAGTTGGTCTAAATAAATGTTTTGGATATGTGTGTCCTTTATTCAAGATTTTTATAATTTTTGGAAAAGTGGGGGTTGGCAAGCCCACATTTTTGCGTTTTATTTGTGCCTCATTAATGTTGAAAGTTTAGAGACGATCTCTATGAAACTTTCACAATAGGCGCAGAAGTTTTGTAGGTACGATATAAGCTGTATATAGCTTTGGAAAAATGGGCGGTGACACGCCCCCAGGCTAATAAAAATTTCAATTCGTCATAACTCTGAAACTATTATGGTCATAAGCAATAAAAGCTTATGTAAGTCGACAAACCACAATCGCATACAATGGACTATTTCCTAGAAGCGGATAGAGTTAAATCAACGTCTCTTCTCTGTATCTATCTTTATTTTAAGATGAACTTAAAAATTCTGTTGGATCACAAATACTCTCGGAAGAATGAGTCAAAATACCCACTTTTTCTTAAGTCCACTTAAGCTGTTATTGCTTATGACCACAGATATAAGGATAAATGTGGAAGAAGCGCCAAGTGGGGCGGAAAAAGATCATAATTTGTTAACTGTCTGCTAGTTTTATATAAATTCTTTTATACGATTAGAATAAATTTTAGCAAATTTGACGTCGTGGCGCTTGACTCAATACGATGTGACATCGTATGAAGTTGTTGTGATATTACATTAACATATCCAACATTTTCGATGATCTTATGATTAACATATGAATTAGCTGTATGCGGGGGGGGTGAAGTTTGCAAAAAAAAAGTTAAAGATTGAGCTTTGATTGATTATAAGGGGTTCGCCATCTAGTAAATGCAAGGGATGTAGTTAACCTGATACCTTAAGCTGTTCAACTCTCCGAGCTGCTCAAAACAGGAGGTAAAGGGCTGTTAAAATCATGCACGAACTCTTATGCTAAATATGGACGGGCAAGAAAGTCGATTGCGCATATTACACCACCTATGCCAAATCATAATTTATTTAAGATAGTTAAATTTTTTTGTTTTTTTATTTATTCAATTGAAAAATAATCATTAAATAGCACACCACCTGTGATTACCATGACTAATAATGATTGTTTAACAGGTCTGATTGCAACTTCCACCACTTTTTATACCTTTCATGAACATGAAATGGTATTATACTCGTAACTTTGGCCCGATGTTTGTAAGTATGAGAAGAAGAAGACCCACCATTAAGCATACCGAAATGATCGGGGAGGGGAGCTGAATTGATTTATCAATGTCCGTCTCTCCGTCCGTCGGTCTGTTTGAACGTAAACTAGTCCCTCAGATTTAAATATATCTCGATGAAATTTTGCGCATTTTGTATAGCATTAAACATTTGTCGGAACTAGCAAGATCACATCAAATAACGTATAGCTCCCATATAATCGATAGTTTTGATAAATGGGTTTTGGTCTTTGTATCTTTAAATTAACAGTTTTGAAGAGTTTGTACCAATTGTAAGTAAGGTATTAACCCTTCAGCACAGCCAAAGACCCCCCTTCCTTACCTGTTTGAATTTGGGATTGACACAACTGTACAACGAAATGTTTTTTTTTTTTTTTTTTTTTTTTTTTTTTTTTTTTTTTTTTTTTTTTTTTTTTTTTTTAAATGGCCATCTAACCGCCTGAGCGATTTTGACCGTCCAATATAGCTCGCCAGTCATTTCTTCTTTGCGCCAACTGGCGCCAATTGGAGACCCCACGAGATCGCAGGTCGGTCTCCACTTGGTCCTTCCATCGGAGTGGTGGTCTTCCTCTTCCTCTGCTTCCACCGGCGGGTGCCGATAAGTATACCTTCTGGGCTGGAGCGTCTTCGTTCATTCGCACGACGTGGCCTAGCCAGCGAAGCCGCTGTGTTTTAATGCGCTGTACTATGTCGACGTCTGCGTAAAGCTCATACAACTCATCATTAAATCTTCTTCGGTACTCGCCGTCGCCAACGCGTAGAGGCCCATAAATCTTTCGCAGAACTTTTCTCTCGAATACTCCCAATGCAGCCTCGTCAGATGTTGTTAGTGTCCACGCCTCTGCACCATATAGCAGGACGGGAGCGATGAGTGACTTGTAGAGTGTGATTTTCGTGCGTCGAGAGAGGACTTTACTTTTCAATTGCCTACTCAGTCCAAAGTAGCATTTATTTGCAAGAGCAATTCTTCGTTGGATTTCTAGGCTGGCATTATTGTTGGAGTTTATGCTGGATCCAAGGTAAACGAAGTCCTTCACTATTTCGAACTTTTTGGTGCCAGCAGTGGCGTGGGTGCCAAGGCGCGAATGCGCTGACTCTTTGCTTGATGACAGCATGTACTTCGTTTTGCCTTCGTTCACCACCAAACCCATTTTTTCCGCTTCTTTTTCTAGTTTGGAGTACGCAGAGGTTACGGCACGGTTGTTAAGGCCGATAATGTCAATGTCGTCAGCATATGCTAACAGTTGCACGCTTTTATAGAATATTGTTCCAGCGCGGTTGAGTTCTGCAGATTGTATTATTTTCTCCAACATCAAATTAAAGAAATCGCACGATAGGGGGTCACCTTGTCTGAAACCTCGTTTAGTTTCAAACGGCTCGGAGAGGTCCTTCCCAATTCTGACTGAGCTGGTGGTGTTGCTCAATGTCATTTTGCAAAGCCGTATAAGTTTTGCGGGGAAACCAAATTCAGACATAGCGGCATATAGGCAGCTCCTTTTCGTGCTATCGAAAGCGGCTTTAAAATCAACAAAGAGGTGGTGTGTGTCGATTCTTTTCTCACGGGTTTTCTCCAGGATTTGACGTATTGTAAAAATCTGGTCGATGGTAGATTTTCCAGGTCTGAAGCCACACTGATAAGGTCCAATCAGTCTGTTCACGTCAGGCTTCAATCGTTCGCACAATACGCTTGACAAGACCTTATATGCGATATTCAAAAGGCTGATTCCGCGGTAGTTGGTGCAGTTTGCAGGATCACCTTTTTTGTGGATTGGGCAAAGAACACTTAGATTCCAATCTTCGGGCATGCATTCATCCGACCATATTCTGCACAGAAGCTGGTGCATACGCCTTACCAGCTCCTCGCCGCCATGCTTGAATAGCTCAGCAGGCAAACCATCAGCGCCAGCTGCTTTATTGTTTTTTAACCGGGATATTGCTATTCGCACCTCATTATAGTCGGGTTCTGGGACGTCAATTTCGTCGTCTTCGATTGTGGGTTCGGGTTCGAGCTCTTCTCTGGTTTCTTGCTCAATTTCTCCATTTAAAAGGGCAGAGAAGTGATCCCTCCATATCTCTAGTATTCTCTGAACATCAGTCACCAGGTCGCCGTTCTCGTTCTTACAGGAATTTGCCCCGGGCTTGAAACCTTCCGTCATTCGTCGAATTTTTTGATAGAATTTTCGGGCATTATTCCCATTGGCTAGCATCTCAAGCTCATTGATTTCACGCTTTTCTGCCTCTCTTTTTTTTGCCCGGAAAAGTCGCCTCGCTTCCCTTTTCAACTCGCGGTAGTGTTCACACACACTCCTTGTTGCACTCGATCTTAGCGTTGCCTTGTAGGCTTCGTTCTTTCTTTTCGTTGCAGCTCGGCACTCTTCATCATCGTACCAGTTGTTTCTTCTCGTTCGCCGGAATCCAATTACTTCTTCGGCTGCGGTACGGAGTGCTCCTGTGATGTGCTCCCACTGCTCATGCATTCCACTGGGTTGAATTGTGCTCTCAGAGAGCAGGTGTGAGAGTCGGTCTGCAAAATCATTGGCGGTCTGTTGCGATTGCAGCTTTTCGACGTCCAGCTTTCCTTGCGTTTTCTGTTGCACCTGTTTTGTCGTACAGAGGCGGGTACGAATCTTAGCTGCTACTAGGTAGTGATCGGAGTCGATGTTTGGACCTCTTATTGTGCAAACATCTAAAACGCTAGAAGCATGCCGTCCGTCTATCACAATGTGGTCGATCTGGTTTCGCGTTCTTCGATCGGGAGACAGCCATGTAGCCTGATGGATCTTCTTGTGCATAAACCTGGTGCTGGCAATGACCATGTTTCGGGCACCGGCGAAGTCGATCAGCCTGTATCCATTTGGCGAAGTCTGGTCGTGCAGGCTGAACTTCCCGACTGTGGGTCCAAATACACCCTCTTTGCCCACCCTGGCGTTAAAGTCACCAAGCACGACTTTGATGTCATGACGGGGGCAGCGCTCGTAAGTTTCCTCCAGGCGCTCGTAGAATGCATCCTTTTCCACGTCGTCTTTCTCTTCCGTCGGAGCGTGGGCGCAGATAAACGAGATGTTAAAGAATCGTACTTTTACGCGGATTGTAGCGAGACGCTCATTCACGGGTGTGAACGACAGTACTCGATTACGGAGTCTCTCTCCCACCACAAATCCCACGCCAAATCTGCGCTTGTCGACATGCCCACTCCAGTAAATGTTGCAAGGTGGTTTGTTCATATTACCTTGCCCCGTCCATCGCATCTCCTGTATGGCGGTGATGTCAGCTTTAGCCTTCCTCAGGGCCTCAACCAACCGGGCAGCGGCACCTTCCCCATTGAGGGACCGGACATTCCAGGTGCATGCCCTTAAATCGTAGTCCTTGTTTCGTTTGCGTGTGTCGTCATCTAAAAAGGGGGTTCTCATATCCGAGGCTTTTTTGAATTTCATTGGTACGTTGTTTTATGTGGTGGGTCCCAAACCCAACGCACAACCCGTTCCACGGGAGGTTGTAATTTAAGTGCACGTTTATATAGCGAGCCGCTTGATCCAAGACAGACGCCCGCTTACAGCCGCACCACTAGGTGATCAGACGCTGCTTGTAAACCCCTGATAAGCCCTTAAACCGATTATGTCGGAGTGGCCTTGCCAGGTTGTCGCCTTCTCACGTTTAGCTCACCACCAAACGGGTGTTCGGTGGCTACCCAGAGGATACTTGGACGCAAGCGCCCGGAAGTAGTGAGCTGCTTGGACCGCATGCAAAAGAATCGCTCTGGCCATTCCCAAGTGAGTGGCGATCAGAAACTTTCCCCACTTACGTGGACTTCTACACGCGGACCCATCCTCCAACGAAATGTTTAGCGTAAAGAATTTATGACAAAACATTCTCATTCACTTTATATCATATCAACGCGTATGTACTTTTTATTTATAATAACACAGTACTACAAAAACAAAGAGAGCTTAAGTGCCTGGGAAGTAAAAATTGGAATACGAAATTTTCTATATGGGGTTCCGTCCGAACTTAGATTCCCATTCTTGTTTGAATTGCTATTTCGTTTTTTTTTGTTTGATTTTTAACAAAATCATCTGAGATAATAATTAAAGTTGTGGTAACCAGAGCTGTTAGTTTATAATTAATACCAGCAGATTCCATGAACTTCTCCCACCGTAAATAGTAATAACGGAAAAACTCGAACTCTATTATATACATATGTATGTACCTATGATTTAAGCAATCCATTCATATATGTAAATATCAAATAAAAATGTAACTGGAACCTTCTTCTTCTTTTATAAGCAGAAGGCGGGCATTGAGAAGTGAGACGCATCATAAAACAGATGTATTCTAGTCGATTTTAGGATATTTCGATTTGGACTCCCACGCGACATGCCTTCACAGTCTTTAATTGGGGACTATATCTCCGCCTATAGTTGATTTTGGGTATTACATTAAAAAAAATGTATTTAAATATTTTTAATTTTCAATTGATGGTAAGAAAGCCACATTCATATAAAACAGCTGATCCAACCAACCTTATGGAGATTAATTTTATCGAAAATGTCACGTGTTAAGCAACGACTATGAATTTCGAGCTGGAAAATTTATTGACTTTTAAAAACGACAATGAAAATGGGAACGAAAACATCGATGTTTCTTCCATCGCTACTATCTAGGTATGTTTTAGTGTTGCACAGTGTAATTTATAAATTATGTAAACAAAATAGCGCCAAAAAGTACTATATACATATGTATGTATTCACACACTTACCTTTTCTGTTTGATTGCCATCGTATTTGTCTCGACTATCTGTTGCCCAGCTGGCAAGCCCTAAAAGAAATTTCATATTTTTCATATAGTATATCGTTTTTGTTTTGTTTACAGTTGTGCAATTATTTTCTTAACTTTTAGACTACATATGCACGTGTGTATAGAATATTAACTTTTTATTAACAAGTGTATGGCGTAAAATAAATATATGTATTTATTTCTGTTTTTTTCGCTCTTTATAAATAATGAAAACATTCAATACAGTGCCCCACAAGATTCAATACAATCACTGTTCAAAGAAATGCACATATTTCTCACTAATTCACTGTTTGTTTGCCCACTGCGACAGTTTGGCTAATGAAATGCGGCAGTTTGTTTACTCTTTAGAGTCTGCTCTGGTATTAAACGGTACATGCAAAGTATAAATAAATTTAAAAAATTCGATTGTCCGCCAATGCCAACACGAAAACGACAACTTCAATTGCAACTCTATGCGAATACTGAATAAATAATAACAACACAGCGAATACTAAATATAACAACAATACAAACGTAACGTGAGTGTGACACTGAAATCAAAAATTCTAAAGTGAAAACTAATGACCAGAAGCGAATGGCTAAAAAAAAAATTGGGCACCGAAACAGGCACAGCAAAGCCCATACATACGAGTATGTTCATTATGTACATACGAGTATATTTGGCATATTGTATAACTGCATTAAATAGGATTAGTGCGAAATGCGTTCGAGGTTGGTCATTGGCATGGAGTAACCGTGTGTGTAATGGCCCCGAATGGGTATGGCAAGAGGAATCGCTGTGGTTTTGATAACTTCAGAAACCATTATATATCAAAATTTATCTGTTTATTTCTTTGTTTGTTTGATTACAATAGATTTTTGTGAACGTTTTGCTTACACTATCAGGCAGGATATACATATGCATGGTAAAATTATTTTAAAATATAAGGGCGTGGCACAAACTTCATTTTACAGGCGTAATATCTCCAAAAGGGTTCAAGATGGAGATCTGAATCTGTAAACAAATTCAAGTTACAGGAAAAGGGTTCATGGCATTCCCTATACAAACCATATGTTTATTTTATTTGCGCATCCTTTTATAATTCGTAACCAGCTTATGAAATATTCTAAAGATATAGTTTATGGCTGCATAACCCAGATGGGGTTTTCCAAGTGAAAATGAGAAGATCATCCCGCGCTTTTGCCTCAGAGCCCCCAGTGCTCACCCCCAATGAATACATACAAGGTACCGTCCCAGTTCTATATAGAACAAGTAAATTAAATAATAACAATAATAAAAAAAAAAAATATGTACTAGAAAAGGGCTCCCAAGTAAATATGTGATTGGCACGCCCCCTAATATAATAAAAAAAAACTACTCGCCCCCTTATTTGTTTCATAATATTAAAGCTGGGTGCAGGATATACAGTAATTTGGAATTAAAAGAAGTGGGGGCGTTATAATTTCTATACAAACTTAATTGTTGGTACTAAACTCGTAAACGACTTTTGCTAGATTAAGAAAGCATGGTGAGACAACGTGCGATCAGAATGATGATATGATACTAATATTTTTTCCTTGACTATATAATAATATGTATTGACAATTTATCAAGGGCACATGATCGACTAAAAAAAATTCGGGTGGAAAGGAAAATTTTTTAAATGAACCCAATGTAAAAATCGATTTATTTATGTTTATCTCCTTAGAGATAATAAATATTTACGATTCACTGCTTTAAAACTTAGTGATTATGAAAATTTTGATAAAGGGGGCATGCCAAAAAATAAATAAAAACGATTTCATATGAGTCTACTTTAATTTATGAATAGTGAACGGTTCAAAATTTCACGACACTGTGTACATTCATATGCAAGTCTACATATTTACAAGGCAGTGGATGTGTTTTACTATGTTCCATTCATTTTCCTATCTTCTCTTTGCTTACACTTTTTAAATTTATGTTCTGATATTTGTTATTTTGCTCGTTCGCATATTTTGCCTGCCGCTCTTTTACTTCTAATACAAATGGCGAATAACGCAAAGTCGTCAGCAAAAAAAATATGTGAAAAGATAGCAAGTTAATTGCCTAATTGTCGAGGCACTTCTCTTCACAGATTATTTTGATATCAGATCGCTTATTGTATGCAAATATGGCCCATCTATGTACATATAAGTACGATTAGTTATTCTAGAAGCACAATTGAAATAGTCGCAAGGTGGAATATACGATTACAATGGTATAAGCTAGCAATTTTTGGAAAAATATTTGCCGGCATATTGCAAGTAATCTATAATGAATACATCACTCATAGTAACTTCGGAGTATATAATAGAACATGAACTTTTCTCACAAGAGTCAATTAGCAATTTGATAAGGGATCTACATTTAGTTATGAATCTTCCGAAATATTGGCTACATACACTGATGTGCAATAAAATAAAACCAAATTGAAAATGAATTCGTAAAATATATTAATTTATTTGATTTTAATAATTTTCATTTAAAATGTTGATACACGTAAAGTTTTAAAGTTTACACAAAGTTTGGGAAAGTTAATCAAAGTTTGAAAAATTCCCATCAAAATTCCCATATTTTTGGCTAGAATTGAGATTCTGAGTACGCAGTTTTGTAGCTCATTCAATTTTAGCATAACAATGTGCAAGTCAGATGTACATCAAAATTTTCCCTGAATTTTGACAATTTTTTTTACCAACGAAATTAAATTTTTCTATAAAAGTGTATTGCCAACAATTTCATAATTTCTACATAAAAAAAATAAACATCATATCATGTCTTTCCAAGTCAACTTATAATATACATATTTTATGTTTAAGACAAGGTTTTTGTTTTAAAATGACGATAACGTTACTACTATTATTGCGTTTAAGGCATTTGCTTACTCCAAGACATATACCATGCCATAGTACACATGGTTTGTGAATGAAATAGTTAACACAGGGCGACCTTGTTGAACATAAAAAATTTCTTTATACCAGCAACCAACTTAATTTTTTTTATAAGGGACATGGCCCTAAATAATTTTTGCTAAAATCTTTGGATAATGTGACTATGATTGACCAACATTTTAAATTAAAAGAATTCTCATACTTCTAGATTCAGCTATGTACTTAAACAAGTTTTTATATTTTTTAAATAAAATTTTTCTCAATTGCAAGTGTTGTAATGTTATGGTTACACCTATTATTTTGTACATAAGTGTATGTCAGTGAAGATAAAAAAAAGTATTTTGAGTCTTATTTGAAGAAGATATTTTTCGGCAGGGTTACCACCAAGTATTGCAATCTAATAATATTACTCTTTTGTTTGGCACAACTGATATTGAACGACTTGGCGCATTTGGTGTGGAATGTAGTATTGGCTTAGGCCCACTTAAACTGGCAAACAAGTCGAATACAACATAAGTTTTTAAGTGTGACTCGGGAGAATGTCCCAATATCGAGCCGGATTAAATGTATGTCGTCCCTAGATGCGCGTTGCTATTATATTGTACTGCAATGTACACAAAGCAGTGCATTATATGAGATTGGTATCGCATATATGTAGATGACGCAGCGTATACGTCACGCATTGCAATACATGTTACGTATACGGCGTGTGGCACACACCATCCAAGGAAATAAATTTCGCTTGTGTATAATGCATCTGCTGCTGTGTGTCAGGTGTTGCCGCTTACTTTCACTTACTTGTAAAAAATTTCATTCTCCCCATATGATTGGACGCTTCTTATATGTGTGGACACATTTATATACATTTCTTTGTGCATTGCATTGCGCAGAGGCGCCACATACACATTAGAACATTCTATTGCAATTTAAATACATACATATGTACATATATGGCAATTAAAAATTTTGAAACATTTTTTAAATTTAGCATAAATAAAAACAAGTCACTGCTTATGAAGCATTATAATAAGCGAACACAAAAAGCATGTACTGGTTAAAAAAAAAAAAACAAGATTAATTAGTTAATAATTGTTTTATGATATCACTTGAAACAAAAGTCAATTATTTGCGTATTCAATATGGGCGCTACAAATGAGAGTACCGGATAGTGACTGACTCACACGTCGAGCGTAAAATTGTCAGGAACATATGGGCAGCGCTATCCGAAACCGCGAAAATAAAATTCTCAGCGATCATCAACCATAAGTGTATACATATATGTATGTATATATGTATATGTACATAAGTATATTGTGTATGTATGAACAATCCACGGCAAAATTATAGTCCAACTTTCTGCGGCTTTATTATCTAAATTCGGGGGAAATATGCAGCGTATTTCATACTTTACTTTCTTTGAAAAAAAAAATGTGCAAAAGTGAGAGCGATAGCCAAGTTAACGCTCCCTAATGTAACTTCCAAGTTTCCTCATTCTACCGTAAACTGTGCACCCCTGTGGGTAAGGGTTTTAGAATATGCCCGAGGTAGGCATACCGGTGGGAAGAGGCGACTAATGTGCACAAAGTCAATGACGTGCAACTTGATGGTTGATCTCCGGTTATGATGCTTCTCACCTCTCATTACCCATCTTTTCCTTTTTTACGGAAGGAGGGATGACATGACCTATAAGGCTCCACTAGTCGTACAAAACCGCTACCAAGACAGTCGGCCAGTACTGCAAGGGAGCACAGAACCGTACCGAGTTCATATCCGGCCAAGGTCTGTCAATTCGACTTCACTATCCAAAGACTTTGAGGCTATGAAACAATAGATGCAATAAGCCACGACATCAGAACTTCATTCTATGATAGGGAACCAAATGGTCTTAGCCTCTAATAGTTTAAGTTTTTATTTATTTGCAAACAAAATAATAAATAAACAGCCACAGTGTCAAAGGATGTTATAACGTTGTCGTGTACTGTATTTAGAGCCCAATATCAAAACCGGTAGATGCCACCGTCGAAGTATCAAAAAACAAACAAAAAAAACAGTGCCAACAATGTGCGCTAAATATGAATAGCAAACCAAAAGGCAGCAACAGATAATAAATAGTCTCTGCTGAGCAACCAAAACAATCGCAAGCACCAACGAATTGGTTATGTTGAGAAAAGTGCGAGCACGTTAATAAAAGTCGATTCTCAAATTATGATATGAAAAGATAACACAAAACAAACAAGAGATACAATCGTCAGAAATGGGAGGGTTATCTGCTACGAAAAAAGCAACATAATAAATTTGAGTGAACCAAAGCTCAAAAAGAAACTATTAATAAAAAAAACAGTGAAATATTTACAATTCTTATTTGATATGAGTAAAATAAATATTGTTGCCGGCAAACAATGAAATACATATCTCGTCACGCAAAGCCAAACTGCTGTCCAACGTATTTGATGGGTTGTACACAGTTTTAATGGCACTGGAGTAATAAAAATACAGTCACCAACGTTTAAAATAGAACCACCTTTTTTGATGGTCTTTTTAAACTTTTTAAAACGGGTACTCTCATACGAATTTTATAAGTGGACCAGCTAGAGTCGGGTATTTAGACCAAACACAATCTCTCTGGAAATTATATGTCTACAATTTATGCTCCAAGACCTGTGCAAACATCTATTAATGGATATTAACTCTATATCTAAGCAGGTGGTTCCTTATACTCGTTTTGGTTTTGCTTGGCATTGTGGATCTTGAAACCATTACTTAGAAAATTTCGAATGTTCATTTCTAGGCGGAAGGACAGCAGTAGAAATGCTAGTTTGGATTAAAATTCAGAGTAAGTCAATTGTAACGAAGTTTTATATAGGATGCAAAGCCGTTCCGCTGAAGACGAGCACGCATACGCAACGTTATATTTGAAATTGGGTAATCCCATATTCTTACCGAATATCGATATACAAGCTCTCTTCGATAAATTTATCGAAACCGGGATATGCCGGTGAAGTGATTATATGACGTCAAAGTTTGGATTCATTTTGTAATTTAATAGGCACCTTCTATCAAATATTATATCGATTATAAATAATTACAACAGATGAAAGTTTAATTAGGACGTTTTGATATCATTTGATGTGAGATTAACGTTGTTTTTTATACCCAGCGTACTAGGACTAGTACAAGGGTATATTAATTTTGTCCACATAACGGTACTATGTAACGGCGCAAAATAATCGAGTTAGATATAGGGTTCCATATATGAAAGTTCTTAGGTTGAAAAGAGGAATTGATTAAGGCATGTCCGTCCGTCCGTCTGTCCGTCCGTGTACACGATAACTTGAGTAAAAATTGAGATATTTACATGAAATTTTGAATACAGGTTACTTTCTGGCCAAGGTAGGTTGCTATTGAAAATGGGCGAAATCGGATGATAACCACGCCCCCTTTTTCGATATCGAAAATTTCGAAAAACGTATAAAACGAGTTAATTCAATATCAGAAGCAGCTACAATGACAAAATTTGCAATATGTATTGATTTAGATGTTCTAAGGCCGATTTTATCAAATTTTTTGAAAAGGGGCGTGGCACCGCCCACATATATTTGAAGAAGTTTTCAAATTTTGACTCTCAATAACTTCAGAACAGTTTGTGCTAGTATTACGAAATTTTGTAGAGGGCATACTATTGTTCTGTTAAATTCAGATATAGAAAATAAACGAAATCGCTTCGCGACCACGCCTACTTTTTCATAAAAGTTATATTGAAAGGAGGTGGAAATATTTAAAAGTCCATATCTAATTAACTGATACCGCTATAATAATATAATTTGGTACATACATCAATTTTCATATTCTTTACATTATTTTTGCAAAATTTTGGAAAGTGGGCGTGGCCCACTTATGAGTCAAGCAATTTTCAAATTCGACTGCTAATAACTTCAGAACGGTGTGAGATAGATTTACGACACTAGGTAGGCATGTTATGTTTATGTAGAGTACTACCACAGAAAATAAGAAAAATCGGTGAACGACCACGCCCACTTTTGGACTAAAGTTCTCTAAACGAGAGTTAGGAAACCGGAATATGCAATATCTGTTTAACTGATAAAGATATAATGCTAAAATTAAGTACACTCATTCACCTGATGATGTTATTAGTGATGTTTAAAGGTTTTCTGGTAATATTTTGGAAAATGGGAGTGGCACCGCCCACAAGTGAATACACAAAATATCAACATTTCACTATTAACAAGCCACTGTGAAAGTATCATAAAGATCTGCAATGAAAACTGATCTTCAAATAGGGACAAACAACATAATAAAATCCGTGGGCGTGCCACCACCCACTTTTTCAAAATTATGTAAATATTGATTAATGGACACATACATATATCCGTATATCAAAAAATTTCACAAAATACGTTAAAAGTTATGGGCATGGCACACCTTTTTTCCAAAGTTATACATATATAGGACATGGTATAACCCTTGAAAAGATCGATTCAGTACTTTTGGCTCATGTAAGCGGTTAGTTTTATAAGCAAGGGGCGTGTCCGCGTCCACCACGCTGGGTATTTAATGTTCGGTTCACCCGAACTTAGACTTCCTTACTTGTTTTTTTTTTTGTTTTTTGAGTACAATACTTAATAATAAATTCAGTGCAACATTTATCGTTGAAATTTGAAAGGGAATCCCATTCGTCTAATAACCTAATCGAGGTCTTCTTATACCTCTCCTGATATTTTTGCACGTACTCAAATTTCACGAAAAAATGGTAGTTAGTAAAGTTTCGTATTATATTTCTTAAGAACTGCGTACTGCCTCCAGAAAATTAGCTTAAGAAATTTTGTTGAGTCTTTTTTTAAAAGGAGTTTTTGCTTTTCTTGTTAACTGCGTACCATGCTTTAGGTTGCAGTCAGATTTCATAACCACCAAAATAGGTGGTAGCGTTACGTAACCAAGAAAAATTGCACGTAGTTTGTAAATATTTTAGTGGACTAAAAGCTGCACTTGTTGTCGCGGTTGCATGAACTTCATTGCCACCGGTTACGATTTTCGGTTAGATAATCTTCCAGATACAAAATTGCCGGTTACGCAAATAATAGACCCGTCAGTGAGACATTTTTTCGCATATTGACAAAACACAAAGAAACAGTATGCTTGGCCGGAGATAAACATTGCCAAATTAAAGTATGATAAAACAATTTATGGTTTAAATATTTACATGCCTAACATACAAACATAGATAAGTACACACTTTTTTTTATACATGCTTCTAATTTTTAATTTTACTTCTTATTTTTATCTCTGGCAAAAACTTTCATTTGCAATATCTCTTCTCCCCCTTGTTCTTTCGTTATTTATCTTGAATAATTAAATTGGCTTGCCTATCCAACTACTTCTGCTGCTTGCTTAATATGCTTTTACTTTTACTCTTTTTCTATACCCGTCCTGCTGCTTTTTGGATTTAAATTCGCATCTAGCACTGATTTGTGGCCTTGACCCTTAAAAAAAATATTAATTTTTGTAAGTTTTGCGCAAGCTCGAGACCAGTTAACAATAATTCTAAGTGAATTAATATTGTCAGTTTTGTAAACAAAATAGACCGCAAAACCAACAACAAAAAAATAAAATTAAGTTGGAAGAAATTTTTTATATTTTGCAAGGTCATCCTGTGTCAACTATTTAATTCACGAACCATAGCATAGCTGTTGTACTAAGCGGAAAAAGCACAACTCAAGTTTGGAGCAGGCAATATCTCATACACAGCCATAGACTCATAGTTACTGTGATTTTAAAATTAAAAGTCCGTCATAGACATAAATTGATTTTAAGTTGACTATAACAGACATAAATGATGTAACTGCATATGAATGAAATAAATAAATTATATTTTTTGTCAAAATTTTAATATTCCTTTAGAAATCAAATGTGGTGAACTTGTCGAGGTAGCAACCAAAGTTGTGAGCGCTTATTAATCTTGCGTTTTTTTGTCCAAACGTCCAAATTTCTTTAGATTTCTGTAATTTTTTCGAGTAAACAGTAGACTTGTGATCCGTTTAAAATATTTTTATTACTAAATATTTTTAATTAATTATCAGAACTATCAATTAATAATTTTTGTAAACATACATATGCCAAAAACCAACTATTGGATTAGCTTTAGTAACTATACCACATTTGCTAGATATACGAATCTTAAGTCACCCTTTCCTCAGCCTAATTTAATTAGAAGTTCAGCCTTGTAGCACCTGCTTTAGATATGGGTCTGATTTGGATCGAGTGTGTAGTTAATCATGATTAAACTTTAATATGATAAGCAGATAACAAAAGCGTGTATAGATATAAAATATTGTATTGATTTTAAATAATTTTTTTTATCGCCTAGTGTTAGATATGTATGAGTAACGTTTCTTATGACCAATCATAAATAACACAGTGTTACAGTGAAAAAACACTCATCATGCGACTTAGCTAAGATTGTTTATCTAGTCGAGTGTAACACGATGAAATTTCCAAAAATTTCAACTTCTGGCTTAAAAAACATATCATACTTTTTCAAATGAATAAAAAACTATATACATATATTTCGAAAGTGTCAACAATTCTCTATCCAAAACCGTTGAGAATTTTGAAATCAGTTGAAAATTGGTTTTTTAATAAATTTTTTTTTAAGTAGAAACTGAAAAAACAGTTTTTTAACAATAAAAAAAAATTGAGGGTATAACGGATTTTTCAAATACCGTTTCGTGTTACACTCGACTAGATAAACAATCTTAGCTAGGTCGCTTGATGAGTGACTTTATTTTTTTGTTCTTGTAACACTGTATAATAGGCTGGAGCGTGAACATATGGAAAAAAATTTGTTTCACCTTTCAGAGTTCTAATAGGGGGGGATAGGTGCCTTATAATAACAAAAAAA
The DNA here is from genome assembly GCA_951509765.1 of Sphenella marginata. Lineage (NCBI taxonomy): Eukaryota > Metazoa > Arthropoda > Insecta > Diptera > Tephritidae > Sphenella > Sphenella marginata. The sequence goes on from OX608079.1 coordinate 98,541,386, forward strand.
GCCCTCTTTTTTTTTATTGAAATCGGTCAATGTCTTCTGCCTCCGCAGTGCCTTCAAAATTTATAAGAACGCTAAAATGTATATGGTGAAATATTCATATAATATATAACACTACTCGACAACAAAAATCTCTCCAAGAATGAAAGTACTATTTCTGAGATATCCGCGAAAGTATGAAAATTCCCAATGTTTTTCATATAGGTACGTGAAAAGTTTGTATTTTTCATTTTTACGATTTAAGCTCTTGAATTATACATTATACTAATTCCCATAAACATTTTTTCCTTTAACTCTATAAGTATCTTTAGTAGTTTGGCCACTATGCCAAAAAACGTTCAAAAAACTTTCAAAAAATAAGGATTGTTCTCAAATTTCAGATTTAGTCACTTTAAAATCAGAAAAAGTCTATGGTCGAAAAAAGTTAACCCTTCTATGTTGTAGGAAATTTAATTATGAAAATTTAAGGCGCACTAGTAAAACATTATGATGTGCCCTTGACTTTATAAGCCCTACTATATTAAAAGTCCTCAATCAAAAATTTTCTGTTTTTACCCAAGAAATTTTCTGAAATTTCCATACCCTGAAATTTCAAGATATCTCGAAAACTCTTCTACTTTTAAAACAAATGATTGAATTTTCGGAATCAGCAGAAAATTCTACATGGAAATTATGTATCAAATGTTTAGGATATGGAAATTTCGGAAAATTTCTTGGGTAAAAACAGAAAATTTTTGATTGAAGACTTTCAATATAGCAGGACTTATAAAGTCAAGGGCACATCATATACAATGTACTAGTACGCTTAAAATTTTCATAATTGAATTTACTACAACATAGAAGGGCTAACTTTTTTTCGTCCATAGACTTTTTCTGATTTGAAAGTGGTTAAATCTGAAATTTAAAAAAAAAATTCGTTATTTTTTTAAAGTTTTTTGAACGATTTTTGGCATAGTGGCCAAACTACTGAAGATACTTAAAGAGATAAAGGCAAAAAATATTTATAGGAATTAGTATAATGTATAATTCAACAGTTTGAATCAAAAAAATGAAAAATGCAAATTTTTTACGTACCTATATGAAGTAGTGTTTTGCAAAATTGGGAACTTTCGTATTTTCACCGATGCGGAGGCAGTTACTCTAATCCGAATTATACAAAATTTTGCCAAACGTAATTTAAGCCCAAAAGGCACCAGAATTTCACTATTAGAATCCAGCCTGATGAAAAAACAGTTTTCACTCCACCCTACTGTATAATCATTATTTAGTGTATATTTAACGTACCCTGCAAAAATTGTACAACTGATCTCTAAAAAGACTGATCCGGGATCAAAACCTTTCGTCTAGAGTGGGCTACAATGGATTCCAACTATGCCTATAACGGAATAAGTCGATTTAAATTTCTCTAGCCTACTCTTAGGCGTTGAACGTGAACTTGTTCGACACTTTCATAGGACATGCTCAAACAAAAGGGATCACTTCAACCATGCAAAGATATGAAAACTGGCATTGGGCGCATGCTCCTTTGCGTCTCATCCCAGAATCATCCTAGACTAAGCGCTTTTCAGGGTATATATGTATTTATAGAGATACATATATGTATCTATACCTCATTCACATTATTGTAACATACATATGTATATACATAAAACAAATAAATTGTGATATTAGAAAATTTGGAAAAGGTAATCACCTGGCGATGATGGACCCGGACTGTTGCTCAAGCTATCTGTAGACGGAAGTTTTGGCAATAGGACTTTCAAAGATGTACGCCGCATAAACTTGAAATCAAAAGCTGTGAAAGCGTTGCAAACATAAATATTTATATGTATGTATATAGATTCATTTGCATAACTACTGTAAAGCAACAACATTTAATACAATAATTTCCAACAAGAGCACAAAGGTCAACATATTTACAAGAATGCACTATGTGTGTACATACATATGGTTGTCATGCAATTGAACAATGTGTTTATGTATGTATGTATGTATGTACATATGTCATTGACCGATCTTTATTCGTCATTTAAGCGCTCACAATTTCAACCGACAAGTTCACAGCCGTTTTAAAGCAAAAATAGAAGCAGGCCTAAACTAGTAATTATAGATGTTTAAAAATACATATTAGGTTCTGAAACTTTTGCAATATTGTTTTTTCGCCGTTCTGAAAAATAATATCAATACAATTTTCAATAAAAAAAAACTTTCCCAGCTTGCGCATTTATATTATAGACTTCCGCTAATATGAACATATATCTATTAAATAGACTTAACGCCTACAATACAAAAATGAAACTTAAACACGAAATACTTATAACAAAGCCATAATTACAAGTACGCGCTATAACAAAATACCCGGCAGTGCACAGCTTCATAGAACAAAGTGCGATAAAAACTTAGTAGAGTAATGTAGCCACTCAAGTTATATGAAGTGCTTTTAGGAGCTATTGTTTCTTTTCATATGCGAAGCACGAATGCACTTTGTCAGCAGGCATGGCCAAGAAAGTAGGGACAGAGTTAAGCGTACGAGCACTACTTAAGGGTATTTTTGCAAAGGGTTAGTATTAATGCATTCTAACAAACAATTTTATCATTTTTAAAATCAAGATGAAATATCTCACACTGTTACCGATACTAGCGCTTGTAGCAAAATATTAATAGTAGTATCGATAGAAAAAACCAATGGGTATATCGATAGTTTTAAACAAAAGTAGGTCAAATACATTCCTAGCTGAATTATGGGGTTCCGAAACAATTTCTGGAACAAAGTTCTGTACACCTGAATTCTGAGACGAAACCTTTTTTTGATTCCACTGCCCCTATTACTCTTAATTTGAGTTTTCTTTTTTCCTTACTCTAACTCCTTTCCCTATATCTTACTCTTTCACAACCTTTCGCAAGATGTCATCGTTCACTTAGGAGTATACCGAAAAGAGCGGAGTTAAGAGCTGATCTCTAATCAGAAACACTTGAATAGCAAAGGTCTACCAATGTTGACGGTTTAATTTAAAAAAAATTGTTATTAAGATATCACTTAAAAATACCTACACCCAGTAGGTTGTCCGTTTCATACTAACATTTTTATTGTGGTACATAGCAAAATAAAAAAAAGTAAAAAACAGTTAATAAGTTATTTGCATGCTATCCCTAACTTTATGACGAAGATTGTATATGTAAGTATCTATACGTAGGAGCCCACCCACCTCGATAACAAAAGCTAACACGCTATCAGCATGTTTACAAGGGTACTGCAGATTTATATCGCCTCAGTCGGCTTGGGGTATAATTTTCCAGCTGTTGTATACAGTTCATAGCCTAATTACATGCTTTTCGCGCATTTAGTGCATTTCGCCAACATTTAAGTTGTTAATGCGAAGGCAGCATGACTGGAAGCAATATTTAAGTGGTGCGACAAACCAGCCGCACTATTGTGGCGCCAACATACGTGATTGTTGAATAGCATACACATTTTTGTAAAATATTTTAATATTATTAATGTTAGCTGAGAAGAAATTTAGATATTGTAGTCGCTTTGAATTTAAGTGATTATTATTAAGTTAAGAATTGTGATACGACAAATCAATTCTTGTTCGAGTTATGGCTATAAAAAAGAAAGATGCTCCAAAAAATGAGGTACTATACCGGCTCTTACGACCTCGCATCTTTTGAATTAGCCTCAACCCGGTACTATTCCCGTCTCATACTAACCCGGCTGTCCGGTCAACCACACGGAGCTTCTAACGCGATTGAGGAAACCAGCCATCCCCTTGAGGCAGGCATTGAATTAAAGATCAAGAACGCAAAACCACGGGACTTATCTTCGTTATTGTTTAAGAACGAAATAGCGTTAGCAAACCATTGTATTTTCGCCCCCAACATTTATAAATTTCATTGGTTTATTTGGTTATTACAACTTCTCTAGTGTTAAGCAAGACTTAACGAAACCCCCATTGTATAATTGAGCAGGTCAAGATTTGCTAATGCAAGTGCATTTATTAAATTACACTTTTTAATTATGACTAAAAATCTGATATAAAAAATATATGTAGGTATATTGATTACATCATTCCAATTATGTTCATTCTAGATGTGTTACTGGGCATATGACACGATGACGTAATATTTTTTTGAGTAGGTTAGGTCAGTACGAGTACAAGCGAATCAACTAATTTGAGATGAAGTGTCACACATCATTACACATACAGCATTTCAAGAATACTAATTGTGTTCTCGCAGCTTTCATACGAAGATTGGATTTTGTTATTTTATACGTAAGTCCCAAAGTCTTAGAGAACAGAGTATTGGTCCCGGACTGATCGTAGACTAATCACATTTTTTGCAAAGAATTGCATGCAATGTTGACTGACCCAATAACTCAGTCCACTGAGATCACGTCATACAAAAGCTTTTTCATACACAACAACATCATGACGGAATACTATACAACGAAATATTGCGTGTCAAATTGTTGGAAATATTTACATTCATATGCACATTTTTAAGCTTCTGTTATGTCTTTATATTTTTCATCCACGGTGTTCTAGAATGAAATGAATAATAGAGCCAATCGACATTGACAGTAAATCATGCATTATTTAGCAGTTAAAATGTGTATTGTTTGTGCAAGTACTAGGGATGCTGCGAATATTCGCACTCGTCAACGCGGAACTTCCGAACCAAATTTATATTGGTTCTTATACATCCTCACCATACCTTGCCCTAATTGGTTAGATGTTATTGGCCAAAGCTTAGCTTTTTAGCGATAACTGAAGCCAATTGGAAACACGAAAGGGTATCAAGTCGTCCTGCACCTTGTTTTTACATTTTAATTAGAGCCCTGCTTTCTCTGGAATTGGATCCAGTCTTAAAACCCTCCGTCTTCTCTTCTTTAAATGGCCATCTAACCGACTGAGCGATTTTGACCGTCCAACATAGCTCGCCAGTCATTTCTTCTTTGCGCCAACTGGCGCCAATTGGAGACCCCACGAGATCGCAGGTCGGTCTCCACTTGGTCCTTCCATCGGAGTGGTGGTCTTCCTCTTCCTCACCTTCCACCGGCGGGTGCCGATAAGTATACCTTCTGGGCTGGAGCGTCTTCGTTCATTCCCACGACAGCCGGTTCTACGTACCGGAATGACTCGGGGTTTCCCCGACCAAGGGCTGTTATTTCACTACCCCCCTGTAGTGTTACAACAACAACAACAACAACGTGGCCTGGCCAGCGAAGCCGCTGTGTTTTAATGCGCTGTACTATGTCGACGTCTGCGTAAAGCTCATACAACTCATCATTGAATCTTCTTCGGTACTCGCCGTCGCCAACGCGTAGAGGCCCATAAATCTTTCGCAGAACTTTTCTCTCGAATACTCCCAATGCAGCCTCGTCAGATGTTGTTAGTGTTCACGCCTCTGCACCATATAGCAGGACGGGAGCGATGAGTGACTTGTAGAGTGTGATTTTCGTGCGTCGAGAGAGGACTTTACTTTTCAATTGCCTACTCAGTCCAAAGTAGCATTTATTTGCAAGAGCAATTCTTCGTTGGATTTCTAGGCCGGGTGTACGTGACGAATTGACTCGAGTTTTATTAAACTAAAGGCTATTAAATTAGTATTTCTCTGTTCCCTACAAGACGCTGCTGATGGATGCATCAGGATTTTCATATTGCTACTGCAAAACTGATTGCCGATTTGTTCTAGGCGCTGATGACCCCTTCAGCGCTTCCTTACAAATGACGGCTCAAATGTAAGTTAGCCGTCTTGTAGGGTTTAATCTGCTAGGTACTGTTACTAAAACAAAATCAGTATTTGTATTAACGATCGAATCCCCACCCTGGCACCGGTATATTCGCCCAACAGATTATCAACATGGGGCAATCGTACATCTCATAACTCGCGTGTTTGAAATGCCAACAATTTTAGTGACTTTAGCTATTGAGACCACTAGTACAAAAAAGCAACCATATATAATTTCGTTGAGGTCAAAGAGTCGCAACTAGTTCAGCGCAATTTATAAGTTGTTTGCGTCAATGTATCCACACAAACTTAAACAAACATTTTTTATTAAAAAAAAAGCTAAGCGCCATTGTAGTGCAATTTAAGTTATGACTGCAATTTACTAGACACGATGCATGTACATTATATACCACACGGATATATATGTATGTATGTATGTACGTATGTATGTATTCGAAAGCGTTTATTGTAAGATAATTCTTAAGAGTGTAGATAAAGTGCCAAAGTCTGATTATTCAGCTACGGCAAAGTATGAGAGGCAATAATTCAATTAACAATATATCACCAGAGCTTCCAGGCCGCTGTAAATCTAAAAATTGTATGACAATAGGGTTGCTTTACTAAAAGTCACTTCTACCCAATTAAGCTGGCCGACCGTTGGAAGACCGTTCCCATTGACATAGACATCTGAAGGTAGTATCATCAACACGATCCAAACATGTCTTGTGGATAATGGTAGACGAGTGTAGAAAATATTAGAAACCAAAGCTTCAACGGATAAGAAGGTTACACTGGTCATACCAAATACTTTGGTCAACCACGACAGTCGGGCAGTACCTCAAGGGAGTACCGGAGCGTACCGGATTCATACCCGCCCAAGGACTGTTATTTCGACAACACTTCCCAAAACCTTCGGGGAGTGATTTTGTTACTAAAACAACAACAACAACATTCCGGTGTAGTCGGCGGATGTGGGAATGTCTTGAATTATCATCACCGTGTGGGGCGTAAATTTACTACATAGCAGGCAATTTTACTAGGGAAATAACGCACATGTTGGTAAAACCAATAATATGTAACAAGAACAATAAAAATACGTTTTTAAACAGCAATAAATGACCTCGACCCATGGGAAAATGCGTCTGCAATTATTACATTCTGTGGCAAAAACGATTTGTAAAATTTATTGCATTTCCGCTAACTATACATCAATATTTGTATCTTTATCAGCGACGATTTTTTCTAGCCCGTTGTCGGAGAATTTTAGTTATCTCGCATTTATTTGAAAACACGTACAAGACAAAAGCTCTCTCTGCACTGTGAAAGATTACAGAAGATTTGCAAATAATTTGATTATCGTCCCTACAAGACGCTAATGATGGAACCTTTCCGCGCTTCCTGTCAAATGACGGCTCATGTGAAGGTCAGACTTTATTTAGGCTGACCAGAGGATTATGAATTTGATTGTGTCCTATAAGATGGAAGACTGTCGAAGATTACTCTGAAATTGGTAGGATTGTTGAGGATCGGCAAGCCGGGTACGTAGCTTTCAAGTGTACTCCCTCCTTCTTCTCTAAGTGGAGAAAGTATTTCAGAATCTATTGATAAACGTGTGAAATTAACTAACTTTTTTCGCAACAGTGATACAGGCCAAATAAAGATAAGAATGAAAGTCATAAAGTTAATAGGCCACTTATCATATATTCAACATCGACTGTGGTATGTAAATATATAGATAACGTAGATACGAATATATTTACAGTGGCCGACAAAACTATGCATACCCCCTTTTTTTGTATGTTTTCACCAACTTCGGCTTCAGAAAATTAATTTTAACTATTTTCCTGTAAGAGAACTTATCAAAAACTATAAATTATATATTAAATATGTATGGGAAATTCGCAAAAATTAGAGAAATTTTCATCAAAATTTTCAACTTTTTTCTCAGAATTTTTTTGAAAATGCAGATTTGTAGCATTTTAGTCTGTTAAGTTGTTTGTTTCAAGTCTGTAAGAAATTTTCCTGATTTTTGGCAATTTTTTTTCTGAAGAGCTTTCGTGTTTTCTTTCATACAAATTTATGAACATAGTATTTTTTTACAGACTTGAAACAAACACTTTACTAACTAGACTAAAATTGAATGCGCCACAAATCTGCATTTTCAAAAAAATTCTAAAAATTCTGAGAAAAAAGTTGAAAATTTTGATGAAAATTTGTCAAATTTTTGCGAATTTCCCATACATATTTAAAACATAATTTATAGTTTTTGTATTAGATCTTGATAAGTTCTCTTACAGGAAAATAGTTAAAATGAATTTTCTGAAGCCGAAGTTGGTGAAAACATACAAAAAAAGGGGGTATGCATAGTTTTGTCGGCCACTGTATATAAGGGTGGTCCCTATTTTGAGTGATTTATAATTTCATAGAAATAACTAACCAATTCCATTTATAATAGCGAAACTTGAACTTACTTTGCGTTTTCCAAATCCAAATGACGCCTGAAATCTAACTGAAGCTTTCCAAATTCCAATTGAGTAGGTATTATATATCATATTATTTAGAAATACATATTTGTGCTATTATAAACAGCATAGTTTTTCGCTGAACAGTTTATAGTGAAAAATTAAGTAAAAGTTGAGGAAAAGTTAAGTGTATTAATTTCCATTTGGTATAGTAGTGATATAACCAAATGAAAGACAACGAAAAGAAGCACCACCCCCAAACTTGCAAGGAAAGCAGGTTACACATGGAACACAGTGTGGTTGATTACGTGTTCAAATGAGGGGCTCGAATGTTTTCATATTTATAGTATAGATGTATGTACCAATGAGATGTTTGTATGTATCATATACTTGCCTTCTATTTTTACATTCACTTGTGACAAAAGCTCACACGCACTCAAATTCTATATAAACGCACACAAATCGCAACAAAATAAATTTTGGCAAGCGCGAAACAAGGCAAACACACGCACTAAGTATAGTTAAGTAATAGTGTTTATTTTTTAGACTTACCGCCAGTCTGACGAAGTCCAGCACTATTGGGTGGAGTTATACTGGCAACTCCCGAAGCACCAGCACTAATACCCAAGGATTGATTGGATGCCCCCATTGACAATGATATTTGACTTTGTAATTGCTGACGCATGGTATCTGTAGCAGCACCAGTAGGCACACTGCTCGATTGAGGCGCCGCTGAATTTCCAGAACCACTGGCACCAGCACTGCCTCCACCACCACCAGCCGGCGACGAATCATTTCCGGTCATGGCGTGTTGAGTAGCAACAGATGCCGAACTATTTCCATGATAAATGCCTGAAGTGCTGCTACCAATGCGTATCGGTGTGCTGCTATTCATATTGACATTCGAACCACCACCGGACCCAGCTGGGGTTGTTTGCGTCATTGAGTTAGAAAAAAGTAGTACAGGTAAAAATGTGTATTTTTTCCTTGCTCAATTTTTTCCCCAATTAATGGCCTTTTCACCTTATTTGCTTACAATTTTTTGTATAAATAGGCACTAACTTTTTTTTATTTATTTACTCTTTTTTATTTATTTATCTACGTATGTATGTATTATATTGCATCAACTCAAAGTCGGTTTATTAATTTATTGATTTTCTTTCCCACTATACACATTAACGATTTTCTTGTTAATTTAATATCATAAATATGGCTGTTATTGTTGTAGAATTTGAGCGAGTTGATACCGTTCTAAATTCAGTTATATTTCATGTACTCCAAATACTTTTAAATAAACAATATTAAATAAAATCTACACGTTTTCGCCCACAATTTCACCTTTTCTTCGCAAAAACAGAAGTAAACGCAACCAAAATCAGCGACTTCTCCAAATCCAATGAACGTCAACGGTGACGTACAAATGAATGCGAAATTGTGAGTGCTGCCAGTTGAGCTGAAATAATAGTCCTCAATTAGCTTCAAAAATACCTTGCATAAATCGAGTGCTGAACACCAATACCCTCAAACGAACTATCTTTTAAAGGTGCAGCAGCTCGACAAACATGCAGACACAAAAATTTTCCCTGTATTTTGTTTTTGTGAATTTATAATCAAAATCGCACTGAAAAATGTGTGAATTGCCATACTTTGAAAAAAATAAAAGCAGCTGGCCTATGAGCACGACCTGTATTGTTGGATCATGATCTAATTCGTCACAATCGGTGCTGCCGTTTTGGTTAATTTTAACCAAATTTGCTAGTTTTTCTTACTTTAATACGTTTATGGCAATTTGGTAATTTTTTCCCGTTTACATATGGCGCAATATACAACAGTTGGATCATCAACCTCCTCTTTGATTCCAATTTGTGGTGTGCCGCTTTGAAATTTTTTTCTCCAAATTGGCGGGACATACGGGTTTTCGCCGGCTCCGAACGGCATCTGCAAAGCAGATGAATTTTTGCTGAGAAGCCTTTCATGGCAGAAATACACTCGGAGAGTTTGCCAAACCACTGCCGAGGGTCAGCCCCGTTTTGAAAAAAACTTTTTCAAACCACTTTTTGATGTAACCTGTACCAGGGCTCGAACCCAGACCTTCGGTGTGGTAGGCCGGCAACACTACATCCCCACAATGTTGGAAAATGGCATTTCACAAGAAGTAGCTTCAGGAATGATAGAAAAATTAATATTTTTTTCCAAAAAAATTTACAGTGGTTTAAGGAAAAGTGCAACTGTGGTGGTGTATTTAGTTGAAGATTTTTTATTGATTTTGCTCTTTTTATTTTCATATTATTTGGTCCACGGATAGACGTACCTGTAATTTCATAAAACCCATACGTGTTCGTTTTTATAAAATGGTAGTTTTTTGGTAATTTTTTTTATTATTGTTTGGTACTCGCTGTGGCAACACTGGTCACAATACCTACAAAACGGCAACGCTAGAAAACGAACAAGCAGAGTTGCTTCCCAATTCAATAATGCTCAGAAAAGTAGCCGATTAATGTCGTTTCCCTATTCCAGTGGAAGCAAAATTCTGTACTAGTGGGTAACAAAAGCCGGACTAAATTTTAATAACTAAGAGGAGAGCTTTTAGATAAAATCGACACCTCATTTCAGATAAACCTAAAATTCGAACACTTCATATAAGAAATGAGTACACTTTTTTTAGTTTATACTCAAAAAGGTGCAATTCATATGCAAGATGTTGCAATTTTTATACATAGAATTTCATATTCGGAAAGTTAAAATTGATATTCAGAATTTCTATTTCATATTGATAAAGTTTGGGTATTTGTTTCCTTTGGCACTCAACTACTAAGAAAATAGGTAAATATATGATAGGGGTATCAAAAGACGCGTTTTGACCTCGGTATCAATGATCCGTTTTTTGTTTTAGTGAAAAGTTATTAACAAACCAAAAAATTACCCAGGTCAAATCCTGGTTTAGGGGCCCGATCCATGTTTTTATGTGCAGAACACCTATTCAAAAAAATAACCCTCAGCCGGTCCAACACCGACTACGCGATCCCAATTATTTCCGTGCATTTTTTTCTCAGTGTAATTTGTGATTACAACAACCACATGAAAATGGAATGAAATCGTAGATCAGACTACATTTAATCCTTTGATCGAAGTGTTGGTCCCGCTTTTGCTCTGCATCGATCGGAATGTGCCAAGAAGAATACATTCTGCATCTTTATTCATTCGCACAATGTTGCTTAGCCAACAAGGCAGCTCTGTTTTAGTTTGCTTAACTATGTTCCTCCTTCCGTAAAGATGGATAAGATGTGTAATGCGGGGTGAGAGGCATCATATCCGTAGATCAACCATCGAGTTGCACATCACTTATTAGTCGCCTCTTACGACCTGTATGCCTACCTTTGGCATATTCTAAACCCGTAACCCGCAGGGAAGGAGAGATTGCATAACCTAGATGACTATGAAACTACAACATAAAAAATTGCAAGTGTAAAAAATATGTTTAAATTAGTTTTACATGTAATATGGAATTTTTATTGTACTTGTGAAACGAACATACTTAAGAGCACAAATGATGAATTCTTAAAATAAAATTTTTCGTTTGCACTAACCTAGTTAATCATGCATGCATAATTTTGTTATATTTTTTATTTCTAAAAAAGTATAAAAAATAAATATTGTAAATACTCTAGGAGACCTAGTAAAAAAAGATTTCGTCAGCTGAATGGGAGATAGCCCTATTTGAAAATATTTTCAATGAACGCACGATTTCAAAATTTTTTTTAAAAACACCCCATTCTCAGAATAACACCCTATTTCAAAATTCAGTCCAAAAACCAGCTATCTCAGCTGAAAATGGATGAAATTTTTGTTCAGAAACTCATTTTGAGATAGGGTGTTCTTCAAACGATTTCTGATATAGGGGTTTTTTTTAAATCTTTTGAAACAAGGTAATCTTCCACTCAGCAGTCGATTTGTGAATGAATTGATACGCATTTTTACTGTCTTTTGTCTCAATTATTTTCTATTAAGAACAATACTAACAAATCGTGCCACTTTTATTAGTGATATTATTTTTTTTAGGTTTTACCCTGAGATTTCGATTTAAGTAAATTTTCATGCAATTCGTGCAAGTAAAATAAAAAGCCAAAAAAGTATGTAATCAGATAAGCTGTCTGATAATTTACTGGCTTCTTATGTTATTTGTTGAGGTTGCGGCATCTTTTGCAAGCAATATATGTATGTGTTGCTTACTCAAGGTCCTCGAAGTTTAAATTATTAAAATAGATTTTGTTTTCATTAATTTAAGTTGTGTTACAGTTCCATTTTTCTAAGCAAGCTTCTCTAACTCTAGCTTTTTATTTTTAAAGACACACTGTGAGTTTTACAGTAGCCAGCTCCTTATGAAAGTGCTGTTAATCATCAAAATCTATATCGGAATCATCCGAATCATAACCGCTGCGTATAGTTTTGTTAACGCGATTGATGTACGATTTCTTCTTCACATCTGGTGGTGTCATAAGGTCACCCTGAAATTAAACACAATTTTATTATCAAAGGTTGTCTAAATAACAAGTGAAATTTTATATGAAAGAATTGTAGTTAAAATTGTAGTTACTGGAAAAAACGCAAGGTAAAAATTGGGCTTTTGTGATAAGTTGGAAACGGCCTTAAAAATTTCGAAACAATACCGAGAGGCTTCTGTTAGCCCTGGAAGGAAATGCTTTTGTTTGCAGACTGAAAAGCTGGACCGCAATTTATCTGAACGGACAAAAATTAGATGTGGAATGTAGAAACTATCATTTATCATAAAAATAATTAAGAAAAGGGCGAAGAAGATTATTCCAAATTAAGCACAATTGCTTTTAAACGCAGTTTTTTTGGATAGCTATTTTGGTTTTGTTTTATGTATATTATCCCAAACAGCTTGGTTGTTGTTGCGAATGTGCTTTCTTCCAGCAAAAAAAAAAAAAGCTTTTTACGGGCTTTAAACAATTTTAGAGCTAGGGAGTTAGGTTAAGGGATTTCAGTCCACAATCACTTATACTTATAGTTTACCTTATAATCAATGGCCCCAGATTGTGCTATTCGCCATTCTAGCATTTCAGTAGAGAAATCATCGCAATTTCCCAAATCGGTGAATCCCACTATGAAGTCCTTAGTTTTACTATCTTTGACTAATGCTATTGTTGGAATAACTTTGATGCGTAATCTTTGCGTTAAGAAAGGTGACTTCTCTGCATTTACTTTACAAAATTTTGCTTCAACATGTTTGCTAGCAAGTATTTTCAAATGCATATCGACAATGCGGCAGCGCTCTGTAGAATCTCGATAAAAATGACAAACAATATTTGGCGACTTCTTGGATACTTCAAAGAATTCTTTTTCGTCCGCCAATTCGGTATATGTCCCATGACCCTGAATAAAGTAACAAATAAATTTTCAGTATAATAAAAAAAAATTCTTAAGTACATATATGTATCCAATTATGTTAACACCCACATTTTTCAGCCACTCCTGCTTTTTACGATTCAATTCCTTCATTTCTTTGAGGCGTTGCTCTCTTAATGATTTCAGATCGTCCGAATCCAAATTTTCCAACTGGTTCAACTGCTGATCCAATTGTTTTTCAATCATTTGTGTAGCAGTCAACAATTGATTTTCCAACATGTTAGCCATTTTTTCTTAAACCACTAGAGAAAAGCTAGGTGTGTGAAATGTTTGGAGAGACTCAAAACCGGCGTGGCAGGTGCAACAATGTTTAACAAATACACAGAATACGAACAATTAATCCAGGTCCAATTGTATTAGTTGAGAAGCAATTGACAAAAACAACACAATTTATTTTTCAAAATTTGTTTTCTTTAACAAAAACGACTATTTTTATTAATTTTTCTTCGATTTTCATATACGTCTACTGCTGTCTATTCACGGCAATTGAAAACACAGTGAAAATTGAAAACATTTGTCATACATTGCCATTGCAGGGTTGTATTCAACCAAATTGTTGTGAGAGAATTTAATCGCATGCGATAAATCAATGCTAATCACCTTGTTTTCTACAACCCTAATTAGGAAATTTCGGTGCTACCAATCAAAGGAAAATGTTGTATATTCACGAGCCGAAAACCAAATAAGAGTAATTCCTTGCCCGCCTTTGGATTATTGTTACCGGGGTCAAAACGCCTCTCTTAATACCTTTCCTGATATTTTTAGATTTGATTTCTCGATTTTCTTTTACTTACTTACGCCACTTGATACATTTCTTTCGAAAATTCGAATCAAAATTTGGCTGTTTTCCTATTCCATGTTGATTCCGACAAAAAAAATATTTTAAAATCCGGCTCCTACCCCGCATGTTAGCTTAAATAACATCTCTAGGTCTGCCTGGTAGCTATATCTAATATCTATTTGCAGGGTGGCAATATTAAGGGTGGGCTATAAAAAACAGTGGCTCATTTGGAATCATTTGGCTATTAATTAAGCAATATCTGGCAACTATGCAAAAATTGCCTGGTATTCATTTTCAACTCGGCCATTATCGAAGTTCTGTTTTGCATTGTTTGGAGGAAAATTCCATGGTTTCTCAGTTCAATTCGCTGAAATTTTTTATAGGAAAAATAATAAATATTTAACAAGTTCTTGTAGTAAGTATATAGACATTTGTTTTCCACAATTTTCGCATTATAGAAGTCTGGTGTCAGTGAACAAAGTGTTTCTGTAATACTTAGAGAAAAAATGAAATGGCCCACTTATGAATGAAATTGGCTACGTATATATGCTAATTAAAGTACACCACTTGTTTATTATTTTGTTTTCACAAATAAAAAGTTGTATAATATGAACAATATCAAGCGATTTTGAGGGAGGAAACAGTGGGGTGTAAAAGTGTGCTAATATAGTATATTCAATAAGCTTGGTATAAAGGTCAGATGTCTGGCTATTGGTTAATACATAATGGTTAAAACATATATCCACCTTCTTGAATGCTTGATCAATGTACATACAATGCTTTCGACTTATAAAATTAAGGAAACTACATTATTTTGTAAATGTAAATAACACACTTTTTTACCACGGTATCAAAGATTTTGTTTCAGGAAAAGTTATTGAGCAAAAAATGAATTGTGTCCGATCTCAAAAGGGCGGCGTGATCCAAGGTATTTATATGCACAACTCCTGTCTGCGTTGACGGCTATGAAATAAAGCCTGTCGCCAGTCCATTCACCAGTATGTCTACAATATCCATAACAAATACGCATACCTATAATCGAATTTACGCAGTTTTTCTAAGACTCGTTCTCAAATTTGGACTTGGATGTGTTCTACAAAGTTGTAAATAAACTTTATATTTTCTCTTATTGGGTTTTTTATAAGCTGATTTGATTAATGTGTTATGACTTAATATGCAACAAATATTACATTTATTTTTTGGGCTATTTCGACAATAACATCTTTATTCGCTCACAATCAATGCAAGAAAATGCCAACTTGCCTTTGCTTTGGTCATGATAATTAAAAATGTCTTTCCTTATAAGAAATCACCTATCCAGTTCTTTTCGAAGTTTAAATTTTAAAATTAAAATAGAAGGAATATCTCGCTTTTTCCTTGGAATGCACCGGAGTAATGCATGCAAGGCAGAGAATATTAACTTGAAATTACTTTTTTTTTTTTGATTTTTATGATAACAATCAAACAAATAAATATTAAAAATTACTTTTTCTTAAAGTTAAAAGTAACTGTGTTAATAATGCATGTTATAGGAAAATTTCTTACAATCCACATTTTTAGTGGTAAGATGAACTTCGAACAACTGCCGGTTGTACCGTAACGTAATGACTCGGCTTTGACCCGACCCAGAGCTGCTATTTTGATATAACCCTTTCTAAATCTTCATTTTTATTTTAAAAAGGAAAGAAAAAAGGTTGACACAAAGCCAAATTGACTGGAGGGACGAAAAATAGTTTGAGTGCAATATATTCCATTATTTATATATAAAGCCATAATATAAAAAATCCATAACCCCCTGTTGTTTTATACTGAGCTCGTGACATTTCAACAGTTAAAGAAAATCATGAGTCTATCGCAATAGTCTAGTAATTTTTGACACACTGAAATTTAATTTTAATATATAATTTTGAAAATTATAAAAATAAAACAACTTAAATTGTATATACATATGTGCATAAAATATTAATTAAATTAAATGACAAATCCAAGTTTTAACTAAATTTATATGTAAGTAAGTAAGAATAACACAAGTTAAACTAATCGAAAGCTTAAGATAACGATTAGGTTTTAATTTGGTTTTTCGCTAACAACTTTTCCCTGAAACAAAATATTCATTTCCATCCTTCGTACCACGGTACCATGGTCAAAACGTGTCTTTTGATATCTCTCCCGACATTTTGGGACGTGTATTAGCAGTTGACCTTGGATCAATAGTATTACCCTTTTTTCATATCTTAATAATGTTTGACCTAATTTCCTTTTTGGTAATTTCAGTGAAAAAACTATCACACAATTTATATCTTCTTTTTAAAACTGGTCGTTTTGATTAGACATAGAAGGCCAGAAGAAAACAAGCATAACGGCCCAAATCCGAAAGAGTCTTATTAATTAAATAATGGAAACAGAAACATCTGTCGCATCAAGTTTAATGGCGCATGATGCTGCTACTAAACTGGATGACTTAATTGTTGATGGCAAATTTCCAATCGCATGTGCTCTCCCAAGTGAAAATATAAGTGATTTTGAATCACCTGTTCATTCATGCGTTGAATCAATTGAACGTAGTGATGAAGATGAAGAGGATGATGAGGATATAATTTTCCGTGAAGTTAAAATGATTTTACGTAAACGACGTGGTTGGGGACCAGAAGATTCACTTAGTGCTAATGACTTGGATTTGCTCGAATATGATGATGAGCTGGTGGAGGAAGATGATCCTGGGTGCCCCTTACCCTCTACACCTGAGGATACACAACTTATTGAAGCGGAGGTGAGTTTCGATAAATCGGAAGTAGAGGCTATGCATAGCAAGACTAACACGCACAGAAAAAAAGAAAAATTATGACGTAAGCGTCATATATTATCCTGAGGTTTTGGTACAGTAAAATTTGCGAATGTTTTTTGTATTTAAAGTATATTGAACTTTATTTATAATTGTTGACATAACGTGCTGCTTACGAAGTAGCCGTAATATTTCTTATCAGTGATTTATGAACTTCAATGCAAATATGTACATACATTTATATGAAATAATCGCTGTAATAGGCTAATAAGCACGTCGCACAGTGGGAAACTTTGAAGATATGGCTTTCTATTATTATACAGAAAGAAGGTGATAAATCACCAAATTACAAAAGTAGGAGCACAAGTAACAAAGACCTGCGGCTCTCCTTAAAACTAATTAGTAGGTATTTAATAACTTATGATTTCTACAGTTTTGACCTTTGTAATTTTTTTTTTTTTAAATCAAATGTTTTAAATTAGCTGATATCAAAAATTTAGCGACTGTTTGTATGTGTTTTGGTTCCATTTGTCTCAAATAGCTGGTGTAGTATTTCCGAAAACTTCGGTACTGCAGGTTAGTGCATTATGTGACTGTGAGTTACTATCGTGTGACCAATTCGCAGGCGAATAAAAGATTTCAAGTCATTGCATGGAACTTTCAGTGGAAAGATAGGTTCCAGTCCTCTTAAATTGTAGTTCTTGTAGTGGTGGTTGAAGTTTTGCCATTCTTGCAACTTAGTTTCAATAAGGTTATTGCGTATTAGTCTTAAAATCTGGTGTCAGCATTACAGGAGAAGAAACCAATGGTTCATTTGTAGCCAATTTCGCTCTCTGATCCGCAGCTTCGTTGCCTGTGATACCTACGTGGCCCGGTACCCACATAATTTTTATCATGCCGATTCTGTCAGTTAATTTAGAAAGAATTGATAGCTCAAGGCCACTTTGTTGTTTGCGTTGTTTAACATGTTTATTGCGGATAGGCTGTCTGAGCAAATAATATATTTTAGTTTGGTTTCATCAAGTATCGCTAGGGCTTCCGCCGTATAAGCCGAGCAAATTGGAAGAAGATGTCCAACACTGAACGTTATGTGGTTTACATCAGCAACTGCAAAAGCAGTTTGTGAGTGTGATCTCGATGCATCCGTGCAAAGGAAATTCCACCCTTCCCTTATAAAATATTCGGCTAGCTGTTTGAAGTGCTGTTGGTTCACAACAGGTGTTGTACAATTTTTCCGGTGTCTGAGCAGGTCTGTGCAGATAAAGTTTTTACCTTTGTAATTTACAGGTGGTAGTGCATTAAAAACGGGTTTAGTAGGGGTAGTATTTAAGCCCAAATCTTTCGCCCATGTCACGCACCTGGCTATAGTGGATGGTTGCTTCAGTGTCCTCTTTCTTTTACTTTCTGCCACTGCTAAGTTGTATATCAGGCTGTTGTTGCCGCCTAACACCTTTGGTATGAGGTTCAAGGTACTGTGCTTTACTCGTTTGTCTATACCCGGAAGTCCTGCTTCTGTTAACACACATTTTAGTGGTGAAGTAGGGAAGGCTCGTATGCTTCTGCGAGCTGCTTTGTAAAATCAAATGTCTCCACATAAAGTATTCCTAGATCTCTAAATAGCAAATAGGCGATTGCGGTACTTTGAAATGAACATTATAAAAAACGGGTATACCAAAAAAACAATTTTCAGTTTTAGGTCTACTGTACATATTATTAACCGCCAACTTAAATGATATTACAAACTAATTCTAGATGACTGAGGTTCTAAAGGCTGGCGTTTTATCGGATGAGATCGATTTGGGAGCACTTGCCCACAATGCGGCTGAACAGGCTGAAGAATTTGTTCGTAAGGTGAGACTTGTATGTTCTTGTTGAGCAACTTAAAATTTACTTTAACCAAATCAAATAAAATTTTTTTCTTGTATAATATTCAGGTATGGGAAGCCAGTTGGATGGTGTGTCACTATAAAAATTTACCTAAATGGCTGCAAGATAATGATTTCTTGCATCGTGGACATCGCCCACCACTGCCCTCGTTCAGTGCCTGCTTCAAATCTATATTCCGTTTACATACAGAAACAGGCAATATTTGGACACACTTGTTGGGCTGTGTAGCTTTTATCGGTGTGGCTTTATACTTTTGGTCACGCCCCTCGGTTGAAATACAAATGCAAGAAAAAATCATATTTGGGGCATTCTTTGCTGGAGCCATTATTTGTTTGGGCTTTTCATTCATCTTTCACACACTTAGCTGTCATTCGGTAGAGATTGGAAGACTGTTTTCGAAGTGAGTAAGAGAGGAAATATCTAAGAATTTTAGTAAGACATGCATAAAGCAGTATTAACATTGCATCGGAGTAGTCTAAGCCGGTATATTCGCGTATATTGATACCTAGGTTGTTGTTATGTTAATAATATTTCGCTCTGCCTAATAAACACACCTCTTACCTAGTATTGCCATCAATCTCTTCTATCAAAAGTTCTAGATATTTTATTTTATTAATGTAAGAAAAGCCGTTTTGCTATACATACATATATTAAAAAAAAAAAAACAATTTAAAATCTAAATGATTGTTCCTACTTTCTACTCCCGCATCTCCATTTATTTGCTGTACTTATTCAATGTCATAAACATTGAACTAACCGTAATAAATGAAAGACAGAGTTTCTAATTTTTTGTAAACCGCTATTATCTACATATGTGGATATAAACTTCTTATATATATTCGTTGTAGAGGTCTACAGCAGAGTTGTTAAAGAATGCATTCCTTTCGGAATAATTATTCCTTAAATTGAAGAGAATTTTATTCCAAAAAATGGAATAAGGAATGCAATATTTTGCAGTTGCAACACCCAAATCCGGTATAAGCACCTTGCGGCACCAGCTTGACTGCTAACCCGCAGGGTAGTAGGTCCCCCCATACTGGCGTTCATTAATTAATTTTTTTATTTCGTCAATTTATGTAGTCCTAACGAGCACTATAAAATGATTTCGTTGAACTGTTCTAGGAAATTCAAATAATAAACATTTACTCTTATATCTGCTTTCTAATAATTTATTTACTTTGGACAATACTTATTTTAGGTTAGACTACTGTGGAATTGCACTTTTGATAATGGGCTCATTTGTACCATGGTTATATTATGGATTCTATTGTCATTACCAGCCAAAAGTTATCTATTTATCTGTTGTATGCGTACTAGGAACTATGTCAATTATAGTTTCATTGTGGGACAAGTTTTCTGAACCTGCATTGAGACCACTGCGTGCAGGTGTCTTCATGAGCTTCGGTCTCTCAGGCATCGTACCAGCTATACATTACAGTCTGATGGAAGGCTGGTTTAGTCAAATCAGCCAAGCTAGTTTGGGTTGGCTTATTTTAATGGGTAAGTGCATTTATATCCTTTTGTGCTGCGAAATTATTTTTGTTTTTTCGTTTGAGGTCTCCTTTACATACTTGGCGCGATGCTATATGCATTACGTGTGCCGGAGAGATGGTTCCCAGGAAAATTCGATATATGGGTTAGTTTTCATTATTTCGTTCTTAAGTATTTATGTATTTTTGATATATATGTTTTATGTTTCGTAATCAACAGTTTCAATCGCATCAGTTATTCCACATATTAGTTATTGCTGCAGCATTTGTGCACTACCATGGGATATCGGAGATGGCCATGTACCGTGTTACGGTTGGCGAATGTACTGTACCTCATGAGCCTATAACGTTCTAAGTTGAAAGATCCGACTGAGAAAGTATAGACAGATTTATAGGTAAAAATTAGTGCTTCTGAATCCATTGTTTTTTATGTCATCAATACCAATCGAAAAAGTAGTATGCAGGACAGTTAGAAATGAAATTATATGAAGAAAAATTCCAAAGCCCAAAGTTAATAATAATTATTAGTAACGAAAATTATAATCAAAATTGAAAATAATGTGCAGTTTGAAAATAGAAAAATTGATAAGTTTATAAGAAAACAAACATATACGTTTTCTTACTTATTAAGAGAAGTTGAATTGTAGGGAGAAATAAAAATACACAGGCTTAAATCAGCTTAACTGTTATTGGAATATGTGTTATTCTATTATACTCTCATTCTGAGCAACGCACTAATAGACA
This sequence comes from Sphenella marginata, assembly GCA_951509765.1. Classification (NCBI taxonomy): domain Eukaryota; kingdom Metazoa; phylum Arthropoda; class Insecta; order Diptera; family Tephritidae; genus Sphenella; species Sphenella marginata. The sequence continues at coordinate 98,562,689 of OX608079.1, forward strand.
CACCTTCAAAAAAAAAAAAATAATAACAGAACGTTGGGGTGGATGCAAAATTTTGATAATTTAAAAGTTACATATAGTTGCAAACTTCAGGCTCGCTGTAGTAAGAAGTTAAACAAAATACTGACCATTGATTGCTTTTTTGTTTAGAAAGTAATTAGCGAACAGCTGATTATATTGAATTACCAAAATCGGCCCAGAATGTCGGCTGTTATTCAACTTCGATACAAAAAGTGCAAAAATATTATATTCACGATGAAAGAAGATAACATTTTTTCTGTTTTGTGTTGTAAATGGTTGAATATTTGTAAAAGTTCGTTAATATTAGCTCAGAATAGGGCATTAAATAAACTGTTGTTTTTGTTTTCTGGAGAACTTCATAATCAATATACATATGTATGAATCATCTAAAACCAAAGTTATACAAGAAAAATGCATATATTACATCACACCGCATTCAAATTGCAATTATCTAAATAAAAAGAAGGCTACCAATTTTGTACAACTATTACAAAAAACTCTAGTTGCAGAATTTTTAACATAAAGCAAAAATAAACTTAGGTCGAATCTAGAAATTAAATACCTTAGTGCGTTTTATTAAATGATTATTTTTAAGTGGATACTGTATAGAGGTTTGTGCCGCAGTCAAAGCCAAATCAACTATTTCAAATTGCCGATGAGGCAGAACCTCGTTTTTTCCCTACTGAATCCGAAGTAACTCTTTTGGGGTATTTCTTCTTATTCATCTGTTCAGAAAACATAACAATGATTGTCAGGGTGAAATTAGAAATCACCGTTGTTGTTGTTGTTGTTGTTAGAAGTGCTTTGCCCTGCCCAAAGGGCCAGTACACTCTTAATTGTCATCGGGCTCTTCTAAAGGAAGTCCAAGGAAACGCGCAGTTTCGACAGGGTTGGACCAAAATGATAAAGGTGTTAGAAGAGTGTGTTCAGAAGAACAGGAAAAGAGATGTTGTGTGTTATGAGTGGCCATACCGCATGCAGGGCATGTGTTCGGTATGGTGGTGCTCAGTCTGGACAGATAGGAGTTCAGCCTATTGCAGTATCCAGACCGAAGTTGTGCCAGCATGTCTCTGGTCTCCCTGCTGTTGTTGTTGTAGCGCTACTTAGCCCTACCTAGGGAGTCAGTATCTTACCCAGTAGTATCATCAAACTCTTCTAACGGAAGTCCTAGAAACCTAGCGGCTTCGACAGGGGCGGACCAGAGGGATATGGGTATTAGAAGAGTAGGCTCAGCTGAGCAGACGAAAAGGTGGTTAGTATTATGGGGGGACAAGCCACATGCCGGACAAACATTAGGCAAGTCGGGGTTCAGTCTGGATAGTATCACTCTAGTCTCCCTAGGCAGCCCGCGCTCCTCTTCAGCAGGTGGAGTTGTTGCCTGAAGAACGACGTTCGCTGGGTCTCCCTCGGAAGGACACCTTCTTCCTCAGCAAGAACAGGTGGTTGGGTACCAACAACTGAGTTCACAGGCCGGGATCTGTCCACCGACTCGGTGTGGAGGTCCTTTAGGGCCCGCCTGTGTTCCCGCAGATCAAACAGCAACGAGATGTGATGCTGGATCTCATCATAATGCTTTCGGAGATGCTTTCTTATGTCTCTGGGGGGCGGAGTTTCATCCAATAGTTGTCGATTTAGATGGCTGGGTCTATGAGAGTTCAGGAGGAACTGCCTACTTAAAAGTTCCCCGTGCTCGTGAACGTTGAGCATTTTAGCCTCCTGGTGAAGGTGAGACTCAGGTGACATAAGCAAACAGTGGTGTTTTTTTGGCAGACCTGCAATTTCCTCCAGTTGGTGTCGTGAAGGTTTGGCGACCATATGGGCGCATCATAATCAATAACCGGTCGGGCAATAGCCTTATATATAGGTGGTCAGCAACGTTTCTTTGTCTTTGCTCCAAGTACTGCCGGCCAGTGACTTGAGGATCTTGTTGCGGCTTTGTACCTTTGAAGCCATTGCGGTGGCATGATTAGCGAAGGTGAGGCTATTGTCGAATGTAACCCCTAGAATTTTGGGGTGGTTGACTGTAGGTAGTGGGACACCATCTATGTGAACATTCAACTCCTGCCCCATCTGCGCATTCCACGTAGTGAAGAGGGTCGCTGTTGATTTAGTCGGGGACAGTGTCAGGTTCCGCTCTGTGAAGAAGCTGGAAAGATCGCGCAAGTAGTGATTCAGTCTTGTCCCACAAAAGCCGGTTTAAGTACCGGAATGACCCTGGTTTTACCCGGGTCAAGGGCTGTTATTTCAGTGTAACCCTGTCCAATTTGTCCAGTCCCACTTCTAAATTGTCATCACCGGAGCAATCCCTTGCAGCAGGGTTGCTCCAATGTCCCTTGTTACGGGCTGGTGTCGAATCCAACCCCGGACCAAGAGACTGGATCTGCTGCGTCTGCTGGAAGAAAATATACGTCAAACGTTCACACCCCGTTCAATGCAGTAAATGCAAGAGATGGCTTCACAGATCTGGATGCTTAGGGTTTAACCCTGCCATCCCCAGAACCCGTACTTTTTTCAGTACTTTTGAGGCACCATGTTCACGCGCAAGTGCGTCCCGCGGTTCTCGTCGCTCCGGCGTTCACACACCGCACCTACCATCATCAAATGGCCACAACAGTGGCCCGGTCTCCACGACCAGCAGCTCTGCTGCTCCCGCCTCACCTAACCCCGACTGCCGCTCACGTTCACCAGCGCTTCCACCTCGCACGGCCATCCAACACCCCTATCCTCTTCGGAATAGGCAAGGTTCGAACAACGCCGAGCGTCAGTCCCCACTCTCGTCCCCCCCTACTTCCAGCATGCACGTGGGTCAGGAACATAACCTCCTCGTACCTTTCACCACGTGCACTGTCTATCGGCAAAGATTATATACGCCTGCGGCATCGGTTAAGTGCAATAGCTGCCTTGGCCTGTGCCACATCCATATGTGCTCTGGGCATGCAAACAGGAACCTATGGACGGATACATTTATAGCCCCTTGCTGCAGAACTCAGCCGCCCTCCACGCCACATAACATCGGCCAAGGCACGCGGAACCCTAGACTGCGACACAGCTTGGGACTAAGCCTACCTCCATCTAGGCGACCACATCCGTCCCTTACTCCCAGCATGCCTTCACCTTCCCTCCCGACACACTTCAAAATCCTAGAAATCACCGTCACCATCATCATCTCCTTCCTTGTGGAGGGCACTGGTTATACCAAATCGCTCCCGTTTCGGTCGAACATGCACCGCAACGAAGCCCCAAAGCGTACCGGGTTCATATTCGGCAAAGGACTCTCACTTCCGACAACACTGCCCAAAACCTGAATTCTTCAATAAGCGGAATCTGTGTTAAAGCTGCAGACAAACTAACTGTTGCGGCTATCATCGTAAAACTCTGATGCAAAAAATCTGAAATAGGGCGATTTGTGTATTGTGACATTGTATCACTTTCACTTTTTACAGCACCTTAGTTTTTGTTTCCGGTCCAACACCTTTGGGTATTTAAGGTTCGGTTCCATCCGAACTTAGACTCTTTATAATCTTTAAGGTGGTACTAAACATCTCAGAGAGACCAGAAGATGTGCCTTGGTAGGAAAAGATCCAAGAAATTGGTTCCTTTTCGGTGGTTTTATATACTACTGAAAATTGGTGGTCCTGTGTAGACGGTCAAACTTGATATGTTAACCCATTAATGAGCCGAAGTAATTGTGGCTTTTGCAGTCACACCGATGGTCTCGGATATAAATCCGGTACTCTGCAGTTCTACCGCGCTTGGATGCGACTCTAACTAAATAAAGGAAAAGCAGACGATCGGTAATCATACCTGCTGAGCGGTATTTCAGCAGCGTAGTACCATTTTGCTTTGCGCACGAAACAAATATTTATTTTATATAGTTGCTGTAAAGCTATCGATGCTAGTTTTTTTGCGCCATAAATATAAAGGTAGTCCTTAAAATTTGTTTATCATATTTTTATCAGAGTAAATTCCGCTACCGTTTGTTGGCCAACTTAGTGGACACATACTGGATATACTTATAGACCTGCCGAAACTCTACTATAAGTACCACTACGCAATATTTTCCTATGAATCGAGAGCATTAGTTATTTACCACTATATACTATATGTGTATGTATGTATCTATATTTTTACTATGGGTACAAGCAATAGGTGCAAGCATTCTATGTGGGCGTAGAACAATAACAAATTAAGTTTATTCATGTTTAGGCGTTTGTAGTTCAGATGAGCAAATCAGCGACCGACATATATTGACATAACAAAAAAATAACTTAGCACACAATGCAACATTTGATAACAAAAACTGCAGGCCAAATAGAAAAACATTAACATATTTTTGAAAATGCTCTTATTTGGAAAGTTGTTTGGCCATTGCATTTGAATTTCATATAAATAATAGATAACGTTCGTAGTTGTTGCTACAAAAAATGCTTTTGATTGCAAGATGGCCAAGAATATATGTATTTAAAAGACATCAGACTGGGCCAAAAAAAGGTACGTTAATATTATTTTTCAATTGAAAAATTAAAAAAAAAATTAGTTTGTTGTTCATCGACTATTAATTTTTAGAAGAATCTGATTAAATATTTAGTGCTACCAAAACATTGAAGTAAAAAATCTAGCTGTCGAAGATAGGCCTCTTCAAACTAACACTGAGGTCTAAAACTTTTTTAACATTTTTTTTCTAATTCTAAAATTTTCTAAGTATTGCAACGCTATCGAAGCAGTATTTTTGAGCTGAAGTAAAGGTTAAAAATTAATTTTGGCCTATTACCAAATAGTATCTTATAAAAGCTTAATTATGAAATATATGAAATAAAATAACTTTTGAACGTTTCAGGTTTTTAAAAGAATAATAATGCATAATTGAACCTATCGGTAGTTTCAGCCAATTACTCACGTATAACGTCATTCCGAACTACCGGCTTAGAACTATTTAAAATTTATTTAAAAATTTGTAAAAAGTGATATTGAAGGAATAAGAGTTCTTTACTGAATTTCAATAGAGCTGTTGAACACGATATCACAATCCGTGCCTATGGAAAAAACGTCCCAACACGCGACTAACATGAAGTAAGGGGGTGGCAATAATCTCGCAGAATATGCAGAACTATGTCTACCTGTAGTGCGATACGCGAAAAAAGATAAAACTCAAAGTTGATTTTTCTACTATTATATTTATCGCTTAATAAATAAGTTTTTTTTTCAATCAAAAATATAAGATAAAAAACATTTCTGTTAAGCATAACGTGACATGCACGTTCACATACTTCTAGCTGTCCTCTGATACTGGGAACTCTTTGGTTTTTGTTATTAAAAATATAAATAGAATCTAGATTATGCACGGGGTAGTTATGCCTGTCGTAAGTAGCGACTTAAAAATTCTCTAGCCCAATACATAGCTTTGCTATTAGCAAGTTCGTTTCTTAAGTCTTTCGTACGGGTTTTATCCCAAATCAAATATAATGAATTGATTACTAAAGGCAAGCATTTAGATTTAATGTGTTTTTAAGACATATATATTTAAGTAGATACATACATATACATATATTCATACATATGTATATGTACATATGCGTAATACATAACATACTCACATTGATAACGAAATGCTAAACGATGCGAGTAACCAAATATTTTGAATTACGTACATATATACATATGTATGTATAGCCAGATTTTTTGGTGCTCGCAGTTGACAACTTCATAGCTCATGGTACGTATTGTTGTCACTTAAGTACGTCTGTTCACATATGTATGCCTTAAGAATAAGTAATTAAGATTTGGAAGAAAATTTTAGTATTTTCATTTATTTGATGTGTACGTATGTACATACATACACATATACATATGTATATTATACTTGTCACATAATCCCGAAAAATGATTTGCTCAGTTATGAAAATTTCATTGGTAGTGCTGCCTAAATATTAATTGACGTAAAACATTTAGTTAGCAGTCAAATTAAGCCTTAATTAGATTTTAATGAAAGCAGCGCCCTTAAAGAAAAATATATAAATTGGTTTTGAATAAAGCTGCATATCATTCAGAGTTAGTGATGCCAAGAGATGAGAATTCGAGTTTTTTTGTTCATTATTTATTAATTTGTTCACCTAAATTAGATATTTTTTTACTTTTAAAATGGATCATCTAAGTAAACAGAACCATGTGTGTTTATTATACCCAGCGTACTAGTACTAGTACAAGGGTATATTAATTTTGTCCACATAACGGTACTATGTAACGGTGAAAAATAATCGAGTTAGATATAGAGTTCCATATATGAAAGTTCTTAGGTTGAAAAGAGGAATTGATTAATGCATGTCCGTCTGTCCGTCCGTGTACACGATAACTTGAGTAAAAATGTAGATCTTTGCATGAAATTTGTTATACAGGTTACTTTTTGGCAAAGGTAGGTTGCTATTGAAAATGGGCGAAGTCGGGTGATAACCACGCCCCCTTTTTCGATATCGAAAATTTCGAAAATCACATAAATTGACATAGCTTGCGTAAAAACTGAGATATTTGCATGGAATTTGTTATGCAGGCTACTTTCTGGCCATCGAAATCGGATGATAACCACGCCCACTTTTTCGATATCGAAAATCACATAAATTAACACAAGTTGAGTAAAACTTGAGATATTCGCATGAAATTACACAGGTACACAGGTTACTTTCCGGCCAAAGCAGGTTGGTGTTTAAAATGGGCGAAATCTGATGATAACCACGCCCCCTTTTTTGATATAGAAAATTTCAAATAAGATTCGAGGGCCTATATCATTGCCATGTCATGGTATTTGTATCTCGTTCCGAAAACTAACGATGGGTATTTAATGTTCGGTTCACCCGAACTTAGGCTTCCTTACTTGTTATACCGATAAATTTAAAATTAACATAAGAAAGCACTTTTTATAACTTTGTTTGTGAGAAGAATAACTATACCGAAATGATCAGCGCGATGAGCTGTGTCGATTTAGCCATGCCCGTCTGCCGCTATGTTTGTAATCCCTCGGTTATCGAGATAACTGGATGCAATTTTATAAGTGGAAGTTATTTCGTAGAACTTCAATCATTTGTCAGAACCAACAAGTTTGGACATTTAATATATATCATCCGTACAATCGATTGTACCCATAAAATACACAAACACATTCCATATTCAATAAAACATTCCCATAGCAAAAAACTCGGGATTATAAGTGAGAAATCACGGAACTACCATCTTTAGTATATACATATGTACTACATATATATGAACAAGAGTGCTGATAGACGTTGAAAATATTAACACGTCGCCTTCAATATAAATATTTAGCAACAAAAAGCCGAAACTATTCATAGCATGATAAGTAGCGAGTCATAATTATCAAATGATCAAACTGAAAAAATACTTCAGCAGCGCAAATGCTGTGAGTGCGTATGTGCAGTAGTGTGCGTACAAATTGTTATCATACAAAAAGTATATATGTATGTACATATATATTAATGTGTGTATGTATGTATGCATGATGTTTTATTATTTTTTTTATTTTATTTATTTTTTTTTTTTTTTTCAAATTGATTATGAAAGGAAATTATTGACCTTCAATATCCGGAAGAAAAAACATACCAAAAACGGAAAGAACGCTTCCAGCTAAGTAAGCGCTAAGAACAGATAATTACAATAAACAAAAACTTTGCACCCAAATAATATAAAGCTGCAATCAGTAGCGCTAAAACAACAAGGGAAAATAAACTGCGAACGCGACGTACTCGTAATTGAAACTGAAATTATGAAAATTAATCAAACTACATTTTTCTTTTGAATGCGTCTACATACACACATACCTACATACGAGTAAATGCAAAAAAAACATGTGCATGGCGTTATTAATTATTCATGCTAGTTAAACATGTATATATATATAGGTAGATGAAATTAGTTTTCAAATTTACTAGCAAATGATTTAGAAAATGACTTACCTAATTGGTATTTGCAGTAATGTGCACATGGAATCACAATTTAGAAACAATATAGTGCAAGGGCAGTGCGATCTTCTTTCCCTGGGTATAATGAGAGAATTGAAGTCAATAGACGATTGTATTTCTAAATCACCTACTCAATATGATGCACATATGTAGGTAGTATTTGTTGGAAAAAGTAGTTTTTAATTAAATTGCATTATTCTTGGTGTTAATGGCAGTATCTATTCAGCGCCATTTTGTAAAGTCACATCATTTTCAAGGACATCAGTGGCTTTTAAGCAGAACATGTCGAGTTGGATCTACAAAGAGCTGAGGTATACGCGAATCGTCCTAGTTTTCTAAATCATATGTTTGTGGATGATGATCGTAAGTGAACGCGGCTTTTTTTGTTTTTTTTGTTTTTATTGGGAATATTGCTTTGTTATAGCGATGTATTTTTTTTTTGCATTTTGCAATCGCGGTATTTTAGGGATCTAATTATACAACAGAAGATATACAATTAAATTGGACTAGCCTAAAAAAACAAGAATAAGAAGATTTTCTTACTGATACCTGTGGGTGGAAGCAGGGGCAGAGGGACACCGCCACTCCCATGGAAGGACTAAGTGGAGACCGACTTTCATATCCGTGACTGAAGAGTTTTAAATTTGTGAAGCGAATTTTTAGAATTGCCAGAGTTTTTACAAGCCGTTTTGATGACATAAAAACTCGTCCAACCGACGAAGAAATCGGACCTACATAACATATAGCTCCCATACAATCCACTGTTCCGATAAATGGTCTACGGGCTATATATGTGACCCGGATTAAAAGGTGGCTTATGACTCAAAAAAAAAAATTGCGAGAAGCAGCTGTTAAAGATAAACAATGACATCTGCTTACACAGAAATGACGAAATGGAGGAAACATTTTTAGTACACTTCTTAGCAAGGTAGGACTTTCTAGTTTTCACTACGTGAAAGAGCGTCTCGAGTGGAAAATTTTTTTTTCGAGTCATAAGCCACCTTTTCATAGGCCCGGTCACATATCTTTTAATCAACAGTTTGGAAGAGTTTGTACCAATTTTATGTAAAGATGGGACACTTAAAAAAGTTATGCGTATTCAGGAAGGGTTTAGGCACAGCCGAAGACAGCCCTTTCCTCACTTGTTTTTTGATTGTTTTTGATTTTTTTAATAGCAATAAATTTGCCTTTTCTTGAACCCAAAGAAAATAATCAATTCAAATTAAAAAATCCGTCCATCAACTGATTACCAATTACTATAAAATTACCAGGACTGCCTTATAATGTGCTAAACTGTTTAATTTCTAGCTTAAATTTATCTACCAAGTTACTTGAAAATGTTTCGATCAGAAAATAGAATCCAAATAAATTAACCCACGACTAATAGCGGCAGAGTTGAGCTCTTGTTTTGCTTCGAATATCGATTCACAAGCGAAAAGTAGAGCAAAAATATTCTACCAAGGTCGCATGGAACCTTAAGGTACTGTGTACCACATGCTTTTACTCTCCCAAAAAAGCAGTATTGAACAATCAACTTTTCTAATTCATACCTCAATACTGCTAGCGGCAATCTCCACTAAGAATTTAATTGCAAATACGAGCTCTTTTTTGTGAATCAATGTTAATTATTGTAAAACATAAACTTCATTCGAATACAACTCAAACCGGATGAAATAATTTATTTGTTATTAAAAGTGTTAAGTAAATTTGTTATGTCTATAAAATGGTCTATAAATTGTGAAGATGGCCCTCTAATTCTTGGCCAAAAATACAAGTTCATATGGTGGTTAGCCTTTCTTGATTTACTTTTATTCTCATACATATTTATTGACATAGACGCTTCTACATATATGTATGTATGTATGTACGCTTGATAAGGACACACAAATTCTTGACATGAACTTCACCTCAATTCAACTAATTCACATTTTAAAGCTAAAAAAATCACAACTTTGAAGCGTTATATACCAAAAACACAATCAATTCAATGAAAAAGAATGCTAAATATTAATCTCTGCAGAATTAACAAAAGCTAAGAATTAAAAGAATAAACAAATAAGGTGGTCTAAGTATGGGTGAAAATAAATAAAAATACTCAGCGTACGGATAAAACCATGAGATGACCATTTTGGATATTTGTTTGTGAAAACATTTACGATTCTGATAACCAACTGCAAATTAGAACAGATTTATGTCATTATTAGTGTATTATTGGTTGGGGTTATTTCATACTAGATTCCTGCGGTCACCTACACAAAAAACCCTTATTTATACCTGTATGCGCGTTTTATATATAATTATAGCACTCTCAAAATTTAAATTTTTTTAGACGTGCATAAAGTTAAGAATATTTATTTCATAATCCAATACTACGAATCAAATAAATTTAGGAATAATTTTTTCTTTTGTCAAGAAAATGGTAGTAGAAATTAAGTAGTAATACGTTTTTTATTCGCCCTACATTTGTTACTCACCCTATTTTTGTTTTTCTATTTAACACATCCTTACAAATGTCTGTCCGAGTTTGGTAAAGCAAAAGGCAAATATATACATATATCGCAGAAATTGCATCAGTAGAATTATTTATAAGTCCCTGTGAAACTTCGAGTAAGCAACTAAAAAAAATTTGCTATTTCATTTTTGAGTCACTAATTCTAAACAAAAATTCCTCTGCTAAAAAACTGAAAAAAATTCAAATCAAAAAACTTAAATCTACGACTTTTCCAAATGTAAAATGATTTTCAGAATAATCGGAATAATCAATTGTACTTCAAAATAGTACATTCTACTTCATCATATCCGTAAATCAATCAAATGACTATTCTGAAAAACATTTTACTCTTTCTGAAGTGTACCTGGAAAAGGTGTAGAGCGTTTATAGCTTAGAAGCTCAGCAAAATTCTAAATTTTTTTTCTCATGACTTCTCAAACTAGTATCAGCACAATTTACAGCTAAATCTGTAGGCTACAAACAAATTTTCGAATCTGACAAAAAAAATTGATTGCACTTAAAGCTTAAAATTTTAATTTTGTGCTAATTTCCAGTCAGCAATCCACACCCTGAAAACCTTACTAAGTGTGTATGTATGGTAGGCCCCAACCCTTACGATAGCCCTCGCTACATACCGGAATGTCTCGGGTCAACTTTGCCGGAAAATGCCATGATCAGTACTCAAGTTGAGGAAGATAGCGGCCCACCTAGGGAAATTTGTATAACTCTAGCTAAATTTCGATCGATATAATCCGTCGCTTCAAGTATGCGGAATTAATGTTATTCACATGGTCGAAAGTATGTAGCCTGCTTACATGTCAGGTATCCCACAAATATATTTGGTTGAGTTAAATACGGAAAAACAAAAAATATTGTAAAATCTGAATAGTGAGACCTCAATAATGCTTGGATATGTTACCAATTTATTACTTTAGGTTTGGTCCATAGATACCAACTTTCCCCTTGAGACATCGGTATACCAGATTTCTGAATCAGGGCTGCTCTACACAATCTCTCTATCGCAGAGTGCAATGATGTCTCAAAGGCACAATTAAGTATAAAAAAGCGCCACTTAGAAATGAGTCAGCACAAAAATAAGGAATGCATTAAAGCTTCCGTAGTGTAGTGATAGGGTGTTGGCTTACCATACCAAAGGTTCCAGGTTCAGGTCCTTGAGAAGGGGGAAATCTTCTCAGTCAAAATTCAGCAGATGCCGTTCGGAGTAGAAGCAGCACATAACAAATTATGAGAAGCTCGGCCCTAATCTCCTCTGAGGTATATCGCGCCAAGCTATTATTATTATTATTTAAACGGTTGCGAAAATGTGAGAAAGAATAAGACTTAGCGAATTGAACAAATTTCGTGTTCAGCACTTCCTTGAACAAAAAAAAAAAAAACAATCGATGATATGCATATGCTAGACCTATTTGCATACCAAATATGAATGTGCATAAGTATGTACTCGTTAGACGAAATATTGGTGCTGCAAAGTGTAGTGAGTTGTGATTTGATGGCTGATCTATGGATGTGGCGTATTTAGCCTCTCATTAACAATTTCCTATTTTAGGTGGTTCCGCTGACTGCAAAGATCTTTGGCAAAATAGCTAAATAATATCAATTACGGAAATTAATCTGATAGAGATTGCTTACTTATTAAATGGAGATTGATTAGCTTATTTCTTTGCAGCGGTAATCTTCAGTTGACTGCTTATCATTACACTTCTGATAAACCACATTCCGCTTTAGCTTGTAGAACTTTTGTGGTGCCAGTATCTAATTCCAGGAGTGGACTCTTCATATTTTATTTTTGGTGACTATACTTCAGACCCATGTTAGACAGTACGTTGTCAAGGAAAAGTGGAAACTTTGCTTAAATTTCTCAACGCAAAAATGCTGTCTTAATGTTAGGACAACTAACATGTTGTGTGCCTGCGGAGAGTCCTGAAAGTGTCAAGGAATGGAGAGACAGCTTAATTACTCATTTTACAGATGCAAATCAAAATATAGTTCGCGTAGGTTTTTCATAAGCTTACTGGGAGGGGTTGTATAGCTAATACCGAATTTAAAAGTAATAAAGCAGACCTTGAATTTCGGTAAGTAAGTTTCAATTGCCAATACAATAAAGCGGGGTGTTTGATAATATGCGTTAAGGTAGAAAATCGTATGTGTCAGAAGTTGGTCTAGCATTAAACCAGCGAGAAAAGAATTGAAACACTCGTCGTTGATCTGCCTGTATGCGACTTCATTAATTTTATGGTGGAGAGAATAAAAAAAGTTGCAGGTCTTAATGTTTCCTTGTTGATTTTGGGATTTTCCATTTTTGGGATTTTCCTGGTGATTTTGGCATTTCGGGACTATTTTGAAATAAGTTTGGGATTTTTTGAGAGCAGTTTTCATGACACTCCAAAAATCATTCCGGTAATTTCTTACGCGTTTCGGTCCTAGCAATGGAAATCCGCCTCCGGAGATCAAATAGTTTTATTAAGTATGTAGTTTGGCAGCCCGAAGTGGTAACCCTGCTTGGAAATATTTGTGTTGAAATACGACAGAAAATACCAAAATACCTTTCGTTTGATATCCATGTTGGACTCCCTAATTTCATGACCAGAAAATGAATTAGGTGGTAATCCTATAAAAGCATATGGTAGGAATTTTTAAAATATTTTATAATGGTATACATATATATACAAATATTGGAAAACGGCAGGTGAAAAGTAATAAGATCGAATCCAAACTCCTTTCCCGGACAGAAGAGGGTTTGTCCATCGATATGCCATGCTAAAATATAAATGGTTATCTCTCGGTCTAATATGTCACACTTTTCACGTCATAGAGCGCGTGGACGAGCATGATATTATACAGCATAACCGACAACAAAGCTACAAAATCATAATGTTAAAGAATTCTTAAGAAAGGGAATGGGCTTGGTGGAAACCACTTTTGACGCCCAGCGCTTAGCAGACCTGGCGAATCTGCTGCTGCTCTTCAATTTCCTTTCATATAGACATCATCTTTGAGAAGGAAAACAAAACTGAGACTGTGGTAACCGTCTCAAGGAAAGTTAAGATCAATCGTCGCAGATAAATTTTTTAGTCCAACTTAGTAGGCAACCACGCACTAAAAGATCAACACTCATAAATTGATTTGTATGGTAGTACAACACCTCTGCCCGTTGATAGTAACTCACTAACACAAATAAAAAAAAAATTAACTAATTGCAAGTGCGGCGACGACGCCTGTAGTGACATGATCGAAACGAATCGCATAGAAGAAGTTGGGCTACGAGCGCACAGCAGTTAGTCTGTGGAAGTTATTCGAACCGTTAAGTGCTTAACTCAGCCCAAAACCTAAAGTCGCTAGCAAGCAGGCAAAAACGCAAGTTCATTTTTATGTGAAAAGTGCTGAGCAGTGTTGTAAACAATTTTATTTGTTTTGATTTTTTTTTTCAATACGAAAATATTATTGGTAAAAAATTACGAAAAGTCATAGCGGCAAAAGGTTTAAGCGGTTTAGTGCAGTGCTATGCTGTGTGTGCGAATTTAGTTAACAAACGACATAGCAAAATCGTTGTAATTTGTAAAAGGGAGGGGAAAAAAACTAAAAGTGATTTGGCAAAATTTTGTTTGTTAAATTAAAAAAGAAGAAGAACATAAGTTAGCATTTTTTTTTAAATAACTGCATTGATTGCGAACAGCAAAGTTTTTAAACAATTTTTACCGTATGCTGCATAAGAAAAGTGCTGTGCTAGACGAATTTAGCTGAAATATTAACTACTGAAAGAAGAAGAAGGAAACAGCAGGCAAGTTGAATTTTTTTATTTATTGTTTTACTAAAGACGCTGTCCTTCCCCATATATGTATGGATGTATCTGTAAAAAAATTTACGCCCATATTTACAAAAAAAAAAAATTAGTTTATTAAGTTTTTTTTAAATGACTTTCCATCCAAACTTTGAGTTATAAGAACTTTATAAAGCTTTTTAATTTTTTATGAGTATGGAGGTTAGAATTTTAATAGCTAGCTACCAAACCCAATTTGGAATAATCTCTATTATATCTATGTATATGAATAGTATAATTTGAATTTCAATATTCTTCTCTTACGATTCTAGTTTAAAAGATGTCAAAATCAGTGCTTTCTTATTCCTTTGTTATATTTTTTTTTAAGTTCAAAAGGTTATGACATTTTTTTTGTTTGAAAAATTTCATTCTGAAAATACAGTTTTGTAGTCCGCCAAGTTCTAATATACATAAATGCAGTATACATAAATGTAAAATTTTAAAAACTTCTTTGATTTTTTGGAATTATTAATACACTTCGGTTTTCTGGCTTAAAATCTATAATTAATTATCTAAAAGAACATAATCTAATGCATAATGGGCTGTTCCTGTCTTTTTGCTACCAAACCGTTGACAGTGTAACTACAGAACTTTCTTGTCGACCAATGATGCTGGGTGAGCCTAAATACAAGTTCACATACACTGCAGTTTATCACATGCACATTATTCGCATAATCACACTATTTTTATTGGCAGTTTCGAATTTTAACAAAAACAAATTTTGTCTGAAAAAAAAAAACAAAAGTAATGATAAAAATCATTTTCTAATTAAACAACTTTGTCGCTAACAATGCTGGCACACAATCAGCAAGCAGCAACCGGTAGTGAAGGTGCTCCTCAATACTCGTAAAAGCATCATTAAATGATTACACATGCATACGAGCACATTGTAGGTATGCGCATGCCTACCGCTGACCCAGTTACGCATGTGCTTCCACTTTTTTTTTTTTTTTTTTTTGTATTCATTGCTGCAGTTTATTTCTTTGTGTGGTTGGAGATGAAAGTGAAAATAAAATTGGTAACTAAAGTATGTGATGAAAGGCAGTTTATAGTAAAAATGTAGATTATTTCTTATATTTCATTCACATCTTCTCGAAACAGCATGCAAAAATAAAATGTGATGAATATACATAGGTAAATACAAAATTAAACAACAACAAGTTATTCATACCTAAATATCGATGTTTTTCGATTTTTGTTTGCCTTATGAGCATTCAAGTATTTGACATCACTCATCTGCCTCATTGCCCTTCACAACTTATTAAATATGACTTCACAACTTTGTTCGAACTCGAGCTCATCTGACCATCTTTTTTTTGGCACTTTGTTTACCGCTGACATTGCGCATATTTGTTTAGATTTGTTTCGATTGCTCTTGTTATTTACTCAATTTAATGATGGGATTTGTTAGTAGAGATAAACTGAGTTAAAAAATAATACGTACTAGCAGTGTAGGCTAGTTTTTATGGAAAAAGCGATTATTGACTAAGACATTCTTCTTCCATGATATATATCCATGAAAATTAAACTTTTCGTCCTTGTACACCATACTTTTATGTATTCAGTAGCAATGCCAAGTTGGAATATACATAATAATATATAACCAAGAAAGAAAACTTAGTATAGGGGAAGAGAACTTATCGATATTTGTGGCCCCAAATCTACAGAGCACAATGGAAAAATAAAACCAATTTTGAAAGCATTTGAATTTTTGATATGCGATGTTAATGTGATCGTTGTAATAATTTGGTAATTGACCCAGGGCCACTCTAAATATTTTTGGTCCATATGCCAGTGGCGTCTCACCTGTATAACTTTCGCTACCACGAAAAAGGTCAAATATTTTTTTAAACAGTTTCTGTCAGCTTAAGATTACCCAAGCCCGGGACTAATTCCGAAATCCCAGAATAACGTAATTAAATCAAATCTCGAAAATGTCGGGATTTATGCAAATATTGTTTATCATATAGATATCTAAGATATTTATTTCAATTGGTTGCATAATCTTATTAGCAAGGTGTTAATGTGTTTTAAATGGCCAATTGTGTGCTTCTCTGAAGATTTAAAATGTTGCAAACTGAGTTTCAAATAAATGTTTATCGAAACTTAATATCAAGAGCTTAATAAATGCGTAAGTCAATAATAACCCTGGACAAGAACAGTAGCTTCGTAAAAGCGGTCATAGCACAGAAAATTTTTTCACCAAAGTCAAACACATTTTAAAACTTCAGTTGTGGCGTCTAACGAGATATTGGTTTTTATACTTTCTGTGATATTAGCGTTTATTTGGGAGCACTTCATATCAAAGATAGGCTTGATCCAAAGGTGTCTAAAATTCAGCTCTTGGTTTCCAAATTTCAGGCATGCGTGACAACAGAGATATCTAAGCATCTTCATCAGAGGAGTTTCAAAAGACGTGGTTTTTCAGTCTGAGCGTCAGTTTGATAGGTGGTCAAATGTGTTGCATGGTGTAATTGTTGCATAAAGAATTTATTGCATATAATTTAAGCTGAACATTGATCAAAAACCTCTGTTTCAAAATTGTATAAAATGGGCGCGGCATCTTCCACATATAAACGAAAGAACTTCAGGCTTGAACTATTAATAACTTCAGAACCGTTTACAATGGAATAGCGAAGCTTGGTACCGAGAAATTTATTGTTGTTGAAAGTATGCTCAACGAAAGTAGGTACAATCGCCAACCGACCACTCCCACTTTTTCAAAAAAAAAAGTGTACCGCATATGACATAGAAAGACAGGATACCCAAAATATGTGTAAATTTTTTGCTGTTGGTGGAGTGATATTATTGTTCTTGTTCATCTCACTTTTTTCCTTTCCTTCTTTCTCTTTAAGATCCTCTTACTTTTCAGTTTTCCGTTTTTCATCTTCTGCCTTTTTTCTTTCCTTTTCTCTTTCTATTTACTTCACTTCACTTATTATTCCTATTGCTTCTTGTTCTATCTCACCCTCTCCCGGTTTTTTTCCCTTTTCCCTTTATCTTCTAATCCTTCTTCCTTTTCTCTTATTCTCCCTGTCCTTTCACTTCTTCGCCTGCCAAAACCCAAAGTTTTATAACTAATTGATTATGGAAACGAAAAATTGGTTAAGAATTATTTGATTAAGCCTTAAATTTTTGTGAAAATAATTAATTAAATAAATTAAATTAAATAAATTTAAATTTAATGGTGGTATGAGAAAAGAGACTATATGAAGGTGATACATTATAATACGAAATAATAAATGTTTAAATATTGATTGCTTTAAATTTTCTTGTTAGTTTCTAGAAAGGCTCAGTTTACTTTGCTTAACATAATCAACAAAAAAAATTATAATTATATTAACTAATAACACAATATATTATAACTTATTATAATTACACAATATATTATAACTTAGTTCCACAAATTTAGTTTTTAGTAGCATCATTGATTCCGGCATTCGAACCCTAATAAGTGTCTATGTATGTATTTCCCTTCACTGAACAAATATTTTCAAAATCTCACACCCTTCCGTTTCTCGCAAAAAAAAATAATTCATAAAAAGATTGATCAATCAAACCCAAAAAATCGTGATTTTAGTTGTTATGAATTTAGAAAATTTACACATGCTCGCGGAGAAATAGATAAATAACAAAAATGTTGTAAGTGCCAAATAGTCATACCGAAGTCACTCAAACAGAACAAACAAAGCCAAATCTACAAAAACCACCAAATGATGACAACATCACGCTAGTCACACCAACACAGATACACAATGTCAATGCCAGTGCAGCGAACCAACGCAAACATTGCACACCATAGATTATTTGTAGAGCAAGAGAGATGTTTGTATGTATAAATATAACATATCGTGTAGTTATAGTACCAAATAGACATGGGTACATATGTATGTATGTATGTATGTGGATTAACTAAGTCCTCGCTAATGGGTTGACAAACAATGCCAAATTTATAAATTTGTGGTGAATTTGACAAATTATGAAGGTTTTTGGCGAAAATTCTTGAAGCAGTCGCAACTCTCGACTGCGATTGCTAAAGATGATTGATTTTGTGGCACTAAAACCTTATGGGACTCAACCGACTTTATCTTACGTCTCCCGTAACTAATCGGTCATCTACTTACATTATATTTAGAGCCAATTGAACGACCTAACGTAAAAGAAAGTACGATAAGGTCTCCTGTCAAAAGAGATTGTTGACAATTTGAGCCATTTCCACTTTCACCCGCATATTTACACTTTTTGAGAAAATTAGTTTTTTTCTTGAAATTTCTTAAAATTTTTCGAAAAGCGAGGTGATAGTAAGGTTCTTAAAATATAATAATCATCATTGATTTTGGTTTCACCTCACGATTTAAAACTGCGCTTGGAGAATGGACTACGTAAGTTTTTTTTTTCATGTTTCATGAAGTTTTAGTGAATTCTCGATATGAGATTAATGAATAAATGGTATAACTCTCTACCAAATCGGTAATTTCATTTATTTTACTATTTTTGGGTTTTCTTTCCTTTACTGGAACATACAAGTAGCTTTTCAACTACGCCCCATTTAAAATTTTGTTAATTTTTTTTTTTTAATAATTTGTATTTACCAATTTTGTAGCTGCAATTTATATATGTAATTCATTAATAATTGTTTTGTATTCGCAAGAAATATGCCATGATCTGCTAGAAATACATTCAACAATACAAATACGGCTACTTGCAAGTCAAAAGAACTTTCAACTAAAATTGAATGACATCGAGTTCGTGTCTTAAGTCTTTCGTTCATTTTTTCTTTTATGTATGTATGTATGTTTTACAATCACAATTCTAATATTAAAATATTCTTGATGAAGGGCGTGCTTATATAAAAATTGTTTACACTTGAATTAATTAAAACTATTAATATGATTAATAAATATTTCAAGTCATTCATTCATGTAAGGCAAGTGGCGACATATCATTGAAGCAGGCAATAGTGACAATTGCAACTGACTTAAAAAACAAAACAATAAATTTTAGAAAAATATCTAAAGTTACAACATAGAATAAATGTAATGAATGTTTCTGTGTAGAAAGCAAAAAAAAAAAGAACGCAAATATTTGCAACTAATTATCATGTCTAAGTGTTAAAGCCCTGTTAATGGTGACATAGCCATATCCAGATAAAACAGCTGATCCAACCAACCTAATGGGAATCAAAGTAATCTGTTAATGGTGACATTTTATAACACTAAGAAGGAATTTAGTATGTTTTATGTTTATGGTTATGGCATCAATAATCCATGACAACAGATGTGTTTATGAGTATGGTATGGTTATGACTATGGATTTATGGATAGGGAAGTCTGTCTGCAGCTTTAGATATAGGAGTTTTAAAAAAGTAGCAACTAAATCGCGTTTGCAGCGTCTTCATGTAAAAGTAAAGTATATATAAAAACATACGTAAATTCCAGATCGTACTTCGATCGTAACATAAAAAAATTTGTGTTTTTTTTTTGTTTTTTAATTATCATCCACACATCTAAGCCTGATGAGAAGGTGAGTGGTGTAATTTTTTTAGCAGATCTTTTCTTCCTATTAATATAACGCTGGTTTCACAAAGACTAATTTTTTTTAATGGAACTCTACCTCCATTGCCACTCGAGCTATTATTTTTTGGAAACTTGGGGGTCTTAGCATTTTTTATTTCGCTTCATTGTAAAATAAAAAAAAAAAGTTTTGTTAAAAAAAATCAAACCACCCACCTTCTCATCAAGCTGAGATGCATCGGTGAATATGTTGATGGCACCATGAACAGTTGGTTGTTTACTATCACCAGTGTCGCTAACTTGCAAGCTGCGATGCTATCTACTCCCTTCGCCACCAAATCAAGTGGTGATAAGTACGGTGTAATGTTGAATGCTTCCGTTGGTATTGAAAAATATAGCCTCGATTATGCCAGGCTTTGTTATCCTTTAGACTTTTTGTAGCAGCGTTCGTGATTGACAAAGTAAAAATCATGGAGCTTGTGAAGTTGTTGTTAAGGTTATAAAGTCTTCTTTGCTACCGGTAATTCTACTTAACAGCTACATACTGGTGTAGTTACCACAACTACTGGCACACCACTTCATGCATATTTTATTGTGTTGATAGCATTCAAGGTCAACAACAGGTGAAGAGTAGCCATAACAAAAGCCTGCCACAACACCGATATCGGTTGCGCTACGGAACTAAAAATTAGCAAAAGTATGTTAAACATAATTATCTAAACGTGAATCAAGCCACAATTTATGCCATGCAATATTTAGCAGTTTATTCACCTGCATCCATTTTCTTAAAAATATTTTGATTATTGTTACTCACATACATTCATAGTCATGTGCTTACGGCCGCAGGGTTACGCATGCAGTTTTTATGATTTCCGTCTTATCTTATTATATTAGCCGTGAATGATGTTTCGATAAGTAAAAAAACAACAACAAAAGGACATTCAAAATTTATAAAATTGTGAACAACAACAAATAAGTTCATTAGCATTTACTTAAACTATTTACTTGGTAAAGAAATACAAGTTTAGTAGCCAAGCGCCGATAGAAAATTGTGAAAGAAGTCCAAAAGAGTAACAACAACCATTAGAACATGTTCACCAGCATTCAACGCGGCATTAACCGGACATTAACCGGTTTCAATAGTTCATTTCCTATAACAGTTAACCTTCAAATTTTTTCAATAGCAACAACAAAAACAGCACAAGCACCAACGCCATCATCTTCATCTTGATCACAATCACCTCCAAAACGAAAGAAATATTTTGGTCAAATTGATTAGTATTCAAATGCGTGGCTTAAATGCTGCATGCATACAAAGTGGGTAAGGGCGTGTGCATGTATGTTTGTATGAGTGTTTTCATATACTTGACGTGCAAAACCTCGAAACCGGATATTGAGAGTCAGATACTTAAATCACTGCACATTTCGGTTCTTGGAACTGGTTCCAAAAGTATGAAACTATTATCTATAAATAAATCGAAAAATATTGCAAAAGAGTTAAAACACCTTTCCGAAATAACCGAAAGTAGTTTCCAGGGGCCTCAAGCTGTCTTATCATTTTAGTGTCTCGAAGGGTAAGTCACAGCAATGAATTATGTAATGCTTAAATTAATTCAAGACGTCACCGGCATTTCACTTTCCGTACTTAAGTAGATGAGCTTAGTGTAAAGTGGTTTAACAGAACCGCAACCAGTTTAAGCATTCGACTCCAATCGGCTCTTTAAATACCCTGCTCTCGACACAGCTAGTACATATGTATGTTTTCTACATGAATGCCTAAATGTATACATAACTTTGTGTAAATAAAGTAAAAAACTAGTAATGCAAATTGAAATTAAAATTCAAAAAATTCAAACTTAAAACCACGCATATGCGTATCGATGATTTTTATTTGACCTTAGTAAGTATAATATTTTGATTATTTATTCGCACACGTGGTTTAAATTCCCGCCAAAAATGTATTGTAATCCACGCGCCCATGTAAACTTACAAAATTATTTAAATTTCTCATTAGTTTTTGCGTGTGGGTAAACCATTAAAATGACAAGATGCTGTAGAAATTTAGTTTTGTAATTTATGCAAGTAAGTTGACATAATTTTACTTTGTATTCATTTTAATATTAGCTTTATTTGTAACGACTTAATAGCTATGTATTTAAAAAAATCTAAATTTTTAAGATCTGAAATCTGAACATCTACAAAACTGTATTTAATTGTAGTTATTTGATGTTGCTTTGCTTTTCCTTTTTTTCACTATTCGTTTGCTTCAGTGATTTTTTTTAATTTTTTTTCATCTCCTTGCAACTATTTTCCTCCTTCTTCTGCCTTTAGTTTCTTTACTATATATTATTTTTATCATTTTCTCATTTCAATATCTCAGTTGATGTTTTTCTTTTTACATTTTTTATCTTATTTTTTTTTTTTTTGGTTTTATAGTTTCCTCTCCTGCTTTATTTTTCTTTCCTTTCCTTCACTTTCTCTTATTACTCTTCTCTTATTTTATTTTATTTTATATAATTTTTTTTCCTTTCAATGCCTTCACTTGTTTTCTTTGAGCTGAGAAACGACCAGTTCTCTGTTTGAATGCATTCTGGAATGTTAATTGGAAATCATGACCAGCGTCTCTACTCGAAAGCAAAAACCGATTCTAATATACATAGGTCATCTGTAGTTCGTTCGAATTTACTTTAAAAGATATGCCATAATAATAGACCTTTCATAAATTTCAAACTCGAAGCAAAATACAAAAACACAATGCATAATTCGTCAGTTCAGTATTGAGCAATCTAATATCAATTCACGAAAACACTAAATGTTTTATTATAATTATAAGAAAATACATTTTTCTGAATTTCAGTTTGCTAAATTATTTTGGAATAGAATTTTGTGGCTTTCGGCCATTTTGGCTTATGCTTTCAAGTTTCGAGTACCAAATATTCTACAATCGAGAGCAGGATAGACCAAATCAGAAGGGAATAGAATGGACTCGAACATAGAATGTATTCTACTCAAAAAATTCTTACAAAGGACGAAACACACGAAAGCGAACCAATTTTCTTTTCAATAGACTTACAGAGTGAGGACCCAGTTCTCTTCTTCTAAGACGCATATGAGCAGGTGTCTATGATCAAATACGATACAAATTCAAACTGAGAGTACAGCCATGACCGATTTTCTCCCTTCTAGGGTCGAGAATTAGAGAGAGGTAAATGTACAAAATTTCGTTCAAATGAGATAATAGGAGTTATAAATATTCTTATAGTTCAAACTTTCTAGGGAAATGTTATTGTAAAAAGCTATATAAACCAATCTTATTTTGTAAGAATGTGAGAAATGGAATATGTATTATAAACTTGTTTAAAAAGTTGAATTCTGAGAGTGCTACAGCTATGAAACGTACTATAGTTACATATCATTAGAATATTGACTGAATAAAATTACAAATCTTGAAACTCGTTTAGAAGGCGAATAATTCAATACAAAATTTTGAATAAAGTAATAAAAAGATTAGGATACCATCTAGCAGATAGTTAGCGTACACGTGGGACGAGACGAAGCTTCTGCATAACTTAAAAACGCTTTCTACATGGGTTATCAGGTCGATAATATTGTGCACACAGGTATTCTCCAAAGTTTTTAAACCTTCCGACATCCGCCGGATACATGAAACTGGGACTTTCTTTCTCGTCGTCATGTTTTTTAATCAGGGGATAGACAGGTGACTTGTGGAATTCGTTTATACTCGAAACTGGCACTCTGTTGTGAACTCGCCTACCATACAAACATAAAATAACAACAAGCGCCAACAAACAAGATAATGTCATCTAAGATATTCCTTCATAGAAGTAAAGAGGCATAATAACGTGACGTACTCTGAAAATTATTGTGTAGAATTTTAAAGCAAAAGGACAATAACAAACGACTACTCGCATAAATACGTACATATGTATGTATATGTATAATGGCATAGACAGAGACGTGCCACGAATTGACTTTGCCGAAATCGAAGAAAAAAATGGCGGAAATACTAATAATCTTATATGTTTGTATATAACTTAATATATATGTATGCCCATTAGACCGTTACAAGCCACTAAAATTCAGCCACTAAAGTCCATTACTTCCTTTGGTTTTTCCAATTGGTATTGGCGAAGAAAAGATGAAAAGAATGTTTCGGGCAAGGTATTAAATAAGAACTCATTTAGAATTGTACACGAGCGAATCGAAAGCGAAAGAGAAGGTTAGAGGCAGAATTTTAAGGTGTCGTGGACAGTACGATATCTTCTTAGCGAAGACCCCAGCAGACTAGAATGCAGTGGATGGGATTCTAAGTTGGGTAGGGATTACAAGCTTTTACAGAAGAAAAATAGAAAAATTCTCATTTCTTCAGGGGGCCTAATGAACATTCATTATTTTAATATTTTATACATATTCATGTATGTATGTACATTGAAATTCCATTTAAGACTAATCGTTGCGTTGTTACTTATATACGTTTGAAAGTAGGCATGTGTGTTCTTGTTTTTATTACAATTTAACAGCTCTGACGTTAATTGTCGTCCATTGTTGATTTTTAAACAAATAACTTCCATTCGATTTCGATAATTTCAAACTAACTAATCAAATCTGAAATGAAGACCGTTGAACAGTGACGAGTTATGGTGCAATGACCTAATGATATTTAATTGTTTGCTCTTTGGGATGTTTTTATACCGGCCGACCAGCTTTTTCACTTTCTCTTTCTTCTAACAAAGCTTTATAAAGCGTTATTAAAATCGTCTTCCTGTAAACAGAGAGCGTGTTTTGACGTTTCATTTAGAGCGGAAGTTGCAAATGTTCGACGAGACTAATAAACTCAGTAAGATTTGAGACTAAGAAACAACTTTAATTTTGAGTTATTAACCAATGTAAAGAATATAAGATTGTTTTACTTGCAAATGTATACTAAGTCCTGTTAAGCCTATATTGTTGTGGTATTATGTTTGAAAAGTTTTGAGTGGGGGAGAGTAAAAACTTCAAATTGCAATCTCACAAAAAAAACACTTCCGTCAAAGCAAAAAAAAAAACCTTAACGAGAGAAAAAGAAGACTGACGTCCTAAACAAACAATTGAAACTGCTGATGGTTTTTGTTTTGTGATAACCCCAAATTGGTCAGATTTTATGTTGTTTGCATTTTTCACAAATTTGAGCTTAATCATATTATTCTCACTTATATGCGATAAAAAGAAATTGTCAAATTTTTTTACAAAAACTAAAAAAATTATGATTAAAAAAAATATTTGAAATTCATGAAAATTCGTGTTTTGCAAAATTGTTTAAATTAGTTATCAAAATTTTTAGATTATTTTTTGTTATTGCATAAAATATAACCGAAAAAGAAAGCAAGTTGTGCTTCTCTATGCTCACAAGCTCACTTAGTCGTTAAGTGAACAACACACAATTTGAAGTTTTTAGTAAAAAATAAATTATATCCATATTCTTATTATTAAAAAAATGTCATTTGAGTACTTAGCGTATGTTTTATCGTGGGATGAGGAATCTTTTGCCCGAATCGTTATCGATAAGTTAGTGAATAGCATATTCGGTAGTGCAAGCGACGGAGTCGTTATATAAAATCTCGAAAAATTCCATCGAATCACATCGTTATAATTTAGTGAATTCCACTACAGCACGTGCTTCACTGCTAACAACAACAACAACAGCACGTGTTTGGTTTATTATTAATTGAAAGCAAGTCATGTCAGCTGCAGGGTTGGGTTACTTGGAATAAAAACATTACTCAAATAAAAAATTTAATTTTATTTATTTTCCAAAAAAATAATTGAGTGATGAGGAAATGCGGTTGGTTATCGAAATAAATTTGCATAAAGAATAAAATTTTTGAGATTCAGCAAAATTATACAAATATTTGCATATAGAGATAAAGTGAAGGTTTTATTTTTGGTTATTTCTGTATAAATTGATATTCACTGAGTTGATTTGATTCACATTCCGGATCACTGACGTACAAAAAGAGGCTTTTGTTGGCACTACTTCATTCTTTTCGGGCTAGTTTTTGGGGACCATTAACAGTAAATTACTCCCTCTTCCGGGAATATACTTAGCCTCTAACTCGCTGGGGTTAGCAACAGAGGAAGACATTACTGGCATATGTAGTTTGCTAGTTAAGCGCTTATAAAGATAAACATAGCGTTTTGTTATTGTCATAATTTTTTTTTTAGTACACTAGGCGTTAAGTTCATGGGGTACAAGTAAGTAGGTACAGGTAGTTAAATACATTTTTGCATGACTTTGTGACTTTCTATTTATCAAATTAACGAGATAATGTGATGACAAATTATTAATAAATATTTTTTTCATGATAACCTAAGTGTATAATTATGTAAATTTAATCTTTCACAACACTTTGAAGTAACGTGTGGTTAAAAACTATTATTTAAAAAAGTTAACGTTCTTGCAAATATATGCATTCTCATGTAATACTCGTATTTTAGTGAGGGGCGTAGCATTCTACTAGGGATGAAAATCTGAGAATATCTGGATTTTCTGTGCTGCAAATATGTTACTAAGGACTATGTGTGAATAATTTTTTTTTAATATTATTAAAACACTCTATTCAAGCAATTTAAATGGAAATTGACTTTTTACTTCGAAACTGGAGTAGTAAAAACCTTAGGAACTGAACAAGTTGTCGATCCACCTTACCACCCACTATCGATAGTATTCCATATATTTTGTTAATATTAGATAATTTGTATTCAATTGTGAAATGTTCTATAACAAAAACTGAGTTAGCATGAGTATGAAGCTTTACAAAAGTGGCCCTACTCGCGAGGATCATTTACTGGTGAAGAACACGATGACAGCGTCTCAATCCGCGATAAAAAAATTGACTACTCACACAGGCGGTCCGATGCCAGAGAGGCTACTAATACAGCCAGTGCCGTATGCTCATTAGTGATGGAAAGTGTACATTTATGATACAAACATACATACATATGTATGTAATGACATATCTACTTTCGAAATGTGCCAACACGAAAATAATAAAAACGATTTATTAACTAAATGAATAAACACTAAATAAATTTATCAAATATATTATTGAATTCTAAATTCATTAATTATTCAATATTGTTGACACATGCTTATACATATATATTTGTATATACATAGCAATGCAATTATATTTGCATTTATTAAAAGATAGAAATTATGAAAGAGAAATGAGTAAACAAGTTTTCAGCTTGGGAACAATGAACTGCTTGGAGGGCCATCCCAATTGAACAACTATAGAATTTACTATATCCACAACCACACCAGATTTACATATTTATAAAGGTTAGCAAAAAAGATAACCTTAGGCCTCATCTTTTGTTAACAATATTGAAAAAGATCATATGTTGAAATGCACAAATGTTAGTTAAACAACAACACGTAAATAAACATCTAACTACACCATAATGCGACATAGGTGCCTCACAGCAATCCCGTGTATTAAAAATCCTCCAAACCTAGCCCACATAGGAATCACTCATCTGCCATTATTTATAATGTTCTGCCACACTTTTGTACGCTCAAAAAATGGACTGAAATGAGCAGAACCAAGTGAAAAATCCGATTTGTGTGGCGGATGGCATGTTACCTTTCCTTTACTGCCAGCTTTTCTAGACTTGTTGGACATCAATCCTATATAACTCCTCCATTTGTATGGGAGGTAGCAAAGTTTACCCTATGACAATCCCTGGAAGGTTTCCAGTTTGTGTTGTAAAATTAGTGGATCGGTTTGAGAAGCAAGTTTGCAACAATTGAATTGTGTCAGAATTTAGCTTTTGCTACTCAACAATCCAATTCCGGGCCTACTCTGGTTCAAGCTAAATCTGTAGCAAGTCTGTTAGTAGTTATTTCCTTCCGGTGATAAAAAAACACCGATGCTATAAGACATTTTTGTATGGACATCATTGTTCTTATACACCTCGGGTCACAAAAGATTTCGACTCATATAAAATGTAAAGTTGTTAATAAATTTCTTAATTGTAATTTTTAGCACTTAATAGAAGTTGTGTAATGTCAATGGACGGCTGAGTGGAAGATTAAAAATATTTTGAATAAAAGCCCTATCTACTGAGTCAAACTTTCTGAAGTGCTACACTAAAAACAATTTTTTCGAATTCAATACGGGGTTTTACAGATTTTTTTTCTTATCAATATTATGGAATATATAGTTTGTATGTTTTTAAATATATTTGCTTAGATAATTTCCACGCAGCAGTCGATATACGGATCTCAATATTAGACGATTGGGAGGTGGGCCTATCTAAGCGACGGTAGACTCCCATTCCTTTCGAAAGCACGAGTGAGGAAGGATTGACGTTCTTTGGTGTTTCCAAGTAGCATCAGTGCTTACTTGCTAAACGAAAAACTTAAACAGTAATTTACATGTTTTGGTAAGAAATATGCACTTCAAATGAGCACCTGCCTTTATAGAGATCTGTTGATTGTTAGTCAAAGTTCTAAAACTTGTTTAAGGTTATTGTGACCACGTGAGTTTTAAACACTAGTCAAGCAGACTACCCAAGGCGTAACTAATCCATGAGTCAATGCCACCACAAGCAGGCAATTTTTTTTGCCCAAGTATGTTTTATGTGTGAAAGAGGCAGTCGTTGTCATTGCAATAAACCTAGTAACCGTAAAAGTAATAACATGTGTATAACATAGTAATGATATAACTCACAAGTTGATCTATTGTCCATAGATTTAATGTACAGAAGAGGCGCAAAGATACATGCATACATGTATTAGTATATTAAGGTGCGCCTGAACATGTTTTGCTCGGATACCGGCTGATTCACGATATTTTTGAAAAAGTTTTGATACGAGTTTTGTTAAGGTTTTAAGAAAGTCGTGGTCGTAATATGGAATTTTTGCAATTTTATGAACTGTCGCATTAAAAAGGGAAATCGAATAAAGAAGACTTTTAATTAATATAGAACTAAGACTGTCTTCAGCCAGTACAATTTCCTCACAATAATTCTTTATCACTGCAAAGCTTTAAACTGACATACATATGTAGATATTAATCTAAATTATGGAACACTTTAATGTGAACATGTGTTTAATACCGTTACAAGAGCGTATGGCAAATGACACTTGACCACTTGACATCGATCATTATGATTTCGTCATCACAACACCAGAGCAATAATATTCGCAACAATGATCTTACATTTGCACAAAGATACATATGTATGTAAATGTATTATTGATAATCTTTTTCGTTTACGGTACTTGGTTATTCGGTTCAATACAATTAACAAGACAACCGGATCTGGGGCGGTAGACTATACCCGTCGTAAGAAAAGACTAAAATCTGCCTAAACTCAATTTAAAGAGAACAAGAAAATGTTCCGGGCAATGTTATAACAGACCTTCAGTTTTTATGCCGAGTGACACGATCTCAGTCTAATTTTTGTTGAAAAGCTTTCTTATTGCAAAAATAGTATTTAAGGGCTGCCGAGAGGAGCTTCCACTGTTTTAAAACTTAAGAGCTTTTGTGCTCCCTGCCCGTTACTTTAGGCAAGCGTCACATATATCAAGAGGACCATGTTTTAGCGAATCCAGCCTCCTTACGAAATCGACCATACAACAGGTAAACTGAAGGTGCTAGTACTATATAATGTCTCTTTTGTAACGCTCCTTAAAATCTGTAGATGGATGGAAAAACAACAATAGCAGCAAGAACTCGAAAAGCGATTCAAAACTCAAATCCTAGATTCGGATGTTTTAATATGAGTATGCAGCACTATTAATCACTCATAAAGACTTCGTGATGCCGTTCTTTTTTAGGGTTCGATTAATAACACAAAAAGTAGCCCATTCATACGTCAACGAGTAAAGGTGCTTGCACAAAGATACAAATGGAAGTGTTGTTAAGGTGTCTGGGCGTGTGTTATAATGGATAGCAATTTTTTTGCGCTTCGCTACAACTTGGTTATGTGCTTTGTACTGTGTTAATTTAGAGGGACTCGAAATAGCCGAAAGAAGTGCAATTTCGCATCTTTTGTAGTGAACCGCTACTGTTTCAGCTATGGATGTAGTTATGGGCGTGGTTATAGTCTAGTGTGCGTCTGAATAGAACCGACCAGAGCAACACGAAAGTTAAGCACTAAGGACTCCAGGGAACTAAAATAAGTACGCTGTCTCCAGCTCACAAGAAAGACAACCCAATGAAATGCATACCTGGGAATCTGTACATAACAATCGTCGAAACGTGATTGTAACTTATCAGTTGGTTATTAGGCATAGCAAGTCTAGCATTGATGGGATCTTCACAATGCGCGAAATTCCCTAGAGGACTCATAATGGAGAATCATTGCTTGCAATAAATTTGTCGGTTTCATCAAAACCCTGTTTTTCCATAAGGCTCAATCCGCAGTAATCAATACCGAACAAACCGAAAATAAATCTCTGAGTTGGTCCAGCTGTGAAGAGGTCATACCATTAATTTTAAAATTCAGAGGGAAAAAATGATTTTTCGTAAGTGAAGCGTTCTAATAAACATAGATACATATGTATGTAGGTACATATATGTACATATTTATATACGAGTATGCACGTAGAAACATAATATACAACGGAGCATATAATTATTGATTATCGCTACGGTTGAGCTCAATTTTTTTGCGTAATTTTTTAATTTCACGGATAGCAAAAAAAATCCGATGATCAGCATAAATTTAGTACTTTTTAGCTTGTGCTTAATTTCGATACACATATTTCTTGTTTTTCTGTTCTTTTTTCATTTAATGCTTGCGGATGTGTGCGATATATATGTATTTTTGATTCTTAAATGTTAAATGTTAATTTCATGAATCTTCCTCTTCAAGTTTTGCTTGATTTTGTATGGCATTGTTCCACTTAATTATTGCCACACATAAGAAGTATAACTTTAATTTTTTGTTGTTTTTTTTTTAATGTGTCACTATTAAGAACTATGAGTAACCACCAAAAATTCGGATCAGCAGTTATAAGCAATTAGCGTCATCTGATTTCCAAGACAATCAGTTAATAGAATATACCTGAATTTTTCGCCAATGTCGGATATTTGTCTGCGCCCATGGTGGGTACCTTATCTTGTATGTATGTATATCGAAAAGTGATTACTCAGTTCATGTTACACCTATGATGACCAAATATGGTGTGTAAATTCAGGCATCTATTTTTTTTTTTAATTAATTAATTTTACACTATTATTAATCAGAAATCAGAACTCCTTGAAGGTATCATAACAAAACTAGATACAAAACAATATACATTTTTTTGAACAAGGCTATTCTAGGTTATGTTTTTACTGGTTTCCTTCTTGTAGCCTTAAAGGCTGAGATTCTCTTCCAATTTTTGGTGTGATTTTTTTATTTTTTTCTACAAATTAGTGAGAGCCCCGAACAATATCTGCAAATTTCATATAAGGTTTAGCGTAAAAGTATATAAGCCTTTTATAAGGTACACATATTTTTGCAGAAAAGTTACGTATTATTTTGTTGTACTTGCTGTTTAACATTAGCAAGCGTCAAGTTAATACATTATTTGAATATGAGACCGTTTTTGAACGACCGAACGGATGAGATAGATATAAGTTTGTTTTTGATTTTGTGAGCATCTTCTTTCTCTGATTGGAAAAAAATATGTATTAAAGATATTAGTTAATACTGTGCCGCTGATATTGGATGTTCTCAATCAGTCTTCTATTTGATTTTAAGTAGTGCGGGTTATGTAAGCGATTCTTGATCTGTTACGCGAGTTTGATTTTTTAGTTTTATAGAGGTATATTTATGAAAGCCAATTGACCGATGATATAAAATGTTTACAGTTTAATGGAAATCTTGTGAAAGTTTTAACATTTGACAATGAAGTTTTAAATCAGTTAAACTATTAAGGTAAATACATACATATTTTCAAATGAGTTGAACTCAAAATATTTTATTAACCAAGCCGTTGTATTTTGTTATCAATTTTAAAGAACGTTTTCGAACAATCAAGAGCTAGAAAATATTTTTCTGTGAATTATAATATGGCGGGAGTGCTGCCGGCCTACCACAGCGAAGGGGCAAGGTTCGAGCTCTGATAACTTTAAAAGCAGTTTGAAAAAGTTTTTTCCAAACGGGGTCGCCCCTAGTTGAAGTATAATTCAAATTAAAATATATGATTTTTTCAAAGCATACGGACGAAAAATATGCTGTATGTTTGAAAAAAACAGGTGTTGCTTTAGGTTTTTCTGTCAGTATTGGGTGACATAAGCAAGTTTTCTGTTATCTTTCTATTTCATTAAAAACACTTATAAAAAGTTCTAGTATCGAGATATGTGAGGATATTAAAAATGAGAACGTCCGTATGCTCAATTCTCTTGTTATTATTTTTATGTACATATGTATGTATATTTAAAACAGATTTTTGCACATTTGAAACTATTTTAAGTAAATGGATTCCACTAATAAAAAGAGGCCGCTGAACAATTTGTTCTTAGAAGGTCCTTATAGCCACCTTAAATCTCTTCTTAACATTTTGCTTTGTTTTCAATTAAGGAGCACTGATTAAAATACCTTACAAATAAGGCAATAAACAAAGGGCGCATATCTTTTTTATAACAAAAAATATGTTATAAATCTAGTAAAGAGTCATGATAAGATAATCGACAAATTCGATTTAAAAGACAATGCTGTTTATTTATTTTTGTATTGTATGTATGTGTGTGTATATGATATTTGAATTTGTGTTTATTCTCACAACACTAAAATGTTAATAATAATTCTGAACAATTTTTCTTACACTCTTTTAGATATTTCCGTTTTGAACAAATCCCCAGTCCATCAACTCAACATAGCTTTTTGCAATTACTTCAAGCACCGAAACTCGTTAAAAAAAGCACAAATATTTCAAAATGTCAGCTGTTAGAATGAACGAGACAAACACAATTGTCGATCGTATGGTGAATTTTTTTGTGGAACATGAGGATATGCGAACAAAAAGTTGGTTTCTTTCGAATGCGCCTGGACCCCTTTTTATGATTTTGGCTGGTTATTTGTATTTTTGTTTGTATGCGGGTCCACGTTATATGCGTGATCGCAAACCTTTCGAGTTAAAAAATACGTTGTTGGTGTATAATGCGGTGCAAGTGCTATTCAGTTGGGTGCTATTCTATGAGGTGCGCTATTTATATATATTTTTTATTGAAAACAAAATCAAACTATTTCTTTACTATTTTTTCTCGTTTCAGGGCTATAAATCAGGGTGGGGTGGCCATTATAATTTCCGTTGCCAACCAGTGACTTATGCCACAGATCCGATTTCTATGCGGGTGGGTAAACGTAGATTACCTTTAACTTTTCAAAGTAGTTTTTCTTGTAGCAGCGAATTAAATATGCATTAGTACAAATAAGTTCTATGATCTATACTAATGTGAGACATGCCTAGTAGGTGGACATAGGTTAAGGTCGTATTTTTTTCCGTATTCAGTCAATTTTGTGTCTTGCTCGCTGTCGCTTGCTCGTAGTGTGGTTAGAAATTCGTTTGCAGGAAAACTGTTGTCAAGGCATTTATGGATCTTTTTTCAATTTATTTTACAGATGGCACGAGCTGTTTGGCTTTACTATATTGCTAAATTGACTGAGCTGTTAGATACGGTATTCTTTGTGTTGCGAAAAAAACAACGTCAGATATCCTTCCTGCACCTGTAAGTGAAGCTAAGCATTAAGGATTAAAATGATAAATTAATATTTCTTGAATTTTCAGATACCATCACACTTTGATGCCGTTTTGCGCCTTTGTGGGTGTTAAATATTTTGCCGGTCAGTAGATTTAAAAATTCATTGGTTAATATTAAGCCCAAATAGCTTTGTTATATAGCATTTATTGTTACGAGTATATATTCTTTGTAGCTTTGTTATGTTACGCTGCTTTAGTACTCTCCATTTCAACTAAGTTACTTCTTTCTATTCTACAGCTATTTTTTTTCCTTCCATCTTGTTATATAATGTTCCCTATTATTTCATACTTTTTTTTATTTAATATTATAATATTTAATATCTTTTCAAAGGTGGTCACGGTACACTGCTTGGTTTCATAAATTCCTTCATTCACATAATAATGTATGCCTACTACTTGTTATCTGCAATGGGCCCGAAAGTACAAAAATATTTATGGTGGAAAAAGTACATTACTATTCTGCAAATTGTGAGTAAAAGTCTCTATATACATATGTATGTACATATAAACCGATACATGAAATGCATCTACATTTGTATATTCATCTCGTTACAGATTCAATTTCTCATCATTTTTGTGCACACGCTTCAAATTCAGTTCCAGCCAAACTGCAATTTCCCGAAAGCAATCGCTGCGCTACTCACCTTCAACGCTGGTCTGTTCACATATATGTTTAGCTCGTTCTATATCAAAAATTACAATAAGGAAGCTGCCTTGAAGGCAAAGGCGAACGAGGCTGTGAAACAGGATTGAGCTGCTATTTCAATTGTTTTTGCTATGCATTTCATTATTATTTGGCATGCATATCTCGATGTCTTGCACGGCACACTCAACCGAACCTGATTAAGCACAAATATTCGCATCGAAATAGAGAAACAACAGGCGTAAATTTTTATTAAATTTGATGCATGTATGTAAGTGTATTCTATATGGTTGGTTCTAGGATGTTTGTGGCTAATAACCAATAGATTTGTAGATGCCGATATGTACAATTGTACATATTAATATTTAGATTACATTTAATTAGAATTATAATTCAATATAGTCTTAAGTGTGAAATTATTAATTATTGTAGTAACCTTTCGTAATTGTGTAAATAATCAAGCGGTAAAACTGATTCACTAAAAGTATATACCGTTACTAAAAATATATACCGTTTTCCACTAGTTAAGTACAAGAATATACGCTGAATTACGAGTTTAAGCACCGGTCTTTGATTTTAAACAATTTTAAAAAGTGTAACTAAACCAAATATCTTACTTTAGTTAAAATTTTATATGAGGCCTATTCCAACACCAGCCAGTTTAAGTGACGGACACACGGCAGCTATAGAAATCCACCTTAAATATGCAATTTAGCCTAAGTAGAAGTAGGCAAACAAAATTGATCGCACAAAAGTTTTAGAACGTTAGAATTGAAAATTGACGATTTCTATACTTTTTTTGTTTTTATCAAAAAATGTTTACGGCTTTCAGTCATTGGACAATGTAAGCTTTAGACTAAAATCTTTGTACAAAATTATGCAAGTACTTAAAGATCTGTATACATATGTTGTAGATATTAAAAATTAATAAATATTTTTACAGAAATGTTTTTTAAATGTGTTTATTTTTTGGGGATAACGTAAAGCCAGAATACAAATCGAAACACCGCCAGATCTTGAATGTTTTTTGTCAAGACTCAACCA
Organism: Sphenella marginata; assembly: GCA_951509765.1. Classification (NCBI taxonomy): domain Eukaryota; kingdom Metazoa; phylum Arthropoda; class Insecta; order Diptera; family Tephritidae; genus Sphenella; species Sphenella marginata. The sequence goes on from OX608079.1 coordinate 98,597,965, forward strand.
AATCCCTATACATTGTACCGGAGCTGTAATGGCCTCCCATACTCCCAAAATGTTTTTAATAGAGACACATTCCTATAATGTTTAGAAATAGAAAGGGAAGACAGAATAAGTTGTAAGTTAACTCCTTAGAGGATCACGGTAATTGAGTTTACTATTCCGGTTAACCATTTAAAAAAAAATGTAGGTCTTCTTACATTTTTGTATGAAAGTAGCCATTGTGGCAATGCATTTAAATAACCAGAAGTGACTACTCCTTGAATTTGTTATAACTTTACTAGCCAGAGATTTTAGGCTCTTTTGGCCATTTTGTTTTCAAGTGCAAAATAAACAAATTTATTTCACTTTTTCGACCCAAAGTTTCGCTAGACATCCTAGCATCTTCAGAGATGATCTGGTTTTTATTTCAAAAGACAACAAAACATGTAAAAATTAACATTTTGTTGAATTGCTTTAAACGTTACAGACACATTACATAACAAACATAACTTAAAAACATGAACAATAACCTCTACATATTTTTTTGTTTTTGTTACAAATAAACACTATTTTTAGTACCAATTTTACATTGACAACACAGACTAACTATTTAGTAAGAGAATGTTGTTGGTATTAATAGTTCCAAAGTGGTATTGCTGATAGAAGAGTAGGATCAATTGAACAGGAGTAGAGATGTTTGATATCATGAGGGGGCATACCACATGCAGAGCAAGTGTTTGTCATGGTGGAGTTTAGCCTAGATAAGTGAGAGTTTAATCTGTTGCAATATCCAGCATAAAGTTGTGCAGGCAGGAATCTAGCGCCTCTTCAGCTATTTCAGGTGATTGGATGTCAACAACGGGATTCACAGGAGGATCTACCGACGCGATGTGGAGGTCATTTAGAGGCCGTCTATGGTTACGCAGACCGAACGGCAAGGTAAGGTGGTTCCCTATCTCATCATAGTACTTACACATTTATTTTCTTGGGTCTCTGGGGGTCGGGATTTATTCAAAAGATCTGGCTTTGGGTGGCTAGGTTTATTATAGCAGTAGTTCAGTAAAAACTGTCTGCTTAAAAGTTCATGGAGCATTTTAGCTTCTTGATGGAGGTGAGATTCAGATGTCATAAGCAGACATCCCGTGACAGTTCTGGGAGCGGTGTTGTGGCTGACTCGCAATTTTCTCCAGTGGGTGTCCACTGGGTTAGCACTGACTGATTGGTAAGACTATTGTCAAACGCCAACCCCAAGAATTCCGGGGGGTTGAGAGATGGTCGAGGTACGAGTACCACATCTGCGCATTCCGCGTCATATACATATGTACACAGTCGCTGTCGATTTATTTGGAGGCAGGGTCAGATTTCGCTCGGTGAAGGAACTGGAAAGATCTCAGTTGATGGAGCGGCCTTTACCCGAGGCCATAATCACGCAGTTGTTAAAGTAGGAAGCAATGGAGACTTCCTTTGACCACCTTGCAGCACACTTTGTTAGATTCTTCGTGGTCTAGATTCTTATTCCTAAATTAAACTGACGCCTGTCGAACGTTAAGGTAGTCAGAAGTCCTCTGACATTGACAGTGTCGAAAGCTTTAGGAAAGTCAAGTGCCAAGAGCATGGTTCGAAGGATGTCACATCAACCCTTGATTTATTTGAGTTGTAATGGTGTTCAAAGAAGGGTCGAGAAAACCAAGAATTGTAGCTGGGACACTAGCTTACGATATCGAATGTGTGTTAGAAGCACTAACCTTGAGGATTGAAGAAAGATGAACAGTCTATGATGATAAAAAAGTTCCTCCTGTATATTATTATGTGAAGAGTAGTTAGCGTTCTCACTTTTAAAAGATTGTTAATCGAAAAGTTTAGCAACCTTCCAGCATAGACTGAGGCGTGGTCATATCATATCTTTTTAGACAATAAACATATCTTAATCTCTTTTGTCTTATAGAGTCACAGTTTATCGCTGAGCGTATTCTCGAACTTTCCTCTGCAAATGTTACTATGTCCTTTTCAACGAATTGCATTGTCTGCTAACAATTTCAAGAGTTAGCCCGGTAATTCTTTACGACCGTACGTAACTGCTAATACCCCTCCAAAAATATCGAGAGAGGTACCAAAAGACGCGTTTTGACCTCTGTAACAAGAATCCGAAACCGGAAAAGAAATATTTTAGTTCAGTGAAAAGTTATTAACAAAAACCAAAAAATGACCCAGGTCAAATCCTGATATAGGGGTCCGATCCATGTTTTTTATGTGCAAAACACCTTTCCGCATTGGCGGCCTTCGGCCGCGCTTCAAAAAATAACCCTGGGCTATGCCATTCCAACTCCGGGTGGTTGCCATAGCCGTGGCTACCGCCACAGTGATGTCCTTCCGCGTGCCACTTTTTTCTCACAGGGTAATGTGATTACAACAACCACATGAAAATGAAATAAAATTCTGAACTTTGATTGCAAATATCTCGCAAACTACTGAAAATATTGGTTTTCCGGATTCGGATTCTTGTTACAGAGGTCAAAACGCGGAGGGGTATTATCAGTTACGTACGGTCGTAAAGAATTACCGTTAGCCCAACACTAGATCCTGTCAGATACCCACATTGATGGTCGTGTTACAAGATAGGATAGTATTGTCGTGTTACAAGATAGGATAGTATTGTCGTGTTGCGAGCGGTATATCTTGAATTCCTTCGCTTTCATGGTCGAATTTGCTGAAGGATAGTATCTCTCATTTGTTGCTGTCATCTACCTAACGGGGCGAGCGCAGTTGTCTCATCTTAAATTGTTATGGCAATACTCGCATCCCAAATTTTTAAATTGGCCGATGTTTTTAAAGTTTGGAGACATTTTCGAGCAATTCTAAATATAATCGATAACACGGCCAAATTATCTCGTAATCTGGCAACATCATCGAATCGAAGAAGAAGAGTAAAAGTCAAAACGAAAAAAATTATCGCAAATCGCAGTCAACCAGGAACTTACAATTGGATTAAAAGTGGTGAAAATATTAATTTAAAAAGCATAACATTGTGCATTAGTTATGATTATTGTGTATTTACTTAAAAAGTTATATGATTAGGAACCATTTACACTGAATCGCTTGGTAATAAGTTTGCACACATTGCTTGGAGTCCAAGTCATCAACTTTGCAACGGCCTATGGTGTAGTCAATGCAAAGGGGCGGATCACAGCAGTGACAACGAAAGTGCAAGACAAAAATTATTGAAAAATCTAATACCGCAAAAAATCTGTTCAAGTATATATATATATATATGTAACTGTACTGGCTTATCTTCACTACGTAAAGGAGTGTTGCAGCTCTCATATCATTAAAAATATTGGTACTTGAACAACTTCACGTTTTCATATATACATACGTTGCAGTTGCATATACCTACATACATAACTATAAACCGTGTCCCTCCACCAGCATTATTGCTTGTAATCTCGTTCGTGGTAAAAACAAAGAAAAAATAAAATGATGGTTGAATCGGACGGAACTGCTGATGCTACACGCCGCCTCAATGTTAAAAAGCAAACGCTAGACGATGCTTATGCGGTACCAGCCAATTTTCTAGAAATTGATGTGGTCAATCCATTAACAACAATGGCAGCAGGCAAGAAACGATATACAGACTATGAAGTTCGAATGCGGGTAAGTACATTGCCTCATAGTGCGTCTATACATACATATCATAAAAATGAATTTGAAGTTTTAAAGTTCGCATTTTACAGTGGATAATTCGGCTCCATACTTTCTTTCAATACTACTCATGGTTGCCGTTCTTATCAGGGCGGAATAATAAGGCAACACTTGTATCTTTAGCACCAAAGTCTCTGTGGTTATAGGTTTTTTTTTGTCAATGAACTAAGGCTACCCAATCTTCGGTAGTGTTTTTGTCTTTGTCCTGGACGATTTTAAGCCTCCAAAATAGCTCACCAATCACTTTTTACTCCCAATCTTAATAAATTTTTCTCCAATTTTACTCAAACAACTCCACTGTGAATTCTTTATCAATGACGCTTACTCATAATTTTTTTTAATAAGTATTAGGCGGGCGATGTGACTTTTTCACATTAATACACTTATTACTTACTAACACATGCATACGTATTATATATCCGTTGTATCCCAAATTGTATACTTTGCTGGCCATAAATTAAAAGGAAAAAGCAGCATGGGGAGCAACGCGCACTATATTATACACGCTTCATTGTAAACGTAATTTGTTTCTCATTTTAGACAAATTTACCAGTATTCAAAGTAAAAGAGTCTAGCGTACGCCGTCGATACAGCGACTTCGAATGGTTAAGAAATGAATTGGAGCGCGATAGCAAGGTATAAGTTAATTGTCTAGCACTTAACAATAAAGATTGTTATATTAATCTGAAAACCTTTTCATTACCTTCATTAGATTGTGGTGCCACCATTACCGGGAAAAGCTTGGAAACGTCAAATGCCTTTCCGGGGTGACGAGGGTATTTTTGATGAAAATTTCATCGAAGAACGGCGCAAAGGATTGGAAGCATTCATCAACAAAATCGCTGGCCATCCATTAGCACAGAACGAACGTTGTTTGCATATGTTTCTGCAGGAGAATGTGATCGATAAGAACTATGTACCCGGCAAGATCCGCAATACATAAAAGCCCTTAGACGTTACGGTGCAAACTTTAAAAGGGGAAATGTGTGCCGAAAGAAAAAGTGGTTGTTACAGTTGCTCGAGGGCACATATACTGGGGAATACATACGAGTACATACAAGTTAAATGAAAGAAAATAAATACAAAATGCGAATATATATAAATACCAAATGAATGAATGGAAGATTTAACTGGCTCAGAAAAGTTCTTTTTGAAAATTTCGGGTTTATATACAATATATTTTAAAATATTATAGTGAATGGATAAATTAAAGACATTCTACTCAATTTACATACATAATTGCATACTTACGAACATACATTCATACATATATTTTCGACCTCCCAAACTATTTTATCATTAATATTCCAGAATTGTGCTCGAAAGGCTTTCTAAATTGATATAATAATAAAAGTAAAAATTAGGTCAAGTTAAAAGAAAAATTTGAATAGCAATCGAATAAATTATGTTTAATATGGTATATATAAATGTGAAGATACTAAAATGTAAAACACATTTTACTTTATATTTCAAATGTCAATATTTTGACATTATGTATTTGCAAACCATTACGTTATTATGAGGATATGTAAATTTTTATGCAGTTTTTAATGTTGCTCGATTAATTCAATATTTCGTGTTAAAAAAGAACACATTTAGTTATATTGCTTTTGTTTAATAATTGCTGAGTAAATGAGTAAATAAATTAATAAGTGTACTTTTCTTTTATCTAAAACTCAAATTTTGCACTTATTTCAAAATAAGAATGTGATTTTAGAAGCGAATTAGTTTTAAAAACAGTACTTGTATATATTTTCCCACAGGGCAGCAGTTGAAAGACTATATGTTTGGAATTATTTTCTTTTAAAGGTACTTTTGCATCATAGTTATTTGCCTTGATTGCCCATATCTTATACTCCGCACACAGGAACTCCACTTTTTATATGGGCCCGTGACTATAGGCAAGATTGACCGACGTGATCCCGCAGGTGTTTCCAATTGACGTTAATTGAAGTAATACTACATATTAAGGTGTTTGGAGCTCAACGTCAATTAAGCGCTATTTTATCACCTTCCAATCAAACGGATATGGTGGTATAAGATCTATACAGTCCTGGGTGCATGGCTATATATTATCATTTCTCACTGGGTACTGGTATGAAAAACTACTACTTACCACCGGGGACATGTCTTCTAAACTATTTAAACTAATTAACTAATTGACACCTCTATCATATTTTTAGCTAATTTATTAGTATGTAGTTGCGTGCCAAAGAAAACAAATACCCCAATACCCAAGTTGGTGAAACCCAAAATTAAGTTAGGCGCGAATCTGTTTTTGTCTTACGGGTCAATTCTGAGTGTAATCGGAATTTTTGTATTTGGAAGATTATCGGACCGCACATCACAACCTTTGCCGTTTTCCAGTGGGCAATGATCCCTACTGGATAAAAATTTAACTTGCATATGCAACAACCACTGATATCCGGACCACAATTTGTTGTACATGTGCATGTTACACTTTTATCGGATCATTGGGAAAACGGCAAATGTCAAAAACAAACAAGTAGCATTTTTGAGTAGTTCGGTGTTACCCAGGCGAATTCATTCATTCGCCTTGGGTGTTACCATTAATCATGGCTGGCAATCGATAATATCCGAAGTAGTTGGAAATAATCGATATAATTGTTACTTCGCCAGGCATAGCTTTACAGCTGTGCTATCATAATAAGGCAACAAATGGCTACAATATTTCCCGAGGAACAGGAAAGTAAATATGAACCCAATCAAGATGTGGAACAGGAATACAAATTGATTGAAAAGGCTTATGAGCACTTTAGCAGGTAGGTGACTATGAAGTTTAGTTTCAAATATCTGGTTCGGTAATTGTTTACGATCGCCACCGAATGTTTACCCAAAAATGTCGGGAGGGGCATTAAAACACCCGTGTCGTCCCAGCAATACGAGCCCGTCTTTTAGATAAATATTAGCACTCACTCGGTGGTGGTCGTTAACAATTACCTATTGTTGCAACCATACTAAATTGCATTGATGTTAAACTCGCCAACAGTGGCAGCTATGAACGGTGTTTGGAAGCACTTGAGGAGCTGGAAAAATGCAAAGGAGCAAATATCAAACTTCAGCATAATCGCGCCGTAACAAAATTTTATCAATCGGGATGTAAGGAACACGCCATGCTCTTAAAGGCACTTAGCGGCGAAAATGCTGATCAGGTCAGTAAATTTGTATTCTATTTTGTTTTATTTTATTATAAAAAGGAATGAATGAAAATAATTAAGTATTTTTCGGCCTGAGTTCGTTTAGTAACTGCCACATGGCGGATTCATTCTGTTTTAAAGCTTCCCTTCGTTGGTCATTCTCCAGACGAATTCGTTTTGTGAGCAACTTAGCTTGCTCAGCATGTTCCGCCAGAGCTTTTCCAATTGAATTTCGTTGCTCATCTAATAGCTCCATCGTATGGTGGCAGTGGTTCAGTAAAGTTAACGATTTTTCAGCTTCAATTAAAATTGTTTTAATTCAGTATTCAATACTTATAAAAGTTTTAGACAGAGAAGTACCTTGTTGGGTTTTCTTTTCACAATCCTTCTCCACTTCGGCTTTTATCTCATTAAACTTGACTTGGGTACCTTCCTTGTAGCTATCGCGCAGCATACTAAGCAAATCTACATGGGATATGTAACGATCACTATTGGAATCATCGCATGGAGAAAGTGATGTATTTGTATCCATTTTCAAAAGATATATAACAAATCGTTGGCTTTCAAAAGCTGAACTGGCATAAGGAAACAATTGTGTGTCGAACAATTTAGAATTTATGATGTAAAAATATAACGGCTGTTATTTTTTCATATACCTACCGTTACAAAAGTTTTGCAGCATTTCATATGGCATTCAAGCATGCATGTATGAATGAACTAATACAAGGGTGTACCCGATAGTACTGCAAAAACGATACGGTTCAAGTCAAATTTACCCGGAGCCATACTGAAAGTTTCCGTTCTTTCCCATCACGTTGAAAAGAGTATCGGGAATTTTTGACTTTTGTGGCTGTTACGATATGATCAAACTATTACAACTTTAACTTGAATTTAAACATAAAACAAACATATACACTAGGTCCAAAATCTTTGGACAATCATGTAAATGAAAAAATGAGTCCACGATGTGCATGGCTTCTAACGGAAACATATAACACCGAAGGTCCAAGGTTCCAGCTCTGGGACAGGTAACATCAAAAGAGGTTTGAAACAGTTTTTTCAAAATGGGGTGGTCCCTCGGAACGCTTCTCACCGAACATTCATCTCCTTTGTAGATGCCATTCGTAGTCGGCGAAAAAAAGTGTAGGTCCAGCTAAAAACTTCAAAGATCCACGCCACAAATTGGAAGATAAGTTCGGCGTAAAAATCTCTTCTTATGATGATATACCCGTTGTATATCGCGCCATACATTTATTTATTTATCTTCAACTACTTCGAAACAACAAGAGCAATGCTTGTCTCATAATATATTTACTTCTGTGATTTTAGGCGGAAATTTCTGGGAGTTCTAATCCCGCTGTATCTGTGTCTGCAAGCCCAATTGCACGATACAATATAGCGGTAATATACTACCATCGGCACATGTATCAAACTGCACTGGATACGCTCTTGCCGCTGGTTAATCAACTTAACGTGTTAGAAGAACAAATTGCCGGTTTGGTTAGTACATTTATGCTACGACTGCTGCTTGTGACAAATCAGCTACGTAAGGCGGCTGCTTTTTTAGAAATGTTACAGTCACCTGAACGCAAGGCTGTACTCAATTTGAACCGAGATGCGTTGTTGATAGAAGAAACGGCGTCTAACGAATTATCCACTGTTGCAGCCAATCATGAAAACGTCCAACATGCTTACAAATTTTTAGCTCTACAGACGTGTGTACTAAATCGAAAACCCATTGTAGTAACGGAAGATGGAGTAAGTGCAAAAAGAAATTAAAGTAGTACTTTTAAAAAATAATATAATTAATCGATTCAAAATTGCAGTCGGTGGAGTACTCGGCTCTTAAAGCACATCAATATTATATTATGAAGGATTTCCAAATGGCGGCCAAACAACTTAAAAAAGTTAACGAAATTGAATCAAATAATGAAAAGTAAGCTAAAGCGTAGTTTAGGATGCGGGGCGGAGAACATGCTTGTGTCACTCCTTCTGTGCAGCTTTTAATTAGATGGCGCTTTTAACTCCATAGTAAACGGTGGCGGTGAGCGGAATGGGGGACAGTTCTAGGGCCAACGAAATCGCTACCACGACTGTTTGGCTAGTACCACAGGGAGTTTGTACCGGTTTCATATCTGACAAAAGCATATAAGTATGACGCTTTTTGTTCCGTCACGTCCCATTTAATGAATGAGCGCACGGACTAAGTGAAGTACTTCTACATTTATAATAACCCAGTCCGTTCCCATATTTATATATTGTACATATATTAATTTATGTTTTTAACCAAAATTGTTTACTTCTTTCCTACAAATAGTCACATGCTCAACACTTGCATAGCCAACAATATGGGCGTAATTCATTTGCGTGTACGTCATTATGCTATTGCAGCAAAGTTCTTTCAGGATGCTATAACATTTGATAAACCTATATCAGCCAATATGCGTAATGTTTCACTCTATCAGATGGGTGCAGCACGCACTTGTGAAATACTTTATAATTTAGGTGTTGCAATGTTGCACTTGCGTCGTCCAAAAGAAGCCTACAAATGTTTCTTTATGCCACTAAAATTATATCATAGTAATCCACGATTATGGTTTCGTATATCAGAAGCTTGTATTATGGATCATGAAATGGTAAGGAAAAGTATAATAGCTAAAATATACTTTATGTATGCAGTAATGGAACCATATACAATTTTAAATTACAGAAAATGTTGGAGGAGGATCAGAAGCCAATTGTTACATCAGTAGTGAATTCTGGTGGACGTAAAATATACTTTTTGAAACCCACTACAAGTATAACATATGGGTGAGCAAAATAATAGCCGTGTAGTTCGCTAACAAACTAATAGTTAAACTGAAGAACTCACTCCACAACCAACTAGTAGATTCAACTTATTTTTATTCATAAAAAAATTAAATGTATAAACATAAGTAAGGTCTCAATCAAGTTAGAGAGTAGTTCGTGAGAAGAAAAAAATCAAGATTCTACAATTTTAGCAATCAAAAGTCTATTTTCTGCTATTAGTAATTATACAAACATTTAATTTATTTTTGTTTATCTTTCTATATCTTTTCCAGACAAGACAAAAACGCCACCGAAAACGGTCCGAATCTTCACTTTGCTGCAATGGCATTGCGTAATGCTCTCACTCTTACCAGATATTATAAAAGTGTATTTGAAATGAACAAAGCAGATGAAGCAACTGGAGGTTCAGAGGAATGTGAAAGTTGGCGGGATGTTAAAGATAACAACTTTTGTAATCCCTCAAGACCGATTTCCAAGAATTCTCTTGATAATATGCTTTGCGCCATACATGCGGCATATAGTTATGTTTCATTACGCATAGGCGATTATGTTTGTGCACTTGAAATGGCTCAGGAACTGTTAAATGCGGAAAAGCTTTCCGATGCACATAGGTACAAAAACTAACAAGCATGTTCCAGCCGCATCATTCTATACGTTTCGTGATCGAAAACTAATATTTAACATAACAACTACGTGTAGCAAATATTTGACAAATGTACCCACTCAGGCTAACCATTGTAATTTAAAAAAAAATTGTTTTCGATCGCTTGAAGTATGCGATTAGACGGCACTACATCAAATCATATAGACTAAATTTAGATTTGTTTAATTTAATTTCTTAAATTCTTTTTCAGATTATTGGGGCACATGTATGCTGGCGAAGCCCTTATAATGTTAGATAAATTGGGTGAAGCACGACCACATTTTGAGCCCACATTTGTATCTTCTTTGAATGCATTCGATTTTGAGACAAAAGATTGGGGTGTAAAATCATTGGATGCCGCACAAAATGTCGTGCGGTATAATTTGGCCGTGGTAATGGCGCTGCAAGACGATTTTGAGTTATCAAGAAATGTTCTAAGTAGTTGTACGCATTCGATTGTGGCGCCTAAAGTTCTAGCACTCAAGACTTATCTCGATATAAAAATGGGAAAATGTATATAGTACTTTAATAGCTTGTGTAGCAAGCACGGATAATTAATAATTTATATATCACTAAAGAAAACCTTTGTTAGAAATGTGGAATAAACAGAAAATAAATTGGAAATGAGCAAAAGTTATGTACCACAAATCTGCAAAAATCCGATGTAAAGATTTTTAAGTTATTTTATGCAGATCCGACTCCACTTATTCCTTCCATCGGAGTCGTGGTCTACCTCCTCCCCTGCATCCACCGGCATGTACAAAGAATAATACTTTCTGAGCCGGGTCATGTTCATTTATTCACGCAACATGGCTTAGCCAACGAAACAGCTGTTTTCGTTTGCTGAACTACGTCGTCGTCTGCGTGAAGTTCATCATTAAATCTTCTTCGGTACTCGGTGCAGCCAAAAATCTTTCTAAGAACCTTCCCTTCGGGAATGCATTATTCCATAAATTCCACAAATTTTCTGAATTTAACTTATCACTTTCTGTAATACATACATCACAAAGGTCTGGTTACAAAATTAACGTTAGATTCACAACGCTTTGAAGAACTGCCTCCCAGGCAAACTCGGCAAAGTAAAACAAAAAAACACGTGCTTATTTTAAAAGTTTATTCAGTTACCACCAAAAAAATTCAACTTCATTGAATATTAAATACATAACGCTGCCTCCAACATTCTAAGCTTTCGGAACGTTTTGTAATGAACCACAACAATACACACACACTAATGTTTTGGGAATAAATTTAAAAAGAAATTAATAAAGGTCAAATATAGACATTGAGTGATTGTTGATTCAAGAAGAAATTACTGTCGCTGTTTTAAGATTAACATTTGAAGCTTATATAATACTTGCTTTCCTTAATTTTCAGCATAAGTGCTTAATCCGATTTCAAATTTTTAAATACATATATAAACATAATTTTTACATTACCCCTTTGGTAATAGTAGATAACCTAATTATCTTTCTTCATTCGTGTTGATGTCATTCTATAGATAATTGAATCTCTGCCAGGGTCCATGTCAGCAATAGCATAGCAAATAGCCAACAGCGAAAGTCCCAAGGCAACCATGAACCATAAAATGATGTTGAAAATTACTGGATAGTTTTCATCATAATATGCAGCAAGATTGTATGAATTCTGTTTAAAAAAAAATCGATATTAATCTAAAATGTATCATAATGTAAAACTGACGCTCACAGTTTTTGCTCCAGGCAGTGCATCGCGCTTTTTACGTAAAATGCTATCATCTTCATGTGCGATAACTACGACCAGCAATGATTTGTCCGATTCATTATCAATTTTTTTCTGAAGAGTATTAAGTGCATTAACTAAACTTAATTTGGCTTTGTTTGCATCATTCTTTGATGATTTCGATAAGTTAATTTTTGCAAATACAATTTCCTTGTTCGATTTAATGTGTGCATCCACGCAATCATAAAGTTCCTGCGCTCAATAATACATATTAAAATAATGTAATTAGACAACGAAAACAAGTTAAATCGTCGGTAAAGTGGAAGATCACACAATTTCAAAATATTTTTGAAGAACGTCCGATGATAATTTGGTTAAAGAATGGCCATCTGCCGATGAATCTCAAAAACAAGATTCCTCAACGAAAATTCAATACATGCTTAGCTGAGATAGATAAGATAGTTTTTGTATAGGGACGTACTTCGAAAACATATTGAAATGGGCAGATTTACCACTCGTGGGAAAAATATATTTACGTTTTCTTTGCCGCTTGTGGGAGCTATATCACAAAGAGCTTGCCCCTCTGCCCAACTTAGCTTCAAGTCGTCCAGCGAGGATGACGCAGATTTTCCTTGTACAGTATAACTCACTTTATCATTACTTAGAGGCAAATCTTTTAAACCGATTACATCAACTATAACCGCCTTTTGTGGAAGTCCAAATGGATCTTTGATCACAAGACCGGAGAAGTCTGTGCTGTCTGATACACCGTAACCCTTGGCTGCCCTAATAACATCGCCTACCTGTTCACTTGGAAGTATCACAGGCATCCGTTGAAAGGATAGCGATTCAGGTGTATTCAATACGTAGAAGCTGCCATCCGCGTTTACTGAAAAATAAGTTAGTTTACACAAATTTTATTATGCATGCATTTGTAGTGATTGGCACAAAATCAATCAATAAGCATATGCACGAGTACTTGAAATTCCAGGGAGTCTTTAATATTCCTGTGGAGGATATACTCTGATTACTCACCTGCTAAAAAGCAATACATGAAAATAGCACAAAATCGCAGCATTTTTTTTAATCCTGTACCCAAATGAAAATTGATCATATGACAACTTCGATATGACTACAACAAAAAAAATGTCACTAGTCAAAATGTGGGTTTAATTGAAAGTGGAATTCGTTGGTTGGCTATAGTGATAAGGTGGTGAATAAACCAATTGCCTTGTTCCAATAGGGAATGATCCAGAGCCGGATACAAATGTAATATGGAAATGCAACGGTATTTGTTTCCTTTACGACGCAACTGTTCAAACACGTCCAAAGTTATCGAAAAACGTACCACAAGACGCATTTTAGCTTCGATATAAATAATCCGAAAGCGAAATTTCGGTAATACTTTACGGCTTACGTCAAGTGTTAATACACGTCTTGACCTCCGTAACAATAATCCGAAGGGGGAAAAGCAATATTTTGTTTCTGTAAAAAGTTATTAGTGAAAAACCGAAAATTGATCCGGCTTAGCTCCCAAATTCGGGGCCCGATCCACGTTTTTTATGTGCAGAACACCTTTCATCGTAGGCGGCCTTCGGCCGCGCTTCAAAAAATAACCCTGGGCTACGCCATTCCAACTCCGGGTGTGTGCCATAGCCGTGGCTACCGCCACGGTGATGTCCTTCCGCGTGCCACTTTTTCTCACAGGGTAATGTGATTACAACAACCACAAATGACAGAAAAATTGTGAACTTTAACTGCAAATATCTCGCAAAATTCTAAAAATATCGGATTTCCCCCTTCGGATTATTGTTACGGAGGTCAAGACGCCTCTTTTGATACCTCTTTCAAGATTTTTGGATGTGTATTAACACTTGACGTAAGCCGTAAAGTATTACCGAAATTTCGATTTGTTATTTCAGTGAAAAGTTATTTCCAAAAAACCAAATAATTACAGAGGTTAAACCCCAAATGGGGGTGTGATCTAAGTTATTTATGTGCAGAACACCTGAAAAAAGTGACCCTCAGCCGGTTCAACACCACGCGTTCCGAACAGAACACTTTTGCCAACAAGATTAATCTGAAGAGCATTCTTGAGCTATAACAACAACAACAACAGCATTATCCGCTTTGCGGAATCCACAAGATGAATTGAGTAGGTTATCGACAGATCCATATGGCTAGTAGTAATTAGCAGCCACTAACCCAACACTCCGAGATGAAGCATTTGTTCTCTGGCTCAGGAACACGACGACCGGAAAAGGCCTACTGTGACATTCCAGTCGCTGAGACAAAATCGCCGGTATGCGATTATTTCCCACCTCTTAATTAGGTGACTTTTATTGTTTATTCTCGCAGCAATATAAACCATATAAACAAAGTAGAACGTGCTGACCATGATTAAATAATTTATACATACGTGCTGAATATATATCATCCTTGATTCATAATGGATAACCCAACATATTGCTGATACAATACAGTTAAAAAAAAGTAATTTTACTTAAGTAGGAACAGCAATTGTTTACGACTACCAAAGAACCCATAGTTGCCTCAAAATGGCTAGAACTGAGGCATATTTACCTGAAATCAAGGAATTGATAAGCACTTGTTTTGTTCCATCGTTAAAAGATGATTTAGACGAAACGCATCTAGCAAGTGAGCAATTCGATAATTATAGACAAACATTGGAAATGCAGCTCCCACTACTTTTTGATCTGCTTCAACGAAATGAGCAATACATCTTTGAATACAAAGAAGAGGAAGCCAATAAGGTAAGCTGGTAATAAAACAGTAAGTATATATATGTAAGAAGGATTATACAACACATTTTGAAATAGATTTTGGCTGATCTTTTAGTTTTACTGTGTGAGATAGCTGCACCTAACACCATTTATCGGTTATCAAATGAAAGCCTTCAAAGAAATGTGCATCGTATTCTGAAGGAACGAATGCCTATGGATAATATGACAGTAGAAATGCTAGTATTATCTTCGTACCAAGAAAAATTGGGAAAAACTGCATGGAAAAAACAATTAGGGTCATTGTATGGTTTCCTACAATTCCTACAGGTATATTAAGAATTGAATTTATTAACGCCGACAATATTAATATTTTGTATTCCTTAGGAACAATTCTCCGGCGGAAAACTTCCCAATCAGTGGATTAATTTTTGCTTATCAGTTAGTTTAATAGTCCGTGATAGTCATGAGCCTGCCTGTAAACGAATTGGATTATTAATTTTCAATTTGATTTTAAATTGTGGTGTAAGTATAAAACAGATCCAGGAAAGAGTAATAGTAGCTTACTTAGATTCGGAACTGTAACTAAAATTGTGTACTCGGTGCCCAGTCCTGATCTATTAGAATTAAATAAATTCCTTCGCTTGTATATGTATGTATAAATATTTATAGGACTTTTTATATGTGCAAGAACAAAATATACACAGCGTTATATACGATTCAGTATACAAAGATGTTGACTTCACGGAATCTATAGAGTTAGCAGCAGAAGTTTGGAAATGCTTATACAAATGCCTGGACTTTTTTAAGGAGTTGGATAATTCCAATGTAACTATAAATTTTACTGTTGATAACAATTTAATTTAATTTATTTATCCGATATAGTGGAGCCATTTGGATGATCTAATGGAAAAGGGACTCAAAAATGTGACAATGGGTCCGAACAATCAGATATCTGTTTGCAATTTACAGTATGTCACAAAATGTGGCCTTTATTTTTCAATAAATCAAGGCGAAATTGAAGCACATTGCAACGCAGATTTGAACAAACCACTTGAGTTGAGACAATGTCAAAATACTTGTGCTACAAATAATTCATACACAATATTTCGTTGGGCGAAAAATGTTTTAGATATGTTAATTGATAACTCCTATAAACTAATGCAGGATAAAGTTACATCAATTGCATTCTTAAGGGTTAGTAATACTAACTTATTCTATTGGTGTATAACATGTTATAAACTGTTTTTTTTTTTCAGGAAATGCGAAAATGTTATTTGGTCTGCATTTTTCCGATTCAATTGGAAATAATACGCCCCCACTTAATACCGTTTCTCGAGAAATTTACAACCGTTTTAGTTCAAACCATAGTTACACATAACTTTGATCAAGAAATCATAAAAGTAAGACAAATCATATCGATGTGCCATAAGAAAACAAGCACCAGAATTTAGTGTGATAGTAAACTGGTAATTTGTTGCTGACGATGAGCAGTAGTACTTTCGTCTCTTAATTCAGGGACATGATTTTGTTGTGTTTTCACAAGGACTACATATCCTTATTTTGGTTTATAATATAAAGGGAATCAAATAGGATATTGATGTGAGTAATATAAAATCCTGTGTTTCGCCCTGAGGGTTACAATATGTCCGATAGGTATCCTGGTGCCGTAAGGTACTTGTACTAGAGCATATCGGACTCGTCACATAGACTAAGCAAGCTGAAGTGCTGCTACAATAATAATGATAATTCCAAGATATCGAGTTCAAAGTTAACAAGTGAGCTTTTATATCATTGGCGGATTGGTTTATCGGACTTGTAAACCAATCAGAAAATCTTCGTAATAATCCCCAAGTACTAGTTTATTCCCTCCACAAAGCCAAAGAGAACGAAATTTTTAAAATCTTCATTTACATGTGGCACGTTGATATGGTTATTTCTGAATACATATGTATGTACGTATGAAAATATTAAATAAAAATATTGGTTAATTTGCAGTTAACTTCGTCCATTCTGGAAACACTCAAGTATCAGTTGCAACACACCCCTAACTCTCAAAAATACGCAGACTACTACAAAATATACACATCTCTTGGTCAATTGCTGGAACAAAACATCTTTTTACAAAATAAATAAATTGATTTTAATTTATTGTAAACGTTTAAGAAATAAAATAAGTAATTTGTTAAACAAAAAGAAACTACATGTACCAATACGTGTACGACGATATTAAGATAAGCCTCAAAATAAATCATCCTTCGTTGTTTCCGTCTAAAAAAAAATAGCTTTTGTACATTTGCCCACATATATGCACATGTAATTACCTCATGTGGGGAATCTCCATAATTACACTGCTCAATCACACACTCAGCAACTACTCCCTGTAATTTTTTTTGAATGCTTCGCGCGATATCGTTTGGGTGCTTGTTATCATCTTCACCACCTGAGTCGCTGGCGTCTTCGCACTTAGCAGTTTCTTCAGTTTCATAACATGTATAGAGCTCCTTATTGTGAAATTCAGAGCCAGAATCTATTAAATAAATAACTAACGTTTATGCAACTGGTAAGAGTTAAATGTATTATAGTCCGGTTGTTGGTGTTTTTTTTTAAACCAAAAGTCTCCCCTTAGGTTTTGGGGAGCGATGTCGATTGAACTCGGTACGCTCCGGTACTCCCTGGCGGTACTGGGCGACTGTCGTGGTAGCTATTTGTTATGCCCGGTGGAACCTTCTAGCCCATGTCATCGCTCCTCCGTAAGAAAAGAGATTATGGGTAATGAGAGTTGATAGGCTTCATATCTGGAGATCAACCATAGTCGCCTTTTACGACCGGTATGCCTACCTCGGGCATATTCTAAATCCCTAACCCGCAGGGGATTTAGAGTCCGGTCGAAGAGGTCAGTGTGGCTTCTGCCTTATTCGGAAGTGCGTGTGCGCCGGTCTGCAGCTGACGAATGACTTTACCGACCTCGTGTGAATCTCATCATATTCTTACATAGAGGGCAGGCGGATCTTCTTCAAGCAGTGCTTGTTAACTTGTTGTGGGTTGCAAAAGTTTAACTAGAACTGAGTGCTCAATACCGCATTAGCTCTCTATCTCTGAGAATTTATTGCTCGCTGGCGACTATCGGCATATGTAATGCAGATGATCTTTTGCTGAGAAGCTTTTTAAAAGCTCGAAAGAAGCGTGGAAGTTTTAGGTATTAGATATCTTTTTCTGCCATGTGAATCTCCTTTCACCTAGGTTAGAAATAACTGATAGAAAAATACTAACAGAAGAATTATAGCTATGCACATTGCTTGAAGTATTCATTGCGAATGATATGGATTGGCAGATGCATCTAAACTGTAGGACCTAACAACTGCATTAGGAATACATATGTATGTAAACAACGAAGATATAATTTGTGTTTTTAAATTTTGTTACAAACCTTCTTCAGTTTCCATATCATTACTTTCAAGATTTGCCATTTCCTTGGCACACATTGCATCTGCATTTTCTGTAAGAGACTCCACCAAATTGAGTCGATAACTATGCTTCTCTTCCTCAATTTCCAATTTAAGACGCTGCATTTCTTCTTGTAACTTTTTGCGTCGCTCCTCCAATTCTAACAATTTAGATTGCTCGCTCTCCAATGTACGACACAGCTCTTTGAATGTATTATTCGCTATATCTACCAGAGATTGAGACTTATCGTACACCGTTGAGTTGGATGTAGAAACTGCTTCCGAACTACTTCCATTACCCTCCGTTTGAAATTTATTCACATCACTCGTGCTATCTCCATTGTGTGCCATTGTTCAAAAGTAATTGTGTATTATTTTATTTTTATAAATGTAATACTATAAATATAAAATAGAGGCGCCTATAATACAAGTATTTATTTTCAAAAATATGACGTCAAATATTTAGGAAAAACGGAAAATTTCGTTTGACACTCTTGACTAGGGTAACTAACAGCAGAGAACGTATATACGTTCTCTGCTAACAGTAAACTGTATTTGATTTCCGATTTCCGATTTTTGCTATCAAGGTCAAAATGCGATTAAGCAATGTTTTCTAAAATTCGGTCAAAAAAGCCATTAGTGTAGGATAAACTCGGGATGAGTGGCAAAGGAGGATGGGGCCAATGCCAGTTTTGACCTTGTTATATATGTACATACATAGGTTGAAGCGATCGCTTTCTTTTTAGGATGTTTTATAAAGAGACTACTTTTGCCTTTTATGTTTACTTTCAACACCTAAAAGTATGCTACCCAAATTAAAATCGACTTTCCCCACTATGCATAGATATAATGGAATACTTGTGATCAATAAGAAGATATTATCGCAAGACTGAGTTCGGACACGAAAACTTTTACTGAAGGGCAGACAGGATTGTTAAACAATTTCAATCAATAATAAACTACAAACTCTATCATAGTCCCCAATAACTAAATTGATGTGCATATTTAGGCTGTATCGTACATTGGTCCTGAAAGGACATTTCGAGTGCCATTTGTATGCATTACTGTAAGAATTTACATATGTATGTACATGCCAACGGCTTTCCGCTTCTGGCACCTGAAGGTATTGAATCAAAACTCACTGCTTCGCTAAATACAATGAAATCAACAACTAAAATAAGCTAAAAAGAAAAAAGCCCTAACAAGCAAAACTTTATAAGCTAGGTATTATATTTTTTATTACTTAATATAATCTTTATAATATACATAAATATCATATTTATAATATTATAATTATTTTTGATTGTTTGATTACCTTGTTTACTCACACAGGGTATATTAACTTCATTCACATAGCGGTAGTAGGTATTAGGTGTGTTCGTCTAAAAGTTCAGTAAGAATTATCCAGTAAAGAAGTTTTTCTGTCTTCTGTCAGATTCTCTCTCAATGAGAGATGATTGCTAATTTTTACGCGAACGCGAAATTTGCAAAAAATTTGCAAGTTTAGCTGTCAGCTGATTCACGGTGGCATGTCAAACAAAATAATTTTAATTTGATTTTCGCGCATTTTTATTAAAAAATATAATTTTAATTTGATTTTCGCGCATTTTTATTAAAAAATGGAAAACAAAGGAAATCTCACGGTAGAGGTATCTCTAATATGTATATATATATATATATGTATATTTGCAAAGAACTACATCGCTTTTGCTTTTTTTTTATTAATTTAATTAACAATTGCCCCGTTACAAAAACTAAAATTTTTTTGTTGACAAAATCAGCTGATTTTCGTGATTGCTAATTTGTTTTCGCAAAATCAAATGTCATTTTTCTCTCTCAATTCCTCTCTCCTTACTGGATAATTTTACATCGCGAACGGAAAAATATCACAAAACAAGAATTGTACAATTTACATCGCGAACACGGCTATTATTTCGTTTCGCCTAATACCCCTGTTCGGTTTAAGGAACGACAGGCATGCCTTACCGCGGGTATATTCTAAGTACCTAACCCGCTTGGGGTGCTAACACCAATCAACAGTTCTGACGATCTCTATGCATGTACCTTCTTGTACTACGGCATGGGATAGAATAGTATTATTTCAAAAAGTTTTTAAAAATACAGGAATTTGTATATACATAGCTAATAAATAATAAGTAATAAAAGTATTATTTTTCGCAAATTATTTGAGTTTTTTTTGTTCCACTTTTCGTCTTCTTAGACTTTCTATATCAATCTACGTTCTCTGGGAAAGTATGTATATGTTATGCCCATCTTTTCGCTGGAGCAACCAAATTCTGATGCAACCGTAGAAATTCATAGAAAACAAACGTAAGCAAAGTGTATGGCACAATACGAGAAGAAGTGATGACTAGTCCACGATATAAACCTCTAAAGCCAGATTTGTGCACAATTGTGTTAATAACATCCAAACTACATCGATATTGTTTCCTATCGGCATCCATGTATGTTAGCTTAACCACATCCACCGGTGTTATTAGGATTGCTGTAACACTACCTGCAATCAGCGAAGCGATCAAACATGAACTCCAGGTTTTTTGAAATTCCTCAGTTTTAAGTAGCATTTCTCTGGTCTTTTAGGTGATATTAAATTGAAGAATTATTAGTTATTTGTTATCCAATGGATACATTTATACTGCAATTGAATGAGTCTTGTATGATGTTTTTCAATTCGCATGATGAACCGTTACACCAATTATACCGTAACAATAGCTTTGTTCGCGTACATTCAAATTTTTAAAAAAAATTTATAAAATTTTTACTTGTAAAGTGTTCGTTTACAAATTTTTCCCCAGCGAACACAGCCGTCGCTGTCGTAGGCCGCCAACACTAGATAGGTATTTCAAAAAATGGCCAATGTAGAATTGTGACAGGAGATAGTGCTATTGAAGTTTGATATAGGAACAAATTTAAAAAAAAAATCCACAAACCGTTTTGTATGTATGGAATTTAGATATGTATCGTTTTTTAACCATAAAACCCACAATTTTTCGGAAAGGCCGAGACAATCGTAGTACTATCTCGATTTCGATCAATCTTTAGTTTAATAGTTTTTCCTTATTGCCACATATATAAGCTCGGCTTTTGCCACAAACATGAACGTGTAAGTACAAGGATATTAAGAAACCAGGTTTATTTCAATCTTAAATTAGGTGGAGAGTAATGAACACCTACTCATGGATGCTGATAAGCGTACTCTATTGGCATGAAGTAACAACGGCTAAAATAACAGTCTTTCCGGTATATAACAATAATAATTTGGACCGATATTCCATGAGAGAAATGGATGAACGGCGTTGATGAAAATTAGTTTTTAATGATATGGTTTTCATTAAAAAGATATGTGTACTCAGGGGGTCGCTGAGAGGTCGAATCAAGTCTCAATACCACTTGAAGTCTAAATCATTTGAAAGCTTCTACGTTTTGGCAATGGACTCGAACTTTCGTAACATCCGTACTATAGACTGATATTTTGCTTGATGATCTTCAAAAACCAAATAATCATCAAAAACTCATCAGTCTTCTTTACAAATTATGTGAAAATAGACATATTTGCACATTAATGCTTCTGGCTTAAGGAGGACGACCCACATACATATGTATGGTATTTCTTTGAAATAGAGCTTTCATAATTACCTGATCGTAAACAGCCAACTGTCCAATTGACATACACATTCCACGTACTGACGATATAATACCACAACGATACAACTCACCCAATCCACCTTCATGATAAGTGCCAAAGAGCGCTTTATACGTGTTTGGATATCTATGCCAAAATATACTATACATGTAGTATGAATGTAGTCAAGCCAACTAGTTGCAAACTACTTTAAAACTAGCCTGAAACTAAAAACTTCGAATTTTTACATCCCTGGACAATTCAGCAGTTTACTTAACTTTGAATTTTTAATGGTGCAAGTTTATGTATGTATATGTTTTCTTTTATTGCAACAACTCTATTTTTCTTCTGAAACACAGGCATGTATTTGGGTATGAATTTCTGAAACGTATCACTTAAAAATGTGAAAATTTATATTTGATCGTTTGTTATGTATAAGCTTACGATAAACTTACTTTAGCAATTTTTTCGTTTGGAAAACGTTTACTATAAAAATTGCAAAGAAATTAAAATAAAATTGTCTAATCAACAAAAGTGATCCCTTTTTAAAAAATTGTTATTGTATTGTTAATTAAAGTTTTCTGGTTCGAATCCCGAAAATCTCCTAATTTTTAAACTAAATAAATTATTATAATTATTTAAAAATAATTATTTCAGTTGCATTTCTTAAATTTTTTTACAATTTAAGTATAATATAAAAATGAGAAAAGATTCTCTTTTGGTATTATTTTTTTTACCAATTTGTTGTGCTGCTTCCAATTTTTTATACAAACTCACCGGCGCTACTCTGTTTTTTCCCAGCCCCGAAGTTTTGCTAAGCAGCTTTCTATTACAAAAACACCCTCGAAGCGCTTTTAATATCACCTGCGCTAGGACTCGAGCCTTGGCCACACAACATCCAACACATAAAAGTTCATATAAGTAGGTAAATTATTTAACATTATTTTTGAAAACTGCTAAATTGTTCACCTTGCAGAAAGTTCACCTTAAGTTAATTCCCCAAAACTACCATACAATTGTAAAAACATATTTAAACGTTTGTGAAGTTTTTTAGTTACAAACTCGTTTGGAAAACATTGATTTCCACATTAAGAAAATATTGTTTAATAAGCTATAGATTACTTTATTGTTTATTGGGTTAGCTATTGTCAATACACACATAGGCATATTTTTGATATTTGGAATTTTTTTCTCCAACGGTATATCCCCACACAGCATTTGGAAGAATATCGGCAGTTTATTGTATTTTGATTATTTTTATGTACTAAATAATGAGTTTGAATAAAATTGATCATGTCATATAGGTAGTCAAATATGATTCCTTTTGACAATTAAAAACATATAGTTATCTTGAAATCACTTTTCGCAATCAATTTTGAACAACTTTGGTACTACAATTCGGAGTTCCCATAAAATTGAACTGGTGGAATAACCAAATGCGTACACTTTAAAAGATAAAAAACTGACAATAACTTTTCTATAAGGGCAACAAATTTCAATAGGCTATAAAACAGGATAAATTTTTTTTTGCAAGAATCAAATTATACCATTATTGATCAAAAATAAATTTTCACAATTTTAACTCATCCGTTTCAAAAAAATCCTAATGGTGTAGCTATTGATATCCTCTAATAGTTACTAGGCTAATTTGCAGAGTTATATCTTTAAATCAGAAAACCGAAAATAAAGTTTTACAGCCAATATGACTTTATCAGTGGATTGTGACAGTTTTTTGCCGAAAGTTGTATATCTTTCATGAATGCAAATCGCCATGCAAGCCATGACAATTTTTTACCCCCAATATTTGTCTGCATAGTTTTTTTTTAATTAAGAGAAATAAATATTTTAAATTATTATCATACTGATAAATTAAAATTTAATCGATTTTCATTTCTCAATGTGTTGAGAAATATGACTTTATTACCTACCGCTACCACGACATTCGGACAGTACCGAAAAGGAGTACCAAAGCGTACCGGATTCATATCTAGCCAAGGACTTTTAATTTGCCAACACTCCCCAAAACCTTTGGTTAACACAACAACAACAACAACAACTACATATACGGATTAACTACTTATCAAATATTGTATACGTACTTCCGTTGCTTATCCAGCGGTTTTAGAAAATCAGTTCGCATGCGTACATTTATCTGTTCCATAGGAGTGCAAAGAAAACCTGCTAGCAGTCCACTAACGCAAGCTATTTCCACTCTACTTGTGAATTTATTAGAATTTTCTAAGCGTATTCCTAGTTCATAAAATCCAAAACGTATCATGGAATAAACAATTTGTCGTTGTGTGGCGGTACGTAAGCCATGGAATAAACCAAATTTTCCTGTAAATTACACAAAACAAATTTAATACGGTAAATGGTAAGAGCTTATGTTTATTGACCTTGCTTTTCCAAAATTTGGTTAAAAACTTCCCGATACGAAATTTTGTGTGTAGAGGATTGTACCAACAATCTTATTAAATCCAGTGGATGGGTTATAATTTGCGCGGTTGTATTAGCAATCGAACCAACAAACCAGTAAACATCTTTATCCTCACTTCCATGCATTTTGCTTAGTTAAAGCGATTGATGTGCCATACTAACCCTTATTTATTTTATGAATGTTCGTTTTTAATAAAAATGGAAAAATAATAATATTTTGATTTCTTAAGTTTTGTCAATACATCCATGGTTGTGGAAATTTCTGTAACTATTTAAGGCACAGATTGATATAAAATTAAAAAAAAAAAATTTTAATGGAGAGAGTCGTCACTACTAAAATCTTTGAGATCTATATACTTGATTGAGTTCACCTGGGTAATACCTACTATACATCCAACGTCAATTTTTAATACGTCCACCCAGGTCAAAACGCTATAACTTTTTATGGACTACGGGTGTTGAAAGTATAGAATTAAGCAAAAGGTTCGTGGTCTAGATTTCTTGTTCTTAAATTTGACAGACGCTTGTCTACCGTTGAGGTAGTTAGCGGTCCACCTCTTTAGGCCGGCAGGGAGAGGTGTCTTTTCTAGATCTCTGATTAGTATGGCGTGGTTGACCGTATCAAAGGCTTTTGATAAGTGCCAAGGGAACCGTCCTATGGTTTGGAGGATGTTGATTCAAACCATAAATAATTTGCATTGTAATGGCATTCAAAGCGGATGTTGTGCTGTGAGACTTGCGGAAGATCCAGTCTCTTGGTCCGGGGTCCGTTTTCGATATCAGCCAGTAACAAGAGGGAATGGAGCAACCGTGCTGCAAGGGATTGCTCCAATGTTGACAATTTTAGGGTGGGACTAGACAAATTAGACAGGGTTACACTGAAATAACAGCTCTTGCCCGGGTAGTTCCGGGATGATAGAACCGGCTGTTGTGGAATAGTCGCATCCTCTCTTACGCTGACGACTGTACGATTGTTCGTTTAGTATGACTAAATCATGTCACCCCTCCTTCCGTAAGAAAGGAAAATATGTGTAACGAGAGTTTAGAGGCATCATACATATATACAGATCAACTATCAAGTTGCCCGTCGTTAGGGCACAGATATGATGCATCTAACCTCTCATCATCAATATTCAACTCTCTTATGTAAGGATGGTTGGTGATGGCCCAGAAGGTTCCGAATTTCCACTCACGGGTCTTGCCACATCGGTCTCGCGATAGTATATCATGTACCGCCAGCTTGTACTGGGTTCATATCCGGCAAAGGGTTGTCACTTTCGACGGTCAATACTCGTAAAATCGACGGAGAATGTTTTGTTGTTACAAAAACCAGCCGAAGCGTTCCGGAACATATCCCGGAAAGAACTTTATACTTCGGCAACACTTCCCAAAACCTTCGACCACTGGTTTTGCACTACGCAAACAAGGTCAAACCCCGATGTCACTGCCATGTAGATGATGAAACACTTTAGCCACGAGGGAGGGTTACAAGTGTGCCAAACCCCGGAACCAAAACAACTATGTCAATTTTTTTTACATAAGTAGTTTTTATTTCTAAAACATTTCTTTACACCTATAAATTGAAGTAGAGGTTGGGTTAGCCAATCCTTACACGTGGATTGGCTTCTCAAGCTTTTCCTAAAAATACATAACCTGTTTCAACGCGGGCTCGTAATATTAATTTTAAGTGATAATGGCTTTATTACCAAGTTGTATAACATTCGAAGACTTAGAACTTTACGGCATATGTATATACATACATACGTATACTTTTATACAAATAAGTCTGAATTGTTTCCAAATTTGCAGGACATTTTTTTATTTACCAACACGTTCAACTTCAATGCTGAAGTACCCTAGCCGGATGAAACAAAGGATCATCATACATTTCTAGGTATTTCGATGTTGAAAGACCCAAATTTAATATATATGAAAATTCGAAAATATGTCAGTGTCTCATACTAGAATTGTATCTCATCCTAATGGATATTTCCATTACTAAGAATTGTGTCTTAACCTAAAGGATATGTCCATGGCTAAGAATTGGTTTAAAGAATGGAAAATCTAAAAGTCTTGACTTGTTTCTATTAACAATATAATAGGATTGCCCTGGGTAGTTACAAAACTTTGTAGAAGAGAAATTGAATTTTCCAAACCAAATCAAAGCATAAAAGCATTTTTAAAGTTTCCATGGCAAATTCTTTCTTGGGTAACTACTCAAACAAACTGTCGTCTTGCGAGTTATACGACATGGGAAAATACTTTGAAATATAGAAGTTAAATTTAGTATGCATCGTAGTCTTAATTAAAATGAATATGTGTAAAATTAAACTGATCTAAAGCAAGCATTATGTCCACACTTGTGTACAGGTAAAAGCTAGTCAGCTGTCTAATTTCGAAATTATAAATAAGTATGTAACTTGATATGATAGCGAGAGAGAATTTATACAAGCTGACATTGTACTTATTTTCTGAATTTAAAAAAATAATAAAAAATATATTAATCAAGTCGTCACTATCGTATAATATAAATATGGCATTATACCATTTCGTTACTACTGTGTTCCAATCGGACAAACGTTGTCAGACCATTTTTGTTCATTTGGTTGTAATGTAGCGTTAGAGGGCTGGGAAACTTTGTCCACGGGCGTCGGCCATTTTGGTACAGTTGGTGATAAAGTTGAGTTTCTAGATGATTCTTGACGTAATTTCTCAACTTCTAACTGCAGTTTTTGCGCTTTAAGTAACATAATGGAACGTTCTGTATCGGCATTATCTAACTGCTTTTTATAAAAGGCTGTTTTCGTGCGCATAAGCTGTATCTCAACGCGGGTTCTTAATTCCTCCAATTTTTGATTTTTTTGATAACCATTCTCGCGCTTGGGAAAAGTTTGCGGCTTATAATCAAAGCTGTGATCATTATCCATATTTCTTAGTGGATTT
Organism: Sphenella marginata; assembly: GCA_951509765.1. Lineage (NCBI taxonomy): Eukaryota > Metazoa > Arthropoda > Insecta > Diptera > Tephritidae > Sphenella > Sphenella marginata. Next base: position 98,625,159 of record OX608079.1, read on the forward strand.
TCAGTTAAATAGCCATCAACAAACTATGAGTGGAAATAATTGAATAAGAAAAATATTTTTATCGAAATGTTTTAAATGTTAACCTCAATTTGTTTCTCGTAAAGGGTGCCTATATCAGCGTCAAGAGCTATGGATGAATCACTTCTTGCTGGACTAGATGGTGCTATTTTACCGTCAATGATTTCATACTTTGGTTTAAGAGGGGGTGGCTTTGGGATTTTCTGTAAAAAAAAAAGAGTAAACTCAAATGAAGTCTTACCATATCATCAAATCGACGTCTGTTGAATTATATTGTATATGAAGTTTTTATTGAAGATCCTAAAATACTGAAGGTTTAAATAGGGCTGGAGCATAGCGAATTTGTTCTTAGAAGAGTCTGCTACTAGGGGAAAGTTTTTGTCGCACAATGAAGTTTTTAGTCCACTTTCGTTTAAATGAATAATACGCGCGATATACCTCCAAAGAGATTAAGGCCGAGCTTTTCTACCTATTTTTGGTGTGCTATGTTCATATTTTTACTCCAAATCATCGGGATCTACAGTGTTTGCCGACTCCGAGCTGCCTTGCCAATTTTTTGAACCCACTTCTGATGTTACCTGTACCAGAGCTCAAACCTTACACCCTTGTTTAAAGCAATTCCAAGTTGAACAGAAATATGAGTTAAGCCCTTAATAGTTTTTCATTGGATTGCGATAGTATATAGCAAAAGATACACAAGGATGAGCTATTTTACTACTTATGTTTCTAAATACAACTACCTACACATGTGTAGAAAACTTTGTGGCTAAAATTCTGGTTTACAGACATCAAAACCAGGAATTATGTATATTAGTTGGAGCATCTTTCTGCCTCCTCTAACAATCTAGTATTACCTTTCACCTTAGAACGCACTGCTAAGGATTTATTGTTTTAGTTACCTTTCGCGGTGTTGTTGTTCGAGGTGCCCGTGGTGGTTGATCTGGTCGCCTTTCCAGCTTTATTTTGTGGAACTAAACAATTTATATATTTAATATAGATCATAATGAGTTTTGGAATTTAGGATAGCTTACATTCAAGTGCGTTAGTAATCCCTTGGTTGATCCAAAAGTCGTCTTTAGGACTTTGTTACAAAATTTACACTGCGCTGTCGGTCCTCCACATGCGGAAACCAAAAAATAATACCACACAGAACTTTTATCATTCGCTTTTTTTGCATGCGGAATGTATTTAACATCGTTATGTACATTTACAAAAAAACTATGCTTAACATCCTCAACAGGTTCAGGAATAAATTCAGATGTGGGCATAAATTCTTGTGGCTCAACAGCAGGCTCCGGAACAGCAGGTTCTGAAACAAAATCTAATCAAAATAACTACAATTTAATGTTAAACTATAATTATTTATATACCCATTTTGTAAAATCAAGCAGTCACAACATATAAGTAGATATATATTACACATAAAACACACAGTCCGTTCTACTTCTGTTCTGTTACGAACAGAGCCGCCCATATATGCCTCTTTTATGTTCCATTGCGAAGAAAGAGACCTTCATAATTGAGTAATGTGGACTTGTCAGATTGCAATACCGAAAAAGAAAGCAAAATTTGTGGGAGTTCGAGCATATGCTTTCAACTTTTTTTAATCTTATTTGGCAATTGGGTAATACTTTACGGGGTAATACTTTACGGTTTACGTCACGTGTTAATACACGTCCAAAAATATAGGTAGAGGTATCAATAGACGCGTCTTCACCTCCGTAACAATAATCTGGAGGGGGAAATCCGATATTTTTAGAATTTTGCGAGATATTTGCAGTTAAAGTTCACAATTTTTCTGTCATTTTCATGTGGTTGTTGTAATCACATTACCCTGTGAGAAAAAAATGACCCATAGAGTCGGAACGGTGGCATGTTGCCACCGTTCAGGGCAACCACCTGGAGTTGGAATGGCGTAGCCCAGGGTTATTTTTTGAAGCGCGGCCGAAGGCCGCCTATGCGGAAAGGTGTTCTGCACATAAAAAACGTGGATCGGGCCCCGAATTTGGGATCTAACCCGGGTCAATTTTCGGTTTTTCACTAATAACTTTTCACAGAAACAAAATATTGCTTTTCCCCCTTCGGGTTATTGTTACGGAGGTCAAGACGCGTCTTTTGATACCTCTCTCAAGATTTTTGGACGTGTATTAACACTTGACGTAAACCGTAAAGTATTACCCTTTACGGCTTACGTCAAGTGTTAATACACGTCCAAAAATCTTGAGAGAGGTATCAAAAGACGCGTCTTGACCTCCGTAACAATAATCCGAAGGGGGAAAAGCAATATTTTGTTTCTGTGAAATTGACCCGGGTTAGCTCCCAAATTCGGGGCCCGATCCACGTTTTTTATGTGCAGAACACCTTTCCGCGTAGGCGGCCTTCGGCCGCGCTTCAAAAAATAACCCTGGGCTACGCCATTCCAACTCCGGGTGTGTGCCATAGCCGTGGCTACCGCCACGGTGATGTCCTTCCGCGTGCCACTTTTTTCTCACAGGGTAATGTGATTACAACAACAGAAAAAATTGTGACCTTTAACTGCAAATATCTCGCAAAATTCTAAAAAATATCGGATTGTCCCCTTCGGATTATTGTTACGGAGGTCAAGACGCGTCTTTTGATACCTCTCTCAAGATTTTTGGACGTGTATTAACACTTGACGTAAGCCGTAAAGTATTGCCGGCAATTGACTTCCCCAAAGTTAGTCCCTTAAAAATGATAGAGACTTGTCAAGATGCAAGAAAACGAACGGTTCTTTCAGAAACACGATTGCACAGCTGTCATCCAAAAATGTCCAAAAAAAGGTCTTTTGCTTGATGATGAATATCAGAACATTGATAAGGTACCCGTATAAACCATTTGATTTAACAAACTGTGACGAACATTCACAAAAATGTACCATTCCTAATGAGATGGGTGTTATAGTAGTCACCGGCCATAATATTTGACCGGGCACCGAGCTTTATCATATTATCATATTATTCATAGCGTTCACTATTTCGTTAACGGAGGGAAGTGACGAGATTAGATAGGGTTACTTCGAAATAACATCCCTTGGTAAGGTAAAACCCATAATTCCGATACCGGTTTTTTTTTAAGTTTACTATCACATTAGTGATAGATCACTCACCCCTCTTGCGGTTGTCAATACTTTTAAGAATTGACAATTGACGTTATGCTGACGAATTGGTATCGACATTGTCAATTTCGATAACTATTGACATTGATGCTTTTTTGGTATCGACTAAGGCAACGGTGATATTCTATTGACATGTATTGAAGTGAGATTTGTTAACACAGATTTTGGCGTCGACAAGTGCAAAAATTGTGGTGTTTGGTGAAAAAATTATAATTGACTAATAAAAACTGGCAAGTAATTTATTATTTTTGTTTCACACACTTGTTATTTAGCCTTTATTACATATATTTTTTAAGAAAATGGTGAAAATCACGAACGCGAACCAATTTCCGCGACTGGTGGCAGAACTGGAAAAAAATCCAGCCCTTGCCAAGGGATTTACCAAAGGGTCAGTTCCAGTGGATTTTAATGATCAATGGCAAGCTATTGCCACAATAGTAAACGCTCTAGGGCCACCGATAAGGGATGGCGACGGCTGGAAAAAGGTACACTTTTTCATTATGCTTGGTGTAACTTTTTAATAAACTTGTTCATATTAATTAATTCAAACTTTTCTTCCAAAAGGTTTGGAGAGACCTCAAATGCAAAGTAAAGAAAAAACTTGTCCACAACAAGTCAAAGTGTCGTTCGACTGGCGGAAGAACTTTTCAAAAAATGGTTCTAAGCCCATTGGAGGAACAAGTTGCCAATTTAATGCAATTTGGCAAACAGCTAGGTCCGAAAGGAGTAGAAGGTATTCCCGAATGTGAGACTGCAACAACAAGCCGACAACAAGTCAACATTACCAGCACTGAAGAGATGAAAGCTGAATCTCCTCCAATTTCATCACCAGACCTTGATGCAACGATTGTATTTGATGAGATGGCCTTCCCCCACAACAGCGCCATGCGAAACCGCGATGTGAGGCTGCATGAAATGGGAGACATTGAACAGTCCAGGGTTGTGCGGAATGAAGACTCGATTGCTCATACCAGTACAAGAAGCCGTAGTCGCGATCGCAGTCAACAACAGACCTTATTAGCAAGCCATAGTGCAACGCCAGAGCGCCTGCTAACGAATATTTCTAGTTCCTTCGAAAGAATGGAGAACAAACTAGATTCGATGGAGAGAACACAAACTTCCACATCACACATCCTGGGAGAACTTGTCGAAATAGAAAGGAAAAAATTAAAAATTATGGAGAGACAGCAAGAAAGAGAGGAGGCGTTGTACAAGTCCGAGATGAGACTGAAAGGGATAAAAATACAAATTAAAGAAGCAGAGCTGGACTTAGTTGGAATAAGAAAAAGTAGAATGTATTTAAACGCAGACTTATTTGATCTAAAGTAATCAACAAATCTAAAGTAAATTTAATTTGGCGCACTTTGACGTATAGCAATTTTCGCTATATACTTCATACATATCTGTCAATAGAAAATTGTCTCCATTCATTTCACTACCCCTGCAAAAAACCGAAATACTGCGTTCCACAATTATTAGATTACTTCATAAGGAGCAACGGAGTACCCCACACTTATCCTCATTCATATAGAAAAGTGGGCCAATTTATATGGCGATGTCCGTTAGACTGGGTCGGTCCCCATACAAAAAAAAAAGTTGCTAATGTCCGCCCCTAAATTTAAAGATTATGTTGAGAGGGTTCTGGAAAATTTTTTTTTTTTTTTTAGCCCTCCGAAATACAGCCGAAATGGTTGTAACTTGGTTATTTGACGGCCGATTTTTAAAATTGATATGTCATTATTTTTGTCTTGAGAAGCTTCACTTTTCATTCTTATTTATGTCTTTTTAAGCTTTGAAGTCGCGTTCGCATGATAAGGGCAGAAACAAAATTTTACCCCCCCTAAAGTATATTTTTTTCTTTACCAAACGAAAGTACTTAAAAATTCAAGAAAATGTTGCCTTCAAACTATATTACTAAAATAATAAACAAAGAAGTTATTTCACTTTGAATATTTATTGCTTTAAATTTAGGGGCGGACATTAGCAACTTTTTTTTTCGACCCAGTCTAATGTCCGTTGATTAGATCACCCAGTTTAGCTCGGAGTACTAATTCTTTGCTTTTGAATACTCTATAGACCACCTACATGAGAGTACTCTCAAAATACTCCATGGAGTATTTGTTGTGAATGAATAACTGAAGTGTTAGAAACTTTGGAGTAAATCAACTTTGAATCAAATGTAGTATACTGATTAGCTTGGTAACTTATGTCAATGATTTTTTCTTTACTTTGATTTTGGGAATTGAATTAAATAAATAATTTTCCTTGAATATATAAATCCGTTAATAATATTAATTAACTCTTATTTATAACATTGGCGACGAGTTTGTTTGAGAACACGCGTGTTATCAGTAAAATGGCAACAGCAAAATGTAATTGATCGCATTCTCCAAGGACAATAGGGAGAATGCAGTGCTTCCTCAGGACTCGACGGCATTTACGGTTAAATGTTTGGCCGATTCAATGGTGAATTTTGAGTATGACTCAGACAACAATCAAACGTTTGAGGCTTTTTATGAACGACATGAGTCGGTTTTCGTAACGCAAGCAGAAGCTGCGGATGAATCAACAAAGGTTTATCTCCTTTTTCAAAAATTCAAGCAGGAACAGTATCAGCGTTATGCAGATTCAATTTTACCTTCCAAACCACAAGATTGACGTTTGAAAAAAAAAAAAAACTGGCAGACGCCTACCATCTACGAAGACGTAAAACTTGTCCCATCTGCGCATTTAACGTAGTTGTGTTAAAAACGGTCGGCGTGGATTTTGTCAGAGATAAGATTAAGCTTCGCTCGGTGAAAAACCTGGGAAGGTCTCGAAGGCACATTTGCGAAAACGACACTCGAGAGTTAATGTTTCCGATCCCTGTTATAGACTACATATATAAAAAACATGTTTATAAAAATATATGGCCTATTTTAATGCTTGATACAGTATAAAGTAAGTCGGCTTTTAAGAACTTGATAGCCGCTCTTTCCGAGAAGCCAAGGAAATATGAAAGAGTTCGTTCGGGTTGCTCCATTGGGTTGGATTGGCCTTCCATTGTGAGACACTACACTTTTTAATAAAAACGAGCAACAATGCTTTTTGGACTTTATATAGATGTTACAGAAGGACCTTAATTATAAAGCATAAAATGTTTAGTTTATAAATCCCGAAGTCTTTGATTTTGGATAACTTAAAAAATATGTACAGAAACTGTAATTCAGTGGAAAAACTTTTCCCAGGTTTTATGTTAGTTATTTGTGATATTTTTAAAAGCTGATTGGTCTACCATACCTTTAAAATCGTTCAAAATATGTGAAATTCAAGTTTCATAATGAATGGCTGCCCTTGGAGTCTCTAAATATTAACGAAATCAATTTTCCTGGAATCAATTAATCACATGTATACCTTTCATAAAACCTTCAGACTTTCAAAAGCTTTCTTATTTTTCAGAAATTCTTAAAGATTTCGTAATGTTTTCGGAAGCTTTGGCTTACTGTGGATAGAGGAATCAATGTTGTTATAAATGATCAAGTTCGTATTTGATCTTTTTAGCTTGTAGTGCCACCAAATTTTTTTGCATTCTGTAATACCCTGCCTTCTCACGAAAGTACTCTATTTCAGCCAAAATTCGTTCCTCCTCAGGAGAATATTTTTGTTTGCCATCAGTATTCTTTGTGGTATTTTTGGATGATTGTTCTTCCATGTAATTGTAAAGTTGCTATAAATACATATGAAAATTGTTAATACAAAAGCAACCTAACATTTTTGAAACATGAGTAATACTTACAATTGCGTTATCCGCATATGGATCACCTAGATCAATGGCTTTTACACTACTAGTTAGATGATTTTTTGATTGTTTTCTTGATATGCCAACCTCTATGTGTTCATTCTTTAGGGGAATAAATTCGGCAAAATCCTGTTTTGTAATTACAAGAACATAGCATTTGAATCAAGTCACTAACATGATAAGTTATGCTACATACATCTTCGCCTTCCCGATAGTTGTCTTCAACTGCGTTTTGTAATTTCTGAAGTAAACCTGGGTTAGCTTGTTGTGCTTTCACAGTTGCATCAATATTATGCTTATTCTTCAAATGTCGCAAAATATTTCCCGTGGTTCCTTGGTAATTTTGTTCATGCCGACAAATATTGCAACGTACCCGCCACCTATCAAGCTTTTCGAAGTAGCGCCATACTATACTCACTTTTTTTCTAACACTCATACTAACATCAGCTTGCTGATCAGTGGACAAATCTTCGTAACTTGCACTCATTGAAAATATTTATGAAACTGGGCATAAGCTTTGAAGGAATACTATCCAGAAATATTTCTTTTGTTTTGACATTAGTTTTTGTGTATTGTTGTGTATCCACAAGCACTATATCGGTAAATGTATCGATTTGTTTTATTTTGAAACGAGTTCGACGATTTCTCGATTTATTCTCCTCGGCACGATCAGTATATTGTCACGGTAACAAACGCATTCATTGTGACTAAATGCGATTTTATTTAGCATTATGTGTGTTGTAATATTTTATAACCTCAAAAAATGTTTGTGAACAAGAAACATGTGAATTCCATTACTTATACTACATTTACACGTCATCAAATGAGTCTTATTGGGCTAAAAATCCAAATTTGTGGCATTTTGTCATACAAAACGCATTTCCCAAATGACTAAGTTCATGTTGCAATTTCAAACAAAATGCAAATGCATTAATATACGTAAATGGGTTTGAAATGACTCATTTGAATTTCGTTGCGTTATACAATTGCATAAATAAACAAGAAGTTGACTGCATATATAACTAATGTTAACAGTTTTTACTAACTTATTACGTTAAATTTTGCACGCCCCGTTTCTAATATGCAAATTGCAGAAACCAACAAAGCTTTGACTGCCAAATTTACCTTGTAAAGTATTACCAAAAAAATGCTGTATTTTGGGATAAATGCCAAAACGCGAAGAAAATGCTAAATGCCGGCTCGCCACGAACAGCCTCGTTACAACAACCCACAACCCCGAACGTGAGGGATAATAATCGGATTCTGAATCGATAAATTGATAATTCTTTTCCAATCCTAGTTGACAAATTACAAAAGGATATTTTTTTTTCGGAAACTCGATGGACTCACACGTTTGTAAGCGCAGCTCCATTTTTAAGGATTAAATTATGAATATTTTATATGAAGATTAGGTATTGCGTGTTCTCAATCATCCCGGCTAGGAAATTGGACAGTGGCAGTGCTTGGTTGGGCTTATCAATATCGGTAGTCTCATGTGGTCTGTATATACAATATTAAAGAAATGGAAATATATCATGGAAATGAGAGTTTGTGAATAAATACCAGCAAATGGAAAACCATTCATTGCAGCAATACTTTAAACCATATTCCGCGGAAATTTTCATTGAATCTAATACGATAAATGATCCTATAAATGATAAAATCTATCGACGACCTGCAAGAAGCTTTGTTTGGGACTACTTCCGACCATTAGATGATAGTTATGGCAAGTCACTAAAGTGCATTATTTGTGATAGTAAAGTCAGCAAACGAACCAGCAATTTGGCTCGGCATTTATTTGCAGCACATGATATTACTAGAAATTCAAATCAAAGGGTAATTAATTAAAAAACCAATCAAAATTGTTATTTTCTTACAAAAATCTGTTTTGGTGCAGGTAAAAGAGGAATTTGCTTCAAACTGCAATAACGGACGAGAAAATCGTAGTTTTATATGGAAATATTGCACCAAAGAAGACAGCAGGTACTCACGTTGTCATTTGTGCGATAGACTACTTTACTCTGGCAGCGGAAATACTGCAAATATTTCTAACCACCTGCAAAGTAAACATTCAGAAGTGATTGCTCATGATCTTACAGACATGGACGAATCAGAAGAACTAATTGGAATCATTTCTTCCAACCAAATGGAATCGACCGTTTGTGGTGAGGAAGAGGTTACACAATGTGAAGTAACAGTACCAAATAAACAAAATATTACTACCGTGAAACATGAAGCACAACAACAAAGCGGAGATCTTTCAGACTCTACACAAATTCGCAGAGACCGCAGGAGTTCCAGTTATGTTTGGAACTACTGCATAAAACTATCAAGGAACGAAATACGTTGTAAACTTTGCAGAAAAGTCATGTCCTTTCATGGCACTGCAAATGTGATAACGCATTTACAGCGCAGACATAATATAATAGGTGGTGTTGCACATGACAATACAGTGAGTAAATTTATATAATTAGCATAGAGCCACTTTTGCACTAATTTAATTTTAGGCCGTTTTCCAAGTAAACGAAGAAAAAGTTGCAACCATGAAATCTGAATCTTATACAACTGCGTTTCGGCATCGAAGACGGCGATCAGCTGCAAACAAAAGCGAAGTTTGGACATATTACACTCGGCTTAGCCAGGACGTTGTGCGTTGCAATATTTGTCAAAAAAATTTATCTTTTCAAGGTACAAGTAATTGCCAGCGCCATTTACATCGCATGCATGGTATTGTTACACAGGGTCGGTCCATCGGCGGAATGAAGCGACAAACTATAGATTACGGGAACCTCATAAGGGAGTATTGTGAGCATATCGAAGATAACAGAATAAAGTGCACCATGTGCAGCTGTACGTTTGCTGCAAATCAATCTGATGAAGTTCGAAAACATCTAACGGTGACACATTCAATTCTCCCAAAACCTCCAGCAAAGCGTTGTAAACGGCGAAGAAGACTTATAGAGGTATTTAATGTTATTTTGGTACGAATGGCTCTAAACCTTCACAGAATACTTTGAGGTTTACGTATAGGATAAGGTACAGGGTAGAGGAAAGATATCAGTCAATTTCCGCTTGTCTAGTTTAATATCAGCACTTTGCTATACAATTCGCTCTCTAGTTAGGCACACAACCCCCAGACTTTAAGCGAAGTAGTATTGTAAAAATCTACTGAGAGTCGACCTTGTACGTTCTTCGGGTCTCCTCCCATTTAATGCGCATAGGATTGTATACGCACTTATATACCTTCCTCAATTCATAAAAAATAAAATTGGTTTATAAAGCTTTTTAAAATAATATTTCCACACAAATATTGAATTATAATAGCTTTTTATAATCCTTTTTATGAATATGTTCAGTATCTATATATATAAAATAGGATGTATGTACGTATGTATGTATGTATGTATGTTATAGATTCCGGAACTACAGCGCCGATATTGTTCATATTTACAGGATAGCTCAGTAGGAGTCCGGAGAGTGTTTATGTAAAGTTTTATTCCGGGAAGTGGACCAGGCACCGAAATATTCCAAACTTTTTTATTTATACTACGATTTTCTTCAAATTTGGTAGAAAGGTAGACTTTTACTTTTGTTAAAATTTGAGGTTAACTTTTTTCGGGGAAGTGGACCAGGGACCGAAATATTCCAAACTTTTTTATTTATGGTGCGATTTTCTTCAAATTTGGTACAAAGGTAGTATTTTACTTTTGCTAAAATTTGGGGTAATTTTTTTTCCGGGAAGTGGACCAGGGACCGAAATATTCCAAACTTTTTTATTTATCGTGCGATTTTTACCCTAAATTTGGGCAGAACAACGTCTGCCGGGTCCTTCTAGTTTACTTATAAAATCTACCATCAAACAAATAACAATCCTATGTACCTTACAGGACACTAGCGAAGAATCCGACGATGGTGATTATGACAATGAAGACGAAAATTGCGAAGGAGAAAATACGGAATATAACATGGATTTTAGCGGTACAGATATAAAAAAAGATATACCGTCATTTGATGATATTATAGAGGAAGACATAGCAGAGGAAAACTATTGTGATGAGGACCCCTTCGATCCCACAGTAATTTTCGTTGTCGCTAATATAAATTATAATTTTTTTAAAGTATAATTATATGTTACAGAGGCTCCAAGATTACCCCGAGGCAAAACTTTTATCAGTAACTTCCAGTCGTGATGGATCGCCGGAACCTACTGCTAAACCGTCAATAGATACAAGTAGGCTGCGATCTCTAAATGAAGAACGTATGCGTATGGAAACACAGTACTTCCGAGAAAAAGCAGGATACTACCGTATGCAGAAATATCACACTGCACTACAAGCGAGGAAAGCCAAAATCGAGCTGCAGCGGTTGCAAAGTTCAGGTTTGAACGGCACCGCTTACAGTGGCAATGTCGATATCTCTGATGCGAATGGACCTACAGCTACTTTATTTGAGAATCACAAGGAGTAAATAAATATACATACATTTTTAGTTGCAGTTACATTTTCTGGTTATTAGGAAACTGAAAATATCTTTTTATTTTGTATATATCATGCCTACAATTTAAAATAAATAAATGTATGCTATTTACAAATATTTTTCCACAAGTATTGAAATTCATATGGCGAGGCTCACCGAAAATTCTTTTACTTTGGAAAACTTGCTTCCGTATGAAAATTTAGTCAACTAGTGTGCATCGTTTCCATTTCCAACATAAGTTTCTTACTCTGCAATTCAACCATAATACGTTTAGCGCGTGCCAGCTCTGCCATCTCATTATAATACCGAGTTTCGGCTTTAAGCTTCTCTTCAAGTTGGAAATTACCACCATAGATCTGGCCACTAACTTTGTTTTGTACATCGCCTAAAGTAGCATTTTGTGAGTGCATTTCTTCGTTAGTACAACTTTGTTCGTTTGTCTCATGAGTGCGAGGGGTTTCATTAGGAGGCGATGATAAAGATCGAGTTGACCTTTGATATTCATTAACAGAATGCTGAAGAAATTATTAGGTTTTTATATATACATTTATTTATCAGATGTATAAAAAGTTAAAGTATACAAGAACAGAACTCCGCACAAGCACCTTGCGGTACCAGCTTGAGTGAGATATTGAAGTGAATTAAATACAAAAGCAAGGTTTAATCCAGTTCAACTTTTAATATTTCATAACACTGACAAATTGGGCCTCAACTTACCGTGTCATCGCAGTATTCATCAGATCTACTGCAGCGTTCAAGTTTAAAGGGAATAACTTCCTCTTTCATTATTTCGATCTGGTCAAATGATTCTGGTAAAGCGACAGCGGGCGGTAGATGTGGTGGAGTTACATCTATTCCTACACTAGATCGCTGATATACTCGCTTTTGCTTTAAAAATCCAGTACGTTCTGCGCCATGATAGCTTGCATCCACATGGTGTCTGAAAAAAAAGTGAACACCAACAATGGGTGAAGTATTTGAGAAACAAATTGATTCTTAACGACCTACTTGTAAAACAAATGACGAACCAAATTTGCCGAGGTGTGCTTGCAAGAAAGATTTAGTTTGCAATTTTTACAACGGGCTGCGCAGTCTGACACTTTATCAAAATAAAGCCAAATTTTTTTATTCCTTATACGTCCCATTCCAGCAATCTTGTTAAAGTGGCAGCGACGGTTTCACAATTTATATGATCTCAGTAAACCAATAGGATTTGAGACATGTAAGCCCAGTTTCATAACGTATTGATAATTCGCTTAATTGAAGTTAATCTCTTTACCGGCATCTTGTTTAAAGTTATGTTATGGATAGTTTTAACCGTTTTTGCTAAAAATATTCAATACGGTTTCACGAATGAGCAGCGGAAAAATTTCAAGTGGAAATGTGTACAAATATATGAAGAAGAAGAGAACGCAAAACACTAGGGATGGCCAAAAAAGATCGGTGTTTAAAAAAACCGGTTTTTTCTATTCGCGGTTTCGGTTTTTTCGATCTTTTTATCGCAACTGTCTTTAATCGATCTTTTTTCAAAAAAACCGAAAACCGAACTATCGACGCCTATTCCATTGAATTGTAAATATTAAATTATTTTTCGCGATAAGTGATGGCCCCGCATCTAAAAAAAGCCCACTTTGGCAATATTTTGATGAAAAAGGGAATAAACAAGTTTTATGCAAGCTGTGTGGGGCGGTAGTAAAACTGGGAGGTGGCACGTCCAACTTAAAAGGACACCTCCAGCGCAATCATGCCGGTTGGGATAGAAATTATTTACCTTGTAACACCAACAAGAGCACAGATGATGTGTTGTGTTGTGATGGTTCTAATTCGAATGAAGAAGTCAGAACTGTTGATAGGCAGCCACCAATTCCAGACAAGTTTTTGAAATCATGTTTACTGTGACTTTTTTGAATTCAAGCACCCACATTTATATGTATTAGTACAAAAAAGTATTGTCTTTTTCAGATTTAACTGTATTAACTTGAACTGAAAATTAAATATTTGTTGAATTAGAACTTCTTGAGTTCTTTTAAAAATTTAGAGAGAAGAACCCTATAGTAAGTATCTACATTGTTGTATTTCTATAAATTTTCTTTTCGAAGTTTAAAATTGTGCCGGTTTTTCGAAAAACCGGTTTTTTCGTGTCCGGTTTTAAATGCGGTTTAAAACCGGAATAAAAAACCGCGATTAATCACAAACCGGTTTTTTTTCAACTTTGGCCATCCCTACAAAACACAGAAACATAAGCATCGGCCTGTGTAATGGTGACCGGCTTTGCGTTATTGCGCTAGTTTTATTATTATAGCAACAATCAGAGGTGATTTCTCTTTTGACTAATATGTTAACAAACATTAAGGTAATTCTTTGCGACCGTACGTAACTGCTAAAACCCCTCCAAAAATATTGGGAGGGGTATCAAAAGACGCACAAAAAAAACATGGATCGGGTCCCTAAATCAGGATTTGACCTGGGTCATTTTTTGGTTTTTTGTTAATAACTTTTCACTGAATATTTCTTTTCCGATTTCGGATTCTTGCTACAGAGGTCAAAACGCGTCCGACGATTTTTGGACGTGTATTAGCAGTTACGCACGGTCGTAAAGAATTGCCGCTGGAAGGGTCTCAGAGACTCTTTGGTGGGGGAGGATGCCTCGAAATATAAAAATTGCCCTCCGGCACACCTTGGTTGATTCTTCGTAATCTAGATTTATTTCCCCTAAAACTTGACTGACGCCTGCTGACCGTTGAGGTAGTTAACGGCCCACTTCTTTAGGCAGACAGGGAGCAGTGCCTCTTCCAGGTATCTTAGAAAAGCGTGGCGTGTGACCGTGTTCGAGGGTTCCTTGCCCACCAGAGGGAGTCTCCACCGTTTCCTACGCCGATGACTGCACAATAATTGGGCCGAACATTATATATCACATAGTTGTAGAGAAAATCTAGCCAGGGCCTGAAGTAGAGTGTTATTCTTAATACATATGTATATGTTTTTTAAGTCTTTAAATTTGTTCAATCCCAGTAGGGGCTTTTGACACCCAAATTTCTGTTCTACATCCTTGCTGGGCGAAAAAAAACGAAAAAAGGGAGTTTGGACAAAGTTTGCTGAGTCCCCATTTTGCAAATCTATCGGTATATCGACATAATGGGACAAACCCGTGTAAGAATCTAACTTTCATTACATGATTCACTTTTTCCTCAAACAAAGGCGATATAAAGAAAATCTTGAAACCACTTCACTGTGCGTAGGTACTCTTGTACTCTCTCCCGCTCTTTCTAAAAGCAACGTCAATCCATATAAATTAATAACCTAGGATGATCGCGATAAATTTATAGTTTTGTTTGAAAGTTTTTATTGTATTAGCGCTATATTTACATGAACATATGTAGATGCATACGTATGTACAAAGTTATAGATCTCTTCATTGATAAGTTTTTCTCTTTCATGATAGTATTTATGTTTTTAATGTAAAACTTAATTTATTTGAGTTCTTAAAGAAATTTCATGCTTATCACAACTAAATTGGATATAATATACAAAGATATGTAAATATAATATATATTTTTGTAACTATGCAAAAAAGAAAAAGAAATAAAAAAAACTGTTAACTTTTATGTTTATTGAATCAGATAAATCAACTATTATTAAAATAAACATACATCCGTGGCAGAGTTGTCAAGTTCCATAATGTGGTATCTTAAATAGACCACAATTGTTTAGGGGTGCTGCAAAGTTTCAATAAGAAAAATAACAAGGTTTTTAAGAAATAACTTGGAGCTAACTTAACAATAATAGTTTTTTAATATACCAGGACACTCAATACGCCAATTTTCACAACGTCCATAGTATTTGCGTCAGTATATGTGTTCAAATTTTTAAATTTAATTAAGAAAGCTTTCCTTTAAACAATTTTTCCTTAACTTGTATGTAGATTGTAAAATAGCGTGGTTTCGTGAATGCATTAACTCAAAATAAAAAATAATGTATAATATTTCTGCCAAGAATGCGACTATATGTATGTATGCACAACAAAGAGAGAGCAGCTTAAATATATGAATATGGCAAAGTATTCTATTACTTAATAATAAAAAAACTTAAACATTTTGTTTTAATTTTAATACCATTTGCAATTTTATATTTAAATTAGATTTATTTGTTTTCTCATGACACTTCGTACCCAATATCTGGACGAGTGCGCAGGACTTTGCTGCAAGCATTCATTTTAGGACTATTTAGTCAGACCTGTTAAATTTGATTGGTAATCGGTAAGATGTGATTAGACGGTTTTTTTTTTTATTTGTAATGATTATTTAAATTTTTTTCAAGAGAGTTTACGATTAAAAAAATCATGATTTTTCACGATTATTAAAAAAAACACATTTCTTTGATTCATTTTCATATATTTAAAAAATTGTACAAGCTATAATACAAATCAGGCCTTCCAAGGCTTTGTCAAATTGATAGATGCGTGCATGCTCATAGACCGAAAACTACTTTTTTGAAATTTCTTATGACCATTCCGCGAAGGTGATAATGTCTGCTTTCTTTGGTCTGGATAAAGTGTTCAAAAAGTCAAAATTCAGTATCGGCGCAATTTCTACTTGTTACTGTTGAGGGAAAAAAACTATAACCTGAGAGTCCAAGGCTCTCAAAGAGTTATTATTTTTGATAATTAATTTTTTTTAATAATCGCAAAAATATGATACATATATATTTCATTATTTTTTTTAATTACTTGAAAAATAATCATTGACAATTGAAAGTGATATTAATCAGGCATTAAATATATTTTCAAGAAAATAAATAAACAAATCGATGATCATTACGATTATCAACCATTATTTAACAGGTCTGCGTTTATTAGTTTTATATAATACAAAAAATTAATCGGGCGTTCACGCCTCAAAAAAAGCTGTCATAAAAGCCATTAGTAATATACCAAATAATAGTGCGAGCAATTGTTTGATAGACTCTAATTTTTCTTCTTCCTTCAAAAGATCTGGTAATACTGTAACCAGCGCAATATGTAAAAATCCTCCAGCAGTGAATGGCATAATCCACGATGTGCGCGCCTCTGAAATGATAAATTTGACATATGTATCATGAATTTACTGTGCATAAGAAAAGAAAGCTGGTCCAGCTAGAAGTTCTGTTACAATTTAAAAATAATTTTGAAACCTAACGAAGGGATTTTAAGACTTTATTGCTGTTTGTTTTTATTGACTGCATATTAAAGTTGTTTCCCTGCAAACACTTGAACTTCAAGCACCATTTTGGGAATGGACGAATGCGTGAACACGCTTTGTCGCTTTTTTGTTGTTTAAACTGCGCCAATGTTTCTTTACACTTACCCATAGCAGATGTAACACCCGAGCCGCCAATAGCAACTAACGCACCCAATAAACCGGCGCCTGCAGTTAAGAGTTGGGCACGAGCAGCATCCCATCGACTGAAACCAGATCGCAAAAGAATGGCAAAATCTCCAACTTCGTGTGGTATTTCATGCACTGAAAATTGCAAATGTATGTGTGAAATAGAAGTTCTGGTTGAAAATAAAATAATAACTTACAAAGGATTGCAAATGTGGCTAAAACTCCATGTCGAAAGGAAACTAAAAATGAGCCCGCTACAGCCAGACCGTGAGTAAAGTTGTCAATTGAATTCGCCATTAAATTTAAGTAGCCAGCTACTTTTTTTGGCTGATCCTTTTGCTTTTGTTCACGTTCGCGCAAAAAACAACCATTTGGCACTTCTTCAATATCGCATGATCTGGCGCAACTTTCCGAGCTAGTTCCACCTTCGGGAATTTTTCCACCCGTTTTACGGAGTAGACAATTCGCGATTTCAACACATTTTGGTTGTGGATTCTCCTCGTCGGCATTTGTGTACCCCGAGAAAATTTTCTCAACAATGGTAAATATTAATATGCCGGATAAAACCCATAGTCCCGAACGCAAAGATGGATGTTCAGAAGGATCTGAAAAATACAAAATAGCGATTGAAATATCTCAGTGATAATAATTTGTTTAAATTTTGTTCCAAATTGCTGGTAATAAAAAATGTTATCTTAACTTGACTTTGGCTGTTATTGCCTGTTGCATAGATATAACGACGGCAAAGTGGAAAACTAATTATCTCAGCAAACAATTGGATGATACACAGTTGGAAATTGTATAATTTCAGAATTTGGTTCAATCATTCACTATTTCGGAAATTCTTAAAATTTCTCAAAAAGCGAATTTGAAATTAGACGTTTTTCAACTAAACTTTGACGCTTCAACAATTCGCTGAGATATGGTGCAAATATTTATATTTTGAATAAACTTACTTTGCTTTTCACCTTCCCACGCTTCAGGTAATAAATGCAAGAAAACATCACCCAAAAGGCCACCCACAGCAAAACTCAGCAATATTTTCAGAAATTTGGATTCAGCGGCTATAACAAACATTTTAATTAATAATAAATTTAAAAATAAGGTTTGTTTTTAATAACTTTGAGCACTTACGATCCTTAAAACCGCCTTCCTTAAGTTTCTCCCCAGTTGGAATAATGAATAAAGGTAGAATACCCGCCAAACCAATTACAACTGAGCCGAGTAACGAGAATACCCACGGCGTATACTCGAAATGTTTGCTCATGGTAAGTATAAAGTCTGGTACATAATTCTGCACCAAGTGTGTATAGATTTGACCGAATTGTTCGTCCATAAAATTGCTGCTAGTATTCATTCTAGTTTTTCTATTGATTTTCTTATAACTATACGAGTATTGAGCTTAGGTGCTATTGGTCCTTGACGCAATTATCACAATCAAAATTTGAGCAAAATGTAGTTCGTGAAAATGTCACGATGAACGTATCCACCAGCAGGTACACAGCTCCTTTTATTTTCAATTAGTAATTTTGAAATATTCTATGGTGGTGTTACAATTATTTGCCCACTAGAAATAATTTACAAATAAGTTTCAAATCTGCAATGAAAAAGAATTTTTTTTAAATAAATATATTTGTCAATTATTGAAATTGTAAATGAAAGAATTTCACAAAAACAAATGTAGGGCGGTTAGAAAATATGTATTAAAAAGGGTTTTGTTTTTTAAAAAGTAAAGATTCAGTAAATAAATAACAGTTTCGGCTATGAAAGTGGTCGAGCTCAATGCTCATGCGTTTGACATCAAGCGATAATTTACTGTTGTTAGAAACGACCAGATTTATGGATCACAGTTGAATTTCTTTCTTGCCAAATTTCGGTGTCGATAGGCAACCCTTTGGGACCGGAACTTCTTTGTTCGTTCATTCCTATAACATGAGTAACCCATGTCGTCTCTCAAACCATATATAAATTAATAATAATTGCAAACAAATTAAAAAAAATATTGATGGAATTTCTACTTTGTTACAGATTGTCGGAGAGTGAGTGGAAGGGGATAATGAAAAGCATATCTATAGGCAAAGTCGTACTTGAAACGATCTATGACCTGCTGAGGTAATATGGGATACTTTTGACAAGAACTGACGAACATAGCTCTCAGATCACTCCTACAAACCTAAAGCAATGACAAAGGTGGGCATTGTTAAAAGCATGGTTTTCATGAAATGGTATTATAACTTTGGTCCGATGTTTGTAAATATGAGAAGAAGAAGGGATATACCCACCATTAAGTATCCTGAAATGATCAGGGCGATGAGCTGACTTGATTTAGCCATGTCCGTCTGTCTGTTTGAACGCAAACTAGTCTGTCATTTTTGAGATATCTCGATGCAATTTTGTATAGCATTAATCATTTGTCGGAACCAGCAAGATCGGACCAATACAACGCATAGCACCCATTCAATCGTTTGTTCCGAAAAACGGGGTTTTGTCCATAACTCTTGTAATTAAAAAGCTGGTGAATAATATCGAGCAATCGATTGCTTCGATAAATGTGACTTGGCCTATGTATCTTTAAATTAACAGGGACAAATTTGTATATAAACTCTGAGCTCAAAAGATAACTTGCGTCAGGCAAGTGGGGCTTAGTACGAGTAAACCACAATTTTGCTACTACTACGCATAATGACTTAAATTGGGAATTTCATGGGATGAAGTTCATTGACAGGTGAGCTGATAGTCGTCACAAGTAATACTTGTCTAGCAACATATACATATAAAATACATGTCAAGAACTCTTCCAAAAAACACACAGTGCTTTAATTCAATAATTTACAACAAGAGAGATACTCTCAAGACTTGGGATTATGAAGAATTTATTGACGAACAAAATTCTACGAACTATTCAGCGATAACAACAGCAAATACACTTGAGCGTAAACTGTCAATTACTGCAAAATCTCACCATATGTATTTACTACCTACATATCTGCGTATTTAACTTATCAGTAAAAGAAAGAACATAATGACATATGTAAATGGCTACCAGTTTTCATTGTTGTTTTGATTTCGATGTTTCGATAGCTCGTATAATCACAATAAAATTAGATACCTATTAGTGATCCATTATGGTGTCCCACTTTACGCAAGATTTTTGGGTTGCTTTGAAACTAAAACATTGCAGAAATTACTCACGATATTTTGTAAGTTCGATATTCGATTTGCTTACTTTTTGGCTTGAATGTGCTAAATAGCAAAGAGAGCATTCACATTTGAAAATGGCAGAACGTGAGAAAAAACTCATTGAGGAAATTTAAAATGCTACATTGTTTTTTAATTTTAGATCGGGTTTATTAAGTGTTTTGTTTTAAATCACGTATATATGTATGTATACCTTATGATCTGTCCGTCCGACTATTTGCTTTAAAGTAAAAAAAACGATTCGAAATATTTCAATATTTTCGTGTTCCATTTATTATTTCTGAGACTACATGCATACATATCTGCAATACCAATTAAGAGTATTGAGACAAACATACATACCTACACCAAATAACTCCTCTTACACCAGACGTTTGTACAAATTTCTAGTTTATAGTCAAAATTACGCAGATGAAAAGAAGAAAGCTATTTTCTTCATAATATTAATTTCACAGCAACTTTTTGTTATTTTTGTGATCACAAACCATAATCGCTTGACACTAAAATAATATTTTATTTAATTTTTTCACACTAATTGATTTTTATATATGTACCTACTATATTTCCATTTCTTCCAACTCCCCAATTTTTTATCTTAAAGTTAAACATTAATATTAAGCCATTTCTATCTAGAAACAGTTGAGTAAATACAAACATGTGCCTTACTTACGAAATAAGGAAGTAAATGACATTTTCGGTTTTTTCACTGAACGTAGCTACATTCATACATACAAATACTTTTATATGTAGCTATGTACCCAGTTAACACAAAAACAATAATTATATAGTCTAAAATTTGTGGCGCATTCGCGTACATATTTAATAAAGAAAAACAAGTTTTATTTTCGGTGAAGTTAACTTTGGTTCTGTTAAATTCCCATTTGAATTGAGTTATCAGTTGTTCCCTTTCAATCACTAATAATGATTTTAATTGTTTATAGACATCCGCATTTACTAATTGATTCGAATTAGAAAAGACCGGGAGAAAAAATATCCATTGTGCTTATTGGGTAGATATCAGAGTTCGGGGTAGTGCTTTAATGCACAGAGAAGCTGGAAGTGAGAGTGCATTTCTTTTCAGCTTAGCGCTGTTCTTGACCAATGATGGTGCTAGTCGAATTTTAGACGGATTGCAAACAAGTTTTCTTTATAGAAGCTGGAGGAAACATTTATCGATTTCTCTATATTGAGGTGCACTATCAACAGCAACTGGTTTTCAATTTAATCAAAATTTTCATTGAAAATAAAAAATTATCTATTTTTACATCATTATGCATTTCTTTGGGATTTTTATACGAGGTTTATTTACTTAGACGATGGCGTAAATGTGTTAGTAGTATACGAAATAAACCAATATAAGAAATGAAAAGGTTGCTACGATGTACTTTCTGAGTCGTTTGTTAGATCCTGTTACACTTTTTTAAAGTTGGGTTATAATTTTGTTAACAGCTCCTAGTGTTTGCATAGTTCAAAGTCTGCCGTAGGTAAATATTTCACTAATATGCATTTAAATATTTTCCAGTACAGTGTAATGCTAATTAGACTCGAAATGCACCACCACTTTAGTGCACTACCCCCAACTATGGTATGTATGTAGCGTAAGAATTATGGAAAAAGCACGTTTTAGAAAAAAGTTTCTTTAAGTTGGATACCTACAAATTTGAATAATGCTCAATATTTATTAAATATATACATATGTACATACATTTAATACTTAGTTTACAAGATAAATAAATTTTGTTGTATGCAACTATTTTGTTTATTAAAAACTGAGTTGGGTATTTGCTACTATTGTCTTCTTCTACAATGTAGAATCTACCTAAATACATACTAAGTTTCGTAAAATCTCTCACCAATAGTTTACTGAAAATAAGCTACAGTGTTCGGTTTTTTTCCAAACGGAGTAGATTTGCCCAGTTCTTCAAGACAGTAGAAACGCTCTTTTGAATAAATTTTTAAGATAAATATTAGGGCCGCTTTCATAAAAGCCGGTAACCGCTAAGCGGAGTTTAATTTACGTATTTTGTACTGCTAGCTGCCAAATCAACCACCGATTACGCTTAATGAGAGAATCAACATCTGTTTCACGATGTATCTCATATTCTCCAAACTTTAATTTAAACTTGAGTACTAGTGCTGATCGGAAACACAGAGAAAAAATGAGGTGAACAAATTTTTATTTTGAATTGTAAATTTTCACTTAGTCCGGAATAAATTTTTAGGCATTTTTTTTTGCTACATACATACCAGATTGTCAATTGCAATTTTGATAGTCTATACGTCAGTGCATTCAACAAGAGAGTTACTCAGCTGATAAAATGACACAATTAGCTTAACCACTCAAAGTTGTCTTATTTAAATACATATGTATTAGCAACTGTAACATGTCGATGTCCTACCGAATATCAATTGTCAGACTCTGCCATTTACTAAAAAACGAAGTAAGATTACTACGATCGAAGTTAAGCCCGAACCTTGGTGTAGAACCAGTAAAAATTATAGTCAACAACGCTTTAACGGCAATGATAAAATCAAATGAATCTCACTTTGTAGGAAATATTCTCAGTATTTCTGCGATTTGTTGTTGCTGTTTTTCTTTTTGTTTACGTTATTCATTTTATACAAGCAAACAAGTAGGTAAGAAAATCAAATGTGTTTAGGTTTTTTATAAATAAATTATTGTATTGTCTACTAATCAGTTTGCTAAGTTGAAAAGATTCGCATAGGCATGTGTATATGTATGTACATGTACCTCTACGGTCGACGTAAATTATATGATTACTCTACAGATCTTTCGTTTTTTATCTCAAAAGAAACGTTGCTACTTCTTCAACTCCAAAAACACAAAATTAAAAGAGAATTTTATTTTATTTTGGCATGGGTAATGTCGCCGGTAAGTATCCAAGTAGATACAGGGAATAAAAGTCTGGAGACTCCTCTTGCTTTGAACCTGTTATGGAAGTGGATAAAGGTATTCCGATAGATACCGGCCAAAGGGAGCGTAAGTACATAAATAAGTACAACGCTGTGTTGGAAAATCCAGTGAGAGAAGGGATCATTACGATGCAAAAAATGCGATCGAGTTTTGACTTCGAAATTAAACATTTTTACTTTGAACATAAATTAAAATGGACCTATGTATGTATTTTAACTATGCCTATAAATGAAAAGTTAGGATCAATTGTAGCCCACTGTAGACGAAAGGTATTGATCTCGCTCTCTTTAAAGATCAGTTGCACAAAAACATTCTCAGTTTATTTGAATGCACATTCTGATCGATATTTACAGAACGAAAGCAATACTGCGAGAGCATTAAATAACATTACTCTGATAAACTTTATACATAGCTTTGTAGATCATTGTACGATAACGTTGCGGTACTGCTGAAGTTTAAAAATAATCTCACAACAGTGATGTGGCTCATTGAATCGGTTATTTTCACTAGGAAGTTAGAGCAGAGAAATTTGCGGAAGTTAGTTATTTTTAAAGTTGTTTTCAGTTTGCAAATGTAACACGCACATATACACATACATACATCACGCTACATAATAAAGTATGGCTATATTAATAGCTCGTAAGCATTTAAAAAAGTGATAATATATAGCGGTACGTTGGAGCTGTCTGCCAACGATCATGACGTCATGGATTTGGTTTCAGGTTTTTCTTTTTATCACGCGACATCCTGGTTACTTTGCCGATCCTATTCTTTTTAAACCTTATAGTACAGATAACCACAACTAAGCCAATTTTTTCTTTCCTTTTGGGAGAAACTTCAAAATCCCGAAGTAGTAAACATTTTAAACACATTTTCTGTGTGTCAAAATTTAAATGCAAATTGTAACTGTCTATGGCTGTATATTTGTGGGTTTAACTGTCGTGATTTAGGTTCTTTCTCAGATATTTCTGACGTGCTCCTGCTTTTATGTTGTATATACATACATTTCATTGTGAAAAGGAGAATAGTTGATTCACATTCAGCCATTTCAGAGTCTTCAGCATTGATGAAATAGACCTCATACCGAGCGTTGAGTATTTGTCCCATTGTTATATTTTGCATTTCTTTGAACTTGTTTATTTGTAATTCAGATCTGATAAACAGTACTGGCACAATATACAAAATGCGGTTTGATTGATAATTGATTCGTATGTTTAGAGTACATGATTCCACGTTAGTGACATTTTTTTTTCATATTTACCATTAACTTGTTTTTACACAGCCAAATATACAGAGTATTTAGATTCTAAACTGGCACCTCTTATACCTAATAGACTTATTGGATCTTATTATTAGTGTGGTGTCATCATCGACCATATTTTTGCAATAGGTACACCAAATCTAGTAAAAAAAACACTTGAGAGAAAAATTTACACATATGTAACCTCTTTGTTGATTTCAAAGCTGATAGTTGATAGACCCCATATCCTTTTTATATCAAAACAAGTAAGGAAAGGGCTGTCTTCGGCTGTGCCGAAGGCTTTATACCTTTCATGAGTACGCATATCTTTTTTAAGTGTCCTACATGGCCAAACCACATTTATCGGAGCAATCGGTTATATGGAAGCTATACATATGTTATGTTACTCCGATCTGTATCATTTTCATTACACATAACATTTATAATAAGTACCAACTTTGCAAAATTTTACGTTCATAGCTTCTTAAGTACAAAATTTATAGCCCAAAACCCCTTTATCGAAACTATCGATTATATGGGAGCTATATGTTTCGTTGGTCCGATCTGGGTGATTTTCACTACACAGGTTCAAAATATAATATGTACTAAATTTCGCTCTCCTAGCTTTTTGATTGCAAGAGTTATAGGCCAAAGCCCATTTATCGGAACAATCGATTGTATAGGAGCTATGCGTTGTATTGGTTCGATCTTACTGGTTCCGACAAATGATTAATATAATACAAAATGGCGGCTCCATACCGAATTGCATCGAGATATCTCTAAAATTGAGGGACTAGTTTGCGTTCAAACAGACAGACCGACGGACAGACGGACGGACAGACGGACATGGCTAAATCAACTCAGCTCGTCGCCCTGACCATTTCGGTATATTTAATGGTGGGTCTATCTCTTCTTCTTCTCATACTTACAAACATCGGACCAAAGTTATAATACCATTTCATGTTCATGAAGGGTATAAATACTAGACAATTTATAGCACATAATACATATAAGAGCTTGACTGCTTTGGCAAACGCTACATACTTCCAAATATCTTTGTTGTTCTATAAACAAATGCACTTCAAATCTAACGTTTTTGAAGTTTTTGTTAAAATATCCGAATGTGATGCAATCGACATTTAACGCTATCATTTTCAGTAGTACCGTTGACTGCCAGAGTACATGAAACCTCTTCAATGTCATTATCTATTGTGGCTACTCAAAGCTACTTTTTCGAGAGCAGCGCTATTTAGTTACTGTTGGTATACTTTTAATTGCTTTAAAGACTTAAGACAAGGGCTTTGTTTGGCTCCTTGTCAGAACTTCGGCGCTCAGTTCGAATATATACGTTTGATAGACGGAGATCGTTACTAGAATCTGGAACATCTTCACTTCGTGTCAAGGGTTAAATTTCTCCTGTTATCGCTCAGTCATTTTTATTTGCAGCCTATAACTTATTTTCTTTGAAATTGCAATGGCCCATAATCCTAGTCGCTGCGTTTTATTAAGGAAAGGGCTGTGCTGAAGTCTTTCAACCTTTCATGAATAGGCATACATTTTTGAAGTGTCCGATCCTTATTTACAATTGGTACAGACTTTTAAAAACTGTTAATTTAAAGATACGTAGACCAAACCACATTTATCGGAAGAATCGATTGTATGGACGATGTGCCATCTGTAGTGGAATTCACTAACTTCGATTACGACATTCGCAATCGACATTTCGTCAAACCGATATTTATCACGATATTTGGTATTCACTAACTATTTTTTCTCGATTTTCGCTTATTCGCAATCAGCTGTTTCGCGAACTAAACGACACACAAATTGCAGTTGTTTTCTATGTCGTTAAATAAAATGCACATAATTTGAATTTTTTATTAAAAATTGGAATAATAATACTATATCCATATTATTATCATTTAAAAATGGCATTTGAGAACATAGAGTATGTTTTAAAGCGAGATGAGAAATCCTTTGCCCGCATCGTTATAGATAAGTTAGTGAATCGCATATTCGATAGTGCAAGCGACCGAATCGCTAATGAAAATCTCGAAAAATTGAACCGAATCGAATCGCTATAAGTTAGTGAATTCCACTACTGGCTGATCTTCACTACACATATTACATATGTACATACATACTATATAACAATCGATTGTATGGGAGCTATGCGTTGTATTGGTCCGATCTTGCTGGTTCCGACAAATGATAATGCTATACAAAATTTCATCAAGATATCTCTAAAACTGAGGGACTAGTTTGCGTCCAATCAGACAGGCGGACACGGCTAAATCCGCTCTTCTTTTTCTCATACATACAAACATAGGATCAAAGTTATGATACCATTTCATGTTCATGAAAGGTATAAAAAGTTGGTTGTTGGTATGAAGAAATGATTTATATTTTGCAAGGTCACCCTGTATAAACTTCTTAATTATTTAAATTTTTTCAATTATTGAGAACTTTTTTTATGCACCATTTTCAATCGCTATTTTCACATTGCTCTTCTATTTCGCCGCACATAACTGTAAGCAAATTTACAAATCGACATACATTTATGTGTTGCTTCACTACTTGTGATAATAGGTACGTACCTGACTAACTACTGTAGGTACATATGTATGTATATAGCGTATTTTAGGCAATGTACGAATGTGTAAACAAAATTTATCAAGTTTTATCAGGCAGTGTTAACATTGCCTATATGCAAAATTTATGAATACATCTTGCATTGTACGTAAGCTGGTAAAAGAGTATAATGAAAAATAGATAATGCCAACAGTGTTTATCGACAATTACGCTGTTCCAACATCACAAAGAAATACAACGAAATTAATAAAAATGTATGCTTTCGTATTGAGCTCCTTATAACTAAACACTTTCACAATTTAATTACTTTTATTTTCCACTAACACGGTGAATTTTAGCAACTAGCGATTGCACAAATTTATTTCGACACTTTTATTATAGTTTTTACTTAAATAAAGAGCAATTGTACTACCAATTATTTGCTACGTAATATTTGCTTATATGTAGAGTTTTGGTTTTATGTTTTTCTTTTGTTGACGATTTTCAATACTCCCAACCGCTATTCGTTTGCAATTAAATTTGTTTGTTTCTTTATACGTATTCATTTGTACCGTGCGAATAAATACAATGCAATATGGCCACTGAGCTGATATCGCACATGGAGGATGGCGTTAATCAGCTGTTTTTAGAAGAGCAGTGTGCACAAAAGTTGCCACATGATGAAATTTGGAAGTGCGTTTGAACAAAATAACGTCATTGTAGAGCAAAGGTAACACCGCACACGGTGTGGTTTAATCCAATATTGAAGACTTACGGGATTTTCCACTTATGAGAAAAAAGTATTGTGATACGAATATATTTATTGTATTCGTCGTATTAATAAATCGTTTCGACTAAAAAATATAAACATTCATGCATGCGGTTGAATGGCATGCCTTAATAAAGACAACAACCAACTCTAAGTTGATGTCGGCAATGCAGTGAAAAGTTAATAGCATGAGGGAAACACAATCTCGGCGACTGAAACAAAGTGACGCGCGTGTGTGTAGTAGGGCGGGTTGAATTTTTCATGTTCCTTTATCTTAAACATATTTTACGCAAAATCAAATAGGGAAATACAACAATCGCAATTTGTACGTAAATTGATTTGTTTAGAATTGCAAACAAACCTACATTTCATGTGTTTCCTATGCTATTTTTGTGAATGTTTTTTTACGAAAACGGTGGATTAATATTGAAAAAGTCACCCTTCCCTAAAAACAGTTACCAACTACAGATTATTTACTCAGGTTGACGATGTTGTCTTACCTAATATTGCAATTTTGGTGTAACCAACAACATTTTGCAAATCTGTTTTTTTAATAGATATCGATAATTTTGTTTCTTTTGAACCATCTCACAAAATATTACAACTGTAGTAGGTACGATTACTAAAATAAAGCAAAGGCAATTTTGATGTAAATAACATTTCGCAGGAAATTTTTTATCTTTCTGAACTAAACAACCTTCTCCTGTAAAATTTTATTTTTGTTGGTTATTTAGCTCCGATGGGCTTGACTACGCCTAGACATTAGATAATTCAGCACTACGGCTTAAATCAGAGCCTCCATGCATTGTTATTATAATACGAGTAAAATACCTAGCAGTTACGGGCTCTGGTGCAAACTATGGTCAGAGCTAGAGTACATACATAAGCCCTTCATTAATGTTTTAGAATATTTTGAAATTGTAACAGAACTTATAACCGGTTCAAGTAGCTAAAATGTACTTAGCAAACATTTGTTAGACCCCGCGCACAGGCATTCAATAGAAAACACAACATCTCAGCCGACAACTTCGTGAACTATCACGACTAATGCGATTCCTGTGTCCACAATTAAGGCGCACAAATCATTTAGCTTATTTA
The DNA here is from genome assembly GCA_951509765.1 of Sphenella marginata. Lineage (NCBI taxonomy): Eukaryota > Metazoa > Arthropoda > Insecta > Diptera > Tephritidae > Sphenella > Sphenella marginata. The sequence goes on from OX608079.1 coordinate 98,653,741, forward strand.
TATACATATGTATGTACGTATGTATGTGTGTATGTCCAGTACTAGCACATGAGCTTCCTGGAGTGCTCGATTACAGTTCAAGCGGTCACTTCCATTTGTTTACGCGCATTTAAGCTATAAGAAAGTAATTTCGAAACAAGCCGCTTGCACCAATCTCTGTTTCGAGGCCATTAACCAAGTAGTATTTTCATGTACTTACAGTACATTACGTACTAACTCGCTAATATTGTGTATAAAATGGTATGCAGTACATGCAGAAAACCTTTATTCTAAAAAACTTCAAAGTGAATAGTGGTTCCTGTCAAGAAATAAAAAAGAAAAGCGGATATACATAAATGCTTTGAACGGTTGAGATTTTGTAACGGTAAAATAAAATAAAAAAACCCACCGTATTTCGAAAATGTTGCACAAAATTAAACGCGCTAATAATGCATCTGCTACAAGAATCACAACTGGAGTCAGTCATCGTTTCGTTGCACTTATCTTTTTTTATTGCATTTGTTTCATATTTCTAAGATTGGGTGTCACGCATGCTGAAGAAGATTCTGCGCCAGTTGATAATGGTAGAATAAACGCGAATTGTTTGTTATACATATTTGAATATTGTTTATGGTAACGCTTATGCTATTTACAGATATCTCTCATATTGGTGATGACTGTCAAGTGACACCCGTTATTCACGTCCTTCAATATCCTGGCTGTGTACCGAAACCAATACCTTCATTTGCCTGTGTTGGTCGTTGTGCCAGCTATATACAAGTAATTTATTACAGATTTTATTATAATAGTTTTTCACTAAGGTCAAACTTTAGCATATTGACCGGACTAATTTTGTTCATTTTGCTCCCAGGTTTCCGGTAGTAAAATTTGGCAAATGGAACGTTCATGCATGTGCTGTCAGGAGTCTGGAGAACGCGAAGCTGCTGTCTCACTGTTTTGCCCCAAAGCGAAACATGGTGAACGAAAATTTAAGAAAGTCCTAACGAAAGCACCATTGGAATGTATGTGTAGACCGTGCACAACCGTTGAAGAGACTGGCATTATACCGCAAGAGATTGCTGGCTACTCAGATGAGGGCCCATTAAATAATCATTTTCGTCGCATAGCTTTGCAGTAAATCAAAAGTGTATGTATGTATAAACCTAATATAATCTCTAGAAACTAAGAGCCATTTATATGTACAACATTCAAAAAATGTTATTGAGAAAAGCATTTAAAACCTGTATAAAGCTCACAATAAAAACCTAAAGAAACTTTTTTGTTTTACTTAAATTTGAAGCTTGATTTTAAGGTTAAAGTCTGAGATTCGAACAGGCATAATTCGAAAAGATACAAATAATTCCTAAAACAATAAAAAGCAAGTGTTAAAAATCGAATCGGTTTTTTTTTTCTTTCTTTCTTAGTTTTGTGACAACAGTAAGAACATTCCAAAGTAAGAACATGAAATTAGAAACCACACCAGTATTTCAGTACAGTTTTCTTTACAAATTTGTTTACTTTAAAAGTTTGCCTGTTTAAAGAAAAATGTGATTATTCTAGAAATTGTTCACCAGTTGGTATCCAAGGGGTCAACAACCTTAACCAAAAACAATCGATATTATTTTTGTCGCTCCGAAGCAATCTCGATGGAAGGATTCTACCAAAAGTCGTAGTAGGAGACTCCGACTTTAGTTCTGATTGAAATCCTACATTGACGAAATTTAAACATGTTTTAATTACTGCCGACAATCTTTTTTTAAAAGCCAGGCAAACACACTTCATTCGACGACGGTAATGGTACAAATGTTTGATGTTGAGGTATACGAGTGCGATGAGGGTGAGTAAACAGATTAACGAAGTTATCAGCTGTTAGTTTTTTTAAGCATCCAAATACACAACTACTAAAATTTAAAAAAAAAGACATGACAATTGTAAGCCTCAAACAGCCAAACCGGAATTACAGGGGATTTTAGTATGGCGCAAGAAGATATATTTATAAAAAATTCAATCATCGTTCATGTGCTTGTGCTTAACGGACGAGCTTACGGACAAAAAAAAACAAGTAATAGATTTTTACTTTATTTAATCGATTATTTTTTAACTATCGAGTTTTGAAAGCGTTTTACTAATTTTATATCGATTCATGTATTTTGTATAGTACATCCTTTCGTACAAATCACTTTTAGTCAATTTGATTATAGTCCATTGTTAGGTAATACAGAACATTTATGAAATGTACTCATTTTAAGTTTATTATTTAAATTCAATGATTACGGAAAACTGATTGGAGTTTTGTTAGTTTGAAGAGCCGACAGATTTGTATTATTTATTTTAAGATTCATTAGTTAACTACATTTTAAAATTCATAATACGAATAGGACCTTTTCCTATAAAAAATCGGGGTTTGAATAATAACCGATTATTTGCTTTACAAATCGATTTATCTCTAAACGAAAAAATTCATAATTGAGTAATCGGGTTTTCAATTTCGACTCCAGGTCACATCCCTAGTGAAATAGCATTATACTAGGGCGTCATGACGGCAGCGCCAATCAGGGTTTGAAGACTCGTGAAGTAAAATCACTCCAGCTGGGATTTGAGATGGGAAAGGGGAAGTGTCTAATTTGGGTACGAATGTCTCGAAGTTGAAAGGGCAGATTCGTCTTATAGCTTATTTTATAAAGGGCCACTCAAAATAATGTATATAAATTATATGTTTGAAATTGCTTTATAAACATAAATCGAGTAAATATAGTTTGCCAGTGAGAGAGTATGCAAATCTCAGTTAACGTAGGTTAATTCTATTTGTATTTGAAAATCTTTACATTTGTCAGCAAGTGAGTAATTACTCGTGTTTACCAATAATCTTTCGTGTCTCAGCTCTACGGCTCATCTGACTCAGACGAATCGGTCGCACCAGCATTGGTTAGCTTATAAAATCTCTATGTTTCGGATGCTGACAGTTCAGTCGTTATTTTATCGTCCGCGTTGTTCTGTTTGTGTGTAACGGAATAATTAGCAAGTTTGTGCTTTAACTCTTTTGTTTATCATATGTTCTTTTCTCAGTTGGCAGATATTTACTGCTCTTAAGTGTTTAATTAAATAAATAGAAGTAAGCAAATAAAAATAAAATTGATTCTTCAATTGGAAAATCCGCAAAATTATGAAATTGCTTGTCGAATTTACAATTGTTGGTGTGCTCGCTGTTTTGGCTATCACATCAGCTGAAGCCGGTGAGTAATTTCTTCAACATTAAAGCAAATAGAAGAAGTGTTAGTATCGATTTATATTTCCGCAATTGAGTGTTTGTTTTTGCAATGATGGGGCAAAAAAAAAAAACTCCTAAAACGTTTGGCAGCTTAAAGGTTATTGTTATTATTATTTTGTTTGGTTTTAGTAACTTGAGGTAATTAATTTTATGACGTCATTAGCGATATCATCACATTTGCGAGTCATCTATGTATAAATAAAAAGAACCCAATATACTAGCATTAATATGCGATTTATTCCAAAATAATTAAGGCTCAGGCGTGAAAACGATTAGGCTATAATTTGTATTGTTTTGCCTTTTGTTTTCTAATTATACGAGTTATTACTCAAATTCCGCCTTAATAACTTTTTTTCCTTCAAGAAATTGTCGATACCATGGATATTTGATTTTAATAATTCCAGAAAAATTTAAAGGAGGAATCACCATTAAAAGCATCACTCAAAAACTCCATTATGGAATTGAATGAAATTTTCACGGTTGCCTTACTAGACTTAACTTAAAATTTAAAATATACCTTGTTGCAATCGCCCAGTTTCGGAGATATCGATCAATATCTCCACGGTGACACAAAATGTGTTAGTACAATATGAGTTTCAAAGGGAAGGTGCTAATGAATGTTGCAATAAGCGATGCGAGTTAGTTCCATATCTCAACTGGTTTCGGAGATATAATTATTAAAATCAGACTCAGTTTGTTATAATTGGAATATGTATATAGAAATATAATAAAAAATGGGTCGCGAATAAATTGATGATGTCAAAGTTTCGCGTATAATAAAAAAACGAGGGTTCGGAAACATTCACTCTCGTTCGCTCGTATTCGCGAATAGTAAAAAAAATTTGATTCACGAATAAGAACACGTATAAAAAAACGCATTGTTCACGTTAGCGCGTGCTCTCGCAGCATTTTTACTCAGAAATCAATGTAAGAACGTTCTTATTCTCGTTCATATTCAAACGTCGCATGCAGATGTGAACAAAAGAGTATTTTACGGGACTTTTAGATCAGTCACATATAGGAATCGGTTCAAGATTTCTTCCGGGCCATTTTGGGATTGGTTTAGGGATAATTTTGGAATGTTTTCGGAACTTTTTCGGGATAATTTTGGAGCATTTTCGGGATCATTTCGGAACTTTTTGGAGTAGTTTTAAAATTTGTTGGATATTATTTTTGGCCTTTTTGAAACCATTGTGTCGTGTGTAATTTAGTAATGTTGATCGCTTCAAGGAAAATAGTTGAATGGATAGTGTCGGAAGTAAAAGAAATGTGCCCTTCATTATACGATCGAGAAACTCTACGGAAGATCTGCAATCTCTTTCACTTTCCAACAGTTTCGCTGAATGAAAATCTCAATGACGTCAGAAGAGGAATTGGGAGTCCAGCACTGAGACCTAAACAAAAAAGGTACCTACAGGATGACTTGGTCTCCCTTGGTGTTTCCAATTGCCCTCAGTTTTAGGCAAAAACGAGCTTATTTGACCAAATAATGATGAAAATGTCGATGAAGCTTTAATTACATTGGAAGTTGGATTGAAATTTAAAAAAAAAAAAAAACTAAGTCATCCCGGAAACCTTCTCCTAGATTAAGTGAACAGTAATGCAATCAGCTAATATGTTATCGCTCTTGTCAAATATATGTACATATGTACATTAAGCTGTTCGTTAAGAAAAAAATTTTTTTTCGCCAGGCGGAATATGATGCGTTATGCTGTAAAAATAAGCTGTGCAAAATTTCACTCGAATTGGATAACTCTTAGAACTGGCGCGTTGCATTTGAAATTTTTAAAAACCATATGTACTCAGGTTGCAGCAGTTCATATAAAAAACTTGATAGCCGTAAACTTGGTTCACATTTATCACGTGAAAAAACTTGGAGATAGCGATTCTAAAGACAAAAATTTGAAAAAAGCCATAGGTTTTGAGATTTCGCGAAGTTATCGTTTCTAACAAAGTGAGAAAACGCCATTTTCGTATTGTTCAAAAAATCTCCAGTTCTACATATCCGATGAAAAAACTTTTTTCATCTTATTAAAGATCTTTCATTGCCGTAACAACCTACCATATACATCTTTCCAATTAGATTATGAGTTTAAGAGTTATTTGCAAATGCATTTCAGAAATCAGACACATTTTCCATCAGCTTCGTCATTAACATTAAATAACACTTAGAAGTAATAACCTTATTGCATTTATATTGATGTAGTATTGGAGATGGATCTATTGCAAATAATATATGTTCAAACCATTTCCAAATCAGTTAACAAACATAAAAGTTATAGCAAGTTTATCAAGTGTTATTTTTTCATTCGGTATATCGATACTGTATTTTCAAAAATAATCGAAAAACTTGTTTGAATTCTTCAACTGAATTTTAACTAAACTTTCAAATAAATTTTTCGATTGGATCTGAAAATACAGTATCGATATACCGAATGAAAAAATAAGACTTGATAAACTTGCTATAACTTTTATATTTGTTAACTGATTTGGAAATGGTTTGAACATATATTATTTGCAATAGATCCATCTCCAATACTACATCAAAATAAATGCAATAAGGTTATTACTTCTAAGTGTTATTTAATGTTAATGACGAAGCTGATGGAAAATGTGTCTGATTTCTGAAATGCATTTGCAAATAACTCTTAAACTCATAATCTAATTGGAAAGATGTATATGGTAGGTTGTTACGGCAATGAAAGATCTTTAATAAGATGAAAAAAGTTTTTTCATCGGATATGTAGAACTGGAGATTTTTTGAACAATACGAAAATGGCGTTTTCTCACTTTGTAAGAAACGATAACTTCGCGAAATCTCAAAACCTATGGCTTTTTTTAAATTTTTGTCTTTAGAATCGCAATCTCCAAGTTTTTTCACGTGATAAATGTGAACCAAGTTTACGGCTATCAAGTTTTTTATATGATCTGCTGCAACCTGAGTGCATATGGTTTTTAAAATTTTCAAATGCAACGCGCCAGTTCTAAGAGTTATCCAATTCGAGTGAAATTTTGCACAGCTTATTTTTACAACATAACGCATCATATTCCGCCCGGCGAACTAACAATTTGCAAAAAAAATTTAAATAACGAACAGCTTAATGTACATACACACATATTCCAATATGCCTATTTAAGATTAGACATCATTGGGTTTTCCCATATTTGCTTATGAACGTATGTAAATTCCAGTTAAAATAAACTATTAAAAACAAAATAGCTTACGAAGAACTGTTTGCAAGGGGCAAGTGAATTGAACTAAATTTTTTACGTTGAAACTTTTGGTTCATACGAGTACATAGCCGATTAACCAGATAATTAAAATAATAATAAAACGTTAAATTAGATATGTATGTGCAAATGTAATTAGTGTGGTGATTTGAAAAACCTGGATTCCCTGAGTACGTCTATACTTTCTTCCATTTTTTTCCTCTGTAATAATACATGTGTTTGTTTTTTTTAAAGATATATGACTATTAGGGTGTACCTTAAAAACAAATGAAATTTTTTTCTTAGGTTATACCATGATGAAATATTTCATATTCCAGTTTTAATATCGATCGGAGATGATTAAAATAAAGAGACGGTTAGATAAATAAAATAAGTTTTTATTATAGAGTACTCAGAACTTGAACTCCTATGCGACACACTTCAAGTGTCACCAATTAGGACAAAGATGTATGTAAATATATTTGACATTAGTTCCATCCGTTTTGTGTATTAAACTAAAAAAATATATATATTTATTTTTTAAGCTGTAGAAATTTGGGGTTAAAATTGTATCCCTTCATTTAAAGACCACCCTAATGTATGCTCATAAGAACATATCACGGGGTATCACGGTGTAGGACACAAAAGTTGAATTTGTTCACCTCCAATTTGAAGGTTTAACAATTTTTTTTTGTTTTTTATTTTTTTGGACACCCTGTAAAAACAGCGAAATTCGGTTTTTCTCTATAAGTTCTATATTTTATGTTGGCTTTATTAAATTATTGATCAAAGCAACATTTGTTCCAATGAAATAACTAGTCCATCATGCCAACTTCATTTTTATTTTAGCTCAACCAAAACAAACACCCTGTATTTCAAAAAAATCCTTTTTTCTATATTTTATGTTCGCTTTATTAAATTATTGATCAAGGCAACATTTGAAAAAAAAAAAAAAAAAAAATTCCTGAAAAATAAAAAAAAGAATATTCACCTGCATACTTACCCTTACTCTGTAGTTCTATTCGAAGGAAAACTTTTTCGCTTTTGAGTGATTCGTATTTTGTAACAAACTTTCGTTGTTCGATTTCGGATTTGATCTATTCCCCTTTTTTTCGAATAGAGTTAAAGAGTAAAGATCCTGATTTCATTCAACCTAAGAATTTCGAGGTCAAACTCGACCTAATAAAACCAGGCATTACAAGATCTTGCAATTGCATTGCCATCTTTGACGTCTTAAGCTCTGCCTGAAGGACTTCATCTGTTTGCGAACCAGCAGTAGTACATATATAAAATAGTTAAAATAATGTAATTTTTGCTTGCCAATAAGTGCCAAAATGCAAAAATCTTAGGTAAACAATTAATTGTTTGAAGGTAATTGTGGCTTTTTTAAACTTCCCTGGTTAATTTTTTTCACGATGTTAAGTATTTATTGAAGTTGATCCAAACGTTGACCAGCCCTATTGTATTCATATTAGCTTTGGAAAACCAAGTATATACGTATATATATACTCTATTGTTGATATTTTCATATATTAATACAACTTTTCTTGTCTATGCTTGCAGATTTCGGCTATTTTATCCCTAAAGCCTTCTATACTCTCGATGCTGAAGGCCATAAGACACAGCAACATCTTGTGAGTCCACATGTAAGTAAAGTCTATGAATGTTAATAATACATATGTGATAATGACTCATTACGAACTCAGCATTCATTAGTTTTAAGACACTATAACTAACAAATTACAATCAGTGTAGCCAATGCATATTTAAAATCGTTTTTTTTTATTCCTCTAGACCGCTCAATATCTTCGTCGCTTGCGTCGACAAGTGTTTAGCTCATCGTCATCATCTTCATCCTCATCATCGGGCACATCTATCAATGGTGGACCAGTGTACTTTAGTACTCAAAATACCGTGTCGCATACTCCAGGCGGAGTCGTAAGGTATGTTATATATGTATGTGTGTAAATAAAAACAATTTCATTATGTACATATGCTATCTATCAATGAAATAATTAGGACAAAGCATTTATACAGTTTTTGTTCTTATTTGTTTTCATATTTTAATTTATAGCGTTTCTAGTCGCTTTGGTGGCGATGGCTCATCTTCAACATCATCGCATAGCTCTTCTGGTGTAGGCGGAAGCGCTGGGGGTGCGAGTGGATATGCTGGTGCCGGCTATGGTGGCAATGGAAATGGTGATAGTGGATACGGTGCTAGTGGATATGGTGGTAGTGGACATGGTGGCAGTGGTTATGACGGTAACTCCTATGGAGGCAGTGGTTATGGCAATACCGGCAATACCTTAGGCAATAAATTCGGTTCGTCGGTCTCGTCAAGCTCAGCGGTGTCCTCCAATGGCGGACCAGTCTACTTTAAAACCGAACAATCAGTAGCACATACACCCTCTAATATTAAGTAAGCGCGCGTTTATTATTAATATTTAGATTTGCCTACTACCAGTAAATATATTTTATCGTAACCTATTGCTTTTCTTTGCAGCGTCAACAGCCGTTTTGGTGGCAATATACCACAGACAGTGGGCAAAACAGTTTCCACCAGCGGTTATATAGATGAAAAAGGCGTTGTTCATGCAAAAACTACTACGAAAAACCATTAAGTTAGGATAATTTATTTTGCATTTGCGAATTTCTATTTTTCGAATAAATTCAAGTTATGTAACATATGCAACTGAAAATAAGTAAAAAATTTAATACTAAGCGGAAAACTAACAATAACTACTTTTCAAAAAGGACTTCGCATATTCGCTTGTTCTTAGCGAAAATTCAGATTTATTTTTAATTTGTGAGGCATAAAAAATTATTTTGTATACACTTTCATTCAATCAGTATTTTTATCAATTAAAATAGCGCGTGCAAAAGGCTTATAAAAATCCAAGCTGTTAAAGTTAAGCTGCTTATTTTTGCCCCATTATTTTTTTCTAGATAGTCAATAAGGTTTTGTAAATTCATATCCGCCCACTTTAAATTTGCCTCTACGGTTTTGGCAGCATTGTGTAGCTTAGAAATAGAGTTGCCAAATCGTGAGCCTTTCTTTTCAATGAAATCATCTAATAATTGTTTTTGTTTTTTTGTGGAGAAATAATTGGCGATGTCACTGATGATGTCAGCAATACTTTCCCAGTCGCCAAGCCTGTAATAAAGATAAGTGATTCAAAAGATATCTTAACATTAATAATAATTCATATATGTGCATAAAAATATGGCTAATTGATTAGACGAAAAGTTAAATAACAACTTCAGTCTTGTTTCAAAATTGAGTAGAAAATATTCGATTTCATTATACCATACAATCGACTAACTGTCATTATACGAATGGTGACGGTTTGCTTAATACAATTTTTAAAAATTAAATAAATATATCTTTGTGTATATATGTACTATGTACAAAGGTATATTTTATTAAGAAAGGACAATATTGGAAATAAAAGTTTTCAAGGGTGGTATTCAAAAAAATTGTCTTTATTTATTTAACACTCGGGGTAAGATTTTTTGGACCACGACACCCTTACCCAAACTTAAAACTGAGAGACAGGAAAAAGGCAGATGATATACAGATGAATAAAACATTTAAAAATGAAATATCACAATTATCTGACCATTTTGAAAATGAAGCAAGTCTTGAGGCATTATCATGTATTGCGATTCGAAAGCAAATGCTATTCGTAAGCTGTCAAACTAGGTATACATATTTTATTTTTAAATGCGAAAGAATTTTCTTTCGATTTGCAATACATGATAGAGCCCCTAAAGACAATAGCAGTAAAAACCCTGGTTATTAAGGCGCATTTTTTTCATTTATATGATTAAGATATCAGACTTGACATGCTATATTACGCACGGTTGTTTTAAGAAATTTGGAATAAAGTGAATTTGCGCAGACGAAACATGGGACCACAAGACATTGGATTTATCCTTATGCAATTTCGCAACAGGGTAGCCATGGTGTTGCTCAGAAAATTGAGATCGCACAGTTAAAATGTAGTCGGACCAAAGAGTGTGGAAAGCTAATCCTTTTCTAAGGAACACTAGCTTTCTACGACACCCAACTTATCTTTAAAAATTTAAAAGAACTAAGACATGTTAGTGCCACAAAAGGGTTGGATATGATCTCTCCATCCCCATTATACCATTACTAATCTATTGTGAAACAATATCTAACCGTGTTTCGGTTTGTAGCCTTTTATGTTTTTATAAAAAATTCTCTTATGATATTTACCTTTCTGCTAATCTTTCAATGGTGCTCGTTATCAAGATAAATACCGATTCCACATTTTCAAAATTTTGGGTATACATTGGTATTATGCCGATAATGGCATATTCCTTCGATACATTTCCATTCAAAATTTGGTTGTAATGTTGTACATAGAAATGACGCGTACAACCCATTACTCGTACCAGCTTCTGCTTTTCACTTTTCAACTTCTCTTCATCAAACCATTTCTTTAGTGTTCTATATACATCAGTAGGGCCATTCCGCATGGCACTACAATAAAGGGTTTCACGAAAATCTGGTGTTGGTTTCTCGTTAGACTTGCTCAGATCGTTGAATAGCTGTTGTGCCTGCTCATCACAATCGAACAGATGATACATACATGCCCAACTCACGACTTTATTACGATTATAAATATCGAGAATGCTGTCATTGGTGCTGGTAAATCCCAAATGATTATAAACCGTGAACATGATGTTATGCAAATAATTCACAAGATGCTTTTGTTGCTTCAATGCTAGCCGATTTGAAATGCGCGGCAAATGGGAAAACATTGCATACCAAGGTAAATAGTCTGTTTCGTTTGCTAAATATTCCAAAAAACGAAAAACTGTTTCATAGTCCATCTTGGCAACTCTGGCAAAATTAAATAAATCATCGATTAGCTGCGCACGATTGGTGTTCGGCACGCCACTATGTTGTGGTTGCAACAGAGCACTTTGGATATTAAATAAAGTTTGCTCATCATAGAACACCCGATAGTAGTTTGATTGTTGCACATTGAAGATAATCCATTTGATTGGTTTCTCGTTGATAAATGTCATCTTGTGGCTTTTCGACAGATAAAAACGTGCTGTAAGATTATTGAAAACTGGTTCGGTATCGGTGGCATATGTAATGGGAATCGTGTATGATAACGAGTTGTTGCTGCCATGAGTGGGATGGAGCAGAAAACGTTCTTGACTCAGCCTGACTTTACGCTCAGTAGTGATGCTAACATAAAGCACAGGAAAGCCGACTTGCTCCGTCCAATCGTAAAAGAATTGATCCAAGTCAACTTGCGGGGTTGAAGGCCAATGATTTTTCAAATGTTTAAATAAATTACTCGGAACAGTGTTTTTCAAATGGCTGTAGGATAGAAATTTAAGAAGTGATTAGTTAAACTTAGTGTTTTCTGTGTTTACGGCAGTAGTCACACATCGAAACAGCTGATCGAATTTCGAAAATATTTTGCAAGATTAGTAATTTACATGCAAGTATGTACATATGTACATACTTAATTGACGTGAGTCTTATAAGATTGTACAATAGCTCAATAATTTTATGGATTAGTTAAGAGCATGGAAATTGAGGATTAGCTTCAATAAACTAAACAAAAACTTACATAAAAACACGTTTGTACTTACAATTCTTTTAAGTAAGCACAAATCGCCTTATCGAAATTGTCAGTTCCCATGAGATTGGCTATCATACGTAAAATGGATGCACCCTTAGCGTAAGCTATGCTACTAAATTTGTAGCCAATTTCAACTGGTGTTTGTATCTGAGCTTCAGGACTAGTCATTGGTTGAGTTTCATTGGTAGCGTCTACATCAAAGATCAGATGCACTTGTTTTACGACAAATTGTTCGTCCAACCGGTATTCGGGATAGAGCTAGAGGAATCATAAAAGCAAAAAGAAGTAAGTATATTTCGTATATTCGAATTATAAAATAAATTTATAAGCCTGTCTTAATCAAGATCATATGTACATAAGTATTTTGTTTTTCTAGATCTGTAGTTATGGTACCCTGAGCTACAAAGCGACAAATGGTTGTGGGAAATTAAGTTTTGAGACCTTTAGACGTTTTTGACACTACTACTAAAGCCCTTCGTGCACAAGATGACCTGTAGTGGAATTCACTAACTTATAGCGATTCGATTCGGTTCGATTTTTCGACATTTTCAATAGCGATTCGGTCGCTTGCACTATTGAATATGCGATTCACTAACTTATCTATTTTTTAATAATAATAATATGGATATAGTATTATTATTTCAATTTAAAAAAAAAAAATTCAAATTATTTAACGAAATAGAAAACAACTTGCGAAACAGCTGATGGCGAATACTCGAAAATCGATAAAAAATAGTTACTGAATACCAATATCGTGATAAATATCGGTTAGGACAAAATGTCGATTGCGAATGTCGTAATCGAAGTTAGTGAATTCCACTACTGGTACAGCTAATATCGAAAAAATTTTCCCGATACGCCAAATACAGACACGCCAGGTTAAATTAGGTGGAAGCTGCTGCACCTACGCTACTTCCTGTCTACTCGACACCTCACAACCTGGTAGACCTCCTATCTAGAAGTATACTACCGAGAGCAACCGGAGTGAACAGGGTCCTATAAGCCAGGCACGTCCGGTGTATGAGTACATGTCTGGGTGAAGAGACCAGATAATTTTGTCTCAAAGTAGCAATGTAATAGTTTTATAGTCTTAAGGGGTCGCAAGTCTTTTATAACATTTACCTTGTGACTCATGAAGTACTGGTAGTAGCGTGCGAATGCCTCATTTAACCAGAAATAACTCCACCAAGCGAATGTTACGCTATTGCCGAACCACATGTGCGCCGTCTCGTGTACTATTATGGAAATTGTGTACTCTTTATTGGACCATCCATCGGTGTACCCTGGCTCCATTACTAGCACGTTGTCACTAATTACATTACACAAATAAAAAATTTTCATCTTAAATTATACTCCATCTCGAAGGCTAAGTGGAAGATCACCCATTTCCAGTTAGTTTATCACAAACGAATTATTTGTTTAAAACTCGCTGTACTCGTACCAGCTAAAAATGAATTGGATTATGTTCAAATAGGTGCTTCTGAGACTAAATTCCGTCTCTAGCTGAGATAAGGGGACCCAACACTCAACCAACGATTTGTTAGCACTTTTACCTATAAATAACTAAACCCCAATTTTCCATGCCGTTATAGGGAAATTTCGGTGATCCAGCCTTTTGTAAGATCGGCAATCCCATTTTCTTATACGGCTGTTCAGTGTACGCATCATAGGCCTTTATTGCCTGTTTGGCTACTTCAAAGGCAAAGTCGGTTTTATTTATGTATTCCGTACGAGTAATAATTTGTACATCTTGATCGCCATGCTTTACAAATTCTGAGACGATGAAAGCGAACAAATACGTTGACATTGGTGGGGTAGCAGCAAAGACGTCTAGATATCGGCCATTTCTGGAAATATAAATTGATAAATAAGATACGAATATTTTAACTATAGAGGAAACTATATTGTCAACATACATACTCCTTTAACGTTAGAGTTAAAGTCATCAAGCACAATCTTTTTTTTTAATAGAAAGACCAGAACTCTACTTGCCTTTATTGATCTGGTCATTCTTCGCGAGATTCTGTCAGCTCTTGCCGAAAGCGAAACATTAATTCGAATCGTTTCAAATACTCACCCATCTGGTATGCTGTGTAGCAATTCAGAATTGAATACGGTATTGTACTGAGTTGGACGGCTCATTTGTAATTGAAAACTCGCCTTTAAAGCGGGCTCATCAAAGCAAGGAAATATACTGCGCGCATCAATCCGTTGTGATTGCGTTAATCCAATCAATCTGTAATATTCACCAAGATATAAATATCTCGACACAAATTACAATTATTAAACTCAATAACTTTTCATTTCCAGAGCTATCGGTGTAATTGGCACTAAAAAATCCCTGAGTTCCATCACGAATTTGGCCTGTGTAAGTGAAACGCAGGGTATAGTTGTTGGTCGGCTCCAGCTGACCTTCCAAAAGCACCGTTAATTTATGTGTTACCGCATGAAAGGTGAGATTTTCACGACTGAATGCCTGTAGCAGCTGTTTGGCAGTATTGTTGTTGCTCTTGTAAAGCCAAGCTGCAGTGATTGTTATCAGATATTTATGTAAAACTATTTCTTTAACATCCTTGCGTGTTGTATGTAAGGTTATGTTGACCTCGCCATCAAATGTAAATTGGCGTACTTCATCCGATCCTAGTAGATATGGCTTCAACCAAATATTATAAGATGTGGGCACAACATTTTGTTCTAGCCGATAGTTGAGGTCTTTCTCGGAAGTGTTGCTTTTTCCATTGAGGGCAGTGACGCCGGTAAGCACTAACAGCGTCGAGATTGAAAATAACATTTAATAATGATGAGCTTAAGCCGCGCTCACGTAAAACAACAATAACAAATTAAGCCAACGAACTCAAAACAAAAAGGAATGAGGTTAAAGAAAACAAATTATCTCTCGATGCTGTGATCGTAGGGAGCGTTAAATGAGTTCTGGTACTTTTTTGTATGAAGCTTTGCTTGCCTCTCGGGATTTCTGTTTATTGTGGGTTTATTGTATGTACTTTGTATATTCACTTAAACAAAGAAGCAATTAAAAACTGTGCTACGGTGGGGCGTTTGAATGATTTGGGTGGCGAGAATTATTCTTAGTAGAATTAATTTTGTTGTATGCTTCATTCCTGCTTACATATATATGTATTTCTAAATTCGTTTGAAAAAATGTGTATATAAATGTGGTTCCGATTGTTTAGCGATTACATCCATTTTAACTATGATAAAAGCTTTGTCCTCTATCGAAAGTTTTTCTGAAGATATGAAGAGCTTCAATTTAAAATGTTTTCATTCATAAGTGGGTGTCTATTTTTGAAAATTTTGGGAAACTCATTAATTGATTGACTAAATCAATAAACAAGTAAAATATCTCGTTTTTTTTTAAGTGAAACTTTTAGTGATACCATATTTGACGTGAGCTGATATGTTAAGAGTTTGAAAAAAAGTTACAAAGAAAATAGTTAAAGTAAACAAATCAAGGAATTTGAATCAAAATACTGCCGATAAACATTGACAAACTACAGAACTCTGACCTTTTTAAGCATATAAGCATACCACTGTGCGAACGTGAATATGTAAAAGTTGTAGTATATATACATATGTATGTATGTACTAACGATCCGTGCTTTTCTAGGTGCTGTAAACTTCGAGTTTTCTATTTTACAATCCCGGCATTTTTGGGATAGGAGATATGTTATTAGAACTAACTATGAGTGATTTATTTCAGAAAATTATATTATTATGGAAATATTTAAAAAAAAAATATTTGCTTCTTGTCATACTTAAAGTAGTAACATGAGCCTTTTTGGCGTTTGTAAGGAAAGTGTGGGTTAACGGCACCCACTGTCGTAAGTTTCCCATGTATTTGTTTAATATTAGATTTTTTGTATTGCAATGTTACATCTTCTTCTTTTTATTTGTAATACTTGGTTCAAAACCTTTTTGAAAAAAATATCTTGATAACTTTTTTTTTGTTATTAATGATTTAACTTAAGTTTTTAATAAGACAAAAAGATTTTAAAATCCAATAATTTGTTACATATTTTGGGGTAAGATAGTTAGTTTCTCAAATAAGTTCTTACCTTTATTCAACCCACACCGTTCGAGAATACCGAATTTTAAAATCACGGGATTCAGGCACTCTAAAAATTTCAAAAGCAAATTTGATGTCTCTAACGTGTACTCATGTAAATACTTACATACATACATAAATAACGAAATTGCACGCGTTTTGTCATTTTTTATATTTACATGGTTCTTCCCATACGATTTTATGACACCTGAGGCGCTTAAGATTAAAATTACGAAACAAATTGTTTACCTGCCGATAGCAGCCATAATGACATTAAGTAGTTCATAGATAAAGAGGTATACCGCTTTGTGGATTATACCCGTCTGTGAAAGATCTATGCATTAGACATCGAGGTGCACGCCGCTGCCAATACTTTCTCATATTTGAGTTGGCTGTATAGTGTCTGTGCTGTCATATCATACCGATTGTGCTAGATTAAAATCTTAAAAAGCTTTCGTTCGTTTTCTAACCGGTATCCATGTCGACTTTTCACAATCATCGAGCATCCCTGTATTTCAAATTTAGTGTTTCTTCCCCACAGTGTATCCTGATTTTCACCGTCGGGTACAAAAGTAAATCCAGATACTGCTGAAAGCTTGTTAATAACGGTAAAGCTTATTTACAGTTTTGAAAAGTGAGCGGTGCCACGCCCCCAACGTATATAAAATTTCAATTAGTCACCTAAACGTATGATATTTGGATATACATTCATATGTAGCTCTTAATAAATTTTTATACAAATTTTGAAAAAATGGGCTGTGCCACTTTAATATTCTTCCACACATATAGTTTTTAGAAAAACCCCTCGGCTATATAAAGTTGCAATGCGTCACATGTAGCTAGGGATTAATTTTTATTTTGGTTCAAGTTAGTAATATTTTTGATCAATACATATCATTAGTACCAGCAGCAAAAAAGGTAAAAAAAGTAACTTTTAAATGTAGAGGTGTTGCAGGGAAATAAATGGATGGATAAATTCGAATGAAACCTTAAAATAAGTATATGCAGTTGAAAGCTTTTTATAACTGTTTTTTTATTTTGTAAGAAGGATATGTACATTAAGGCGCCTCACACTCAATACAAAAAAAATGGGACAGTTTAGCAAAGAATGTCGAATGGATGGCTGTATAAATCAATTTTTTATACTTAGTTGTGCTTTCATCACAAGGTATTGACTTTCACATAATTTGGTGTAAAGGAGAGGGATTGACAAGCCCTTTAAAAAAACCGCATCAGTTGTAAGATGAATCGATTCGCACTCCCCACGCAAAGCAGCCTTCAGATTCTTAATAAACAATACATACTAGTACCTAGTTCTATGTAATTGTTGGTTTTACGAGAAAATATATTTATTTAATCTTTATTTATTTTATTGCTTTAGTAGTGCTAATAATTACTCAGCACAAATATGGGTCGTCTATTGTCGAACGTCAATAGCTATCAAATCGGCATGTGTTTGCCAGATAATGGCCCTATTTGATGGGATTTTCCTTAATTTGGGGACTAGCTGTTTTATAACACATTAAATATTAAACCAATAGAGATAACGATGTTGGCTATACTAAGGCATTTATGCAAGAAGGTGTCAACGGAAGTGAGATAAAGAGTAATTGCTGACAAGCAGTGTTCAAGAAGGCTATACTAGTACACCAGAAAGATAACAATTTTTAGGTTTATACTGGAACGATTTTCCGTCATCCCTTGTCAATTTTTGTTTGTTTACAAACCGGTTTCGGCGATCAGCCATCTTCAGTGTAAGTTTTCGTTCTGATCTGTGTCTATCCGTTGTCCTGTATTTATAGTTCGAATGCTGTACCAGGCAATGTTAGTATGCGAGTGTATAGTTCGTGTTTTAGGTTCGTGTTTTACGAATGTTCCCATTTTTATTGCTCGATACTACCAAAACGTATCCATATTTTGGTAAAAAATTCGGATGTAAAATAAGTGGAGTATAAAAGTTTCCATATATAGCGGAAGAAATATTAAAGCACGTTTGCCTCTACCACATATCCACTCCTCGATTTAGTAGTTAGCATATTGACCCGGCTATTTTAGAAAGCCCTCGCCATAAACTAGACCAACAAAGCAAAATGTGAAGTTTTCTCTTTCTTTCTAAGTAACTGATTTTGTTAACACTTTGATGAGACTGAGGGTAGTAAATGGCAATATAAAACGTTAAAATCTGGCCAAGTCCTATAGTATAGGAATTAAGTGATCGCCTCCACCCAAACTTAGATTTGATTGTTCAATTTTTTTATAGTCCAAATTTTCTATGTACTGAGCTCTAGATAGGTTGACGAAGATCTCTCAAAGTATGCTCGTTTTGCAAATGTCCGTCAATGATTGCCCCAAAGACATCCCCTTTGCAGATGTTCCTTTATAAGACTTTCTATGCTATTCATAAAAATATCAATAACACACATTTCTTAATAAAAAGTACATGAACGAGATGGCAAAAAGTTACGAATTTTTTTTAATTAATTTAAAGTTAACTATGTTATAAGTCTAGTATACACATATGTACACATTTAAAATTACTATGTGGACACATTAGAGAGTTTTCACTGTAACAAACGTCCCAGAACAGCACATAAAATAAGAGCCAATGCCGCAAGTGAATTCGTTGCAGCACCGCTTGTTTTGCGTAACTTCAAATAGTTCTTGAGGCTGCCTAGCCTATTCTTAGCCCAAGCTAAGTTCTCTGCAACAGTCTTTTCAGCAGACTCCAATGTCGATGCTGAGCTACCAAATTTGGATTTGTTCTTTGCGTTGAACTCCTTCAAACTCTGTTGTTCACTTTCTTCCGTAAAACGCGAAGCAATGCCAGAAATGGCTGTAGCCACCGAGGAATAATCGCCCATACTATAAAACGAGACTTTATAAGAAATTTCCATTATTACTTTGAAATAAGCAATACTTACGAATCAGCAAGTTGTTCAAAGTTTTCCGTGATTAATTTGAAAACGGGTGCCAAATTTTCGTAGTTTGAAGTGTATAGGCTGCTGAGCGCAGATGCCTTATCCTGACGACGAATATCATCGCTCACAATTGTCCAAAAGTATTTCGTTATTAATTTGGTATCCTTCACACAACCCAAAGAATTAATGATCAGTGTTTGTTCGGTAGCAGATTTGCTTGTTAAAAATTTCTTGAATAATGTATCATAATTACTTTCATTACCATAACGCAAAGCATTACAATACACAACCGAACGTATGTTGACGGGCACTGCGGTCGTGTCAATATTTGCAAAATGTTTTTTTGAGTTTTCAATACAATCGGTATTGCCGAACTGGCAAGCCCATGATAGGATTTTGTCACGTGTGTAAATGTGCAAAGCAGTGTCGGACGCGCGTTCATTGAAACCAAGCTGTTTATATGCCTTCTCAGTAAGTTCGAGAATGTATTCGGCAAAGCTTTGAATATCGTTACCAAGGCGTATAGTAATGTATGAATAACCTCTTAAGGCAGCGCTCCATGGAACGTATTCGTCTTCAGTCGCTAAGTACTCGAGTATGTTGAGGGCAAACTCGTATTCGAAGACTTTAGCACGTGCCAAATTGAAAAGATCATCAACTATTTGTGCACGATTCAGTGAGTGGATGCCACCCCAGCTACTAGAAGTTAAAGCATTTTTGATGGCATGCCAAGTACTTTCATCATAGTTGACGCGATAGTAACCTGATTCTTGTATATTAAATATTACCCATTCGGATTTGCTATCTAATGAAATCTGTACTTCTGCTTTCGAGGGTGTCAAATAAAATTTAGGAGTTGTGGCGCTGAAATTCTTTGCATTGCTGGTCGTGTAAGATATGGGAACAGTGTAGAGTAGTGAAGTGTCAGAGGTTTCCTTGTCTTTGAGTAGGAAACGTTCTTGTTTAACGCTGACAGACTTTTTGTCATCCGATAGTTTAACCGTTATAAGCGGATAACCAACTTGTTGTGTAAATCCTTTGAATACGGCTTCGGCGTATTGTTTAGTCTCTGTCGGCCAATATGCTTGCCAAATTTCTAGAAGTTTCGCTGGTATTGAATTTTGATATTTGCTAACAAAACAAATGAAATAATTATTTTAATTTGGGCTACTGAACTACAACTTTTATACATACTTTTTCTTCAGATAAGCCTGCAGTGAGGCCTTGAAATTTTCTTCGCCTATTGCATACTTTATCATGCGTATAAAACTGGCGCCTTTATTATATGAAATACTATTGAACATACGGTTTAGATCAGTAGGTGTGTTGGTGTTTTCATCGCTCATTGGATTGGTGCTATTTGTAGAGTCCATTACCATCACATTTTGAATTTGATCAAATACAAATTGTTGATCCAACCCCATATCTTTTTCAACCTGTGGAAATAGAAAAATAGCTCATCACATGATGTGACGTGTCTACATATGCAATTTAGTCAACAAAATCATACCATAGCTGTACCAAAATATTGAAAGTAGCGCGCGAAACCCTCATTCAACCAAGTGTAACTCCACCAATCACAAGTAACCAAATCACCGAACCACATATGGGTCTGTTCGTGTGCAACAATAGCGGCAATAGATTGTTTAGCACTAAGTGTTGTTGAGCTCTCATCGTAAAATAAAGCTCGTTCTCTGAAGGTTAGCAGGCCCCAATTCTCCATAGCACCAGCCGAAAAGTCTGGAATGCCAGCCATATGCATTTTATCATTACCCATCTCATAATAATTGATGCCGAAATAGCTGTCCAATTTGTTTAGAATTTGTTGACCGACAGTGAAACTGTATTCGGTCTGATCGTAGTACTCTGGACGAGAAATTACTCCAAATTTACCGTTAGTACGTTGCGTGAACTCGGAAATGATGAATGCCAGTAAATAAGTGGACATACGTGGAGTGGTTACGTATACATCCTCATCATAATCTCTGTAATGGAAACACTTTTTACTGCGCGCTACCTAAAGGTATTTGTGGAACTTACGCATAGGAAACCGTCTTCGAAATCTTGGTATTGCCAAATGTATTATAGTTCTTAGGACGCTTGATTGTTACGTCGAAGGTGGCCTTGAATTTCGGTTCGTCGAATGAGGGGAAAGCACGTCTAGCATGATGCGTCTGGAATTGTGTAGAACCGATCCATCTATAAAGAAAATTAATCCAACATATTGCCTTAGATCCGATAGGATACAATAGTGTTCAAATATCTATTTTTTTGCATACCTTGTAACATTATTGGAATCCACATAGTAACTGCGGTAGAAACCATGCATGTCATCATCCATTGTTCCATTATAAACAAAGTGTAGATAATAGGTTTTGCCAGCCACCAACTCCGTCGATAAATTATATTGAATTTTATCAGTTACGGTATTGAGTGTACCGCTACCCAAAGCTATTTTGTTGCTATTGTCGGCAGCCCAGTATTCGCTCGTGGTATAATTCAAGTTCTTCGAGTGCATGATCAATGTTTTCGTATTAACGGTTGAGTTGATTTGTATTGTGACTTCTCCATCAAAAGTGAATTTCTTACTTCCATCGCTTCCTAACAAATATGGTCTCAACGTCAAGTTGTAGTTCCATGGACGAATTTCAAGTGGCAGGCGATAATCATGGTTATCAGCGGCAACTGCTCTTCCAGCTACATCATTGGACTGTGTAGAAGCAACGCCAAATGTTGCGATGCTTAAAAATGCTACCACAATGGCAGCAACATAAGACGTCTTCATTCTGAAAGGCATTTAACGAAATTAAAAACACTGCTTACAATTTAAATATATTTTGGAGCATAAATATTATTTAAAGACATAGTTAAGATAAGATAATTAAAATCTTATATTTACATACATTGAGAAGCTCTGAATGTAAGAGCATTTTAACTGTTCTAGTTTCAATGGGGTAAAAAAGGAGATAAGTCTTAGACCACTGACAGACGCAGTGTATTATCCGCAATCAAATGCAAATTCAAAATACAGTAGGCGAACCCCCATATTCATAAAAAATTGAAAAAGTTTATAGAGCTCTTACAATTCGAAATTTGTATGGATGTTTATTTTAAAATCGCTTATAAACCAATTTCCGCTTAATAAGGTATATTTGTCAAAAGTGGTGAATAGCCGCACTTTTCGAAAATTCTAGGCTTCAAAAAAACCGTATTGTATTTCTAACGAAAAATGACTTAAATCGGAAAATGCAATTTTAATCAATGGTCGGCAAATACTATCTTAGGAGGCGAATTGTGTTCGGGCTTCCCACATATACATTCGGATTTTCACAACATTACAACCTGAACTGGGTATGTTCGTGATTTGTTGAGCATATCAGATGGTCTGTTTGCCGACCACCTTATGTAGATAACCTTGTTGCCGCTCTGAGCACTTTAGTCAAGGCCAAACTTTTAGGCTGCCTGACAAATGCCACGTTGTAATTATGGTGGCCGTCTTTGGCCTGTAGCAATGTCCGATAAAAGAACAATCGAGAAGTAATCGTTGATTTTGAAGTAAAGCACATCCATTGAAGACCCCTTGCCCATTGCGCAGAAAACTCCTACATTTTCTCCTCGAACTCTTTGGATCCCATTATTTAAGACTTGTAAAAAGAGCGGTCTCTCCAATATCTTTTAGGAAAGCTTTTAAGGGGTTATTGATCACATTCCAGTCAGAATTGACATATAACATGGAGGTTTCGCCAATTTAAAAAATAAAATAATAGTAACACATCGCTTAGTTCAAAAGTGGGTGACAGTCGCTTGATATGGTAGCGATGTTATTACAGCTCGCACTTCCTGCTCTTTTTCGATTACTTCGAGATGAAAATAATAATTTTTCACAGCACGCATTTCTGCACTTCTTTTATTAACTATATCCGCTTAGGTAATACGACCCAGTAACTGCACTTTTGTGAGTTCAATATTTTTAATTTCCCATTTTAGTATTCTTCGTGTCTTTCTAAATCTCAAATATGAGCAGTAATCCTTTGTCCAACTGGCCGTAGGGTAGCTCTAAATAAAACACACACATTTTTTTCATATAATATTTTATACACCATTTCACAGTTTTAAACCGATTCGCTAACCTTTCAGTTCAAATTCCAATTTAGACCTGGAAAGCAGTGGTCAAATATTGTAAAGTAATTGTGAAATTCGCCATCATAGACCTTTATAGTTAGAACTCAATGGCTTATCTGCCATTTTGAACATATTAATTGCAACCGATAAGGATAATAAATTTTATCGCTTAGTTAGTCGTTTTGTTGTTGTGCATTCTAACAAATTATATACACTCGATATCTCTACAGACTCTAGACTTTGCACTTTTATTGTTTAAGTGATTTACCTTAAGAATGAAATTATGAGCTTCAATAGTATTACCGTTACTGCTATATAATAAGTACCTACGAGTACTAAAATATGAACCATTAGACTGCCCAGAAAAAGTTTAGAAACTCATTTGACGAGAGATCGTAACTAGTTTCAATGTAGCTTTTTATTTTTTGAAAACAAAGAAAATGATAAAAAATATAAAAAAAAAACAATTTTTCTGGCCATATTTTATTAAATATTCCTTCGTATTAATTTTCGCTCAATTTAGGTCATGTGTCATATATTGGATTGTTCCGATAAAAGGTTTCGTGCAATAGTTTTTCAAATTAATTTGTTCAATTGTTTCAATAGATAGCCCCATACATACATATTTTTCATTTAAATCGTCAAACATGTCACATTATGCAGAGCTTGTACTGGTACTCCCTTAAATGTAATCTTCGCTATTAAAAGTCCCGTCTTAAGGTATGATATGTTGTTTTGAAAAAAACAATTTTTTACCTAATAAACCTTAGTAGGTCCATATGATCCCCTTTAAATTTTTTTTAAAGAAAAGGTAAAACAGTTTAATAAAACTAAACCACCACGTTAGACCCATTAAATTATATTAAAGATCTGAAACGTTTACATTACTTTTTCTCTATTCTAAAAATTATATCGATATAATTTAAAAAAAATTTTATTTCACTCCCTTTACTATCTATTTACTTTTTGTGTTCTACATATATGCGAGCCTCCGAAAGCCTATAAAACCTACATTTTCGTTAAAACTATTTAAATTCCTTCAAGTTCCCTTATACATAAAACCTTTAGAATCTCTTTCAAAGGCCCTTTAAAAATAGGACTCGCACTAAAACTTTTATAAAAAACTACAGAAAAAAATATGAGAATTCATCAACTAGCGACGGTAAATAGGACAGGACAGTTGACTTAAACAAAGTCCGAAACTGTCAGCTTTCGAAACAGATTAGTTCTTCTGATCCGAGAACGTAAAGGTTTAACAAATCAATTGACAAATCCGATGGTATGTGAGGATGCAATGTAAAAGGCCCAATGGGCTTTAAATGACTAACACATGTTTAGAAAAAAAGTCATTTACCAAGACAAACGATAATTCACCGCCTAGTGTTCCGAAAGATGACTATACATACATTATCTTGCTATGAACAGTGATAACGTTTATACGATACTTTTGCATACTAAGTTGTTCCAGAATTATTTTCACAATCAGTTCGTTAATTGGAAACACTAATAAATTTGTACTTTATAATCTTGGTCTAATAAATTCTAAACGTTATTAACTTTTTAATTTCCGTTTAGTATTATCGGTTTATAGATTTGATGACTTTGCTGTAGCTGCGCTTGACATAACAAATCACTTAACCTAAAATCCTTATAACTCTTCACATGATGGAAAATGTTAAAGGCCAGATTTACAAGTACATCAAATTTTCGTAAGCACTTAGAATGACTTACATACATACATATATGAAATGCAATAATCCTGAATAAAATTCAAATCTGTCTATATTTAGAATGTCTGCCACTCTTAACTTATATTCATGGAGTTGAAATTGAAAAAAATTAAGAAATGTCTATTATTAAATACAAAAGCCTAACAAATTAAGTTGATAACTATTTAACAAAGTTAATAGCACAGTAAACAAGTAGTTCACGCTAAGTGATTATGCGATCGTCTGTTATCATCAATATCTAGTTCAACTGCTTGAGTGTGGCAGTCAATCATGATCCCTGCCGTTGTCTTTCTAAAGTGTTGAAGATCACTTGGCAGTAATCATATATGTATGCTTAGTACGTACACACGTTATTATATTTATAATTAGATTTTCACTTTCACTCGAACTCAAACTTTTACTCTTGTTTTATCTCATTCTTGGTTTTATTAAAGTTGTATTTGCTGAGATAATGAAGCATGTTATATAGTATATGGTATATTCTATTTATTAGATTATCACAATATTAATAAATTTGATTGTTATGGAATGAATTTCACCTTCAAGACATTTAAGCACTTATTACATTTTATAATAATTTATCAATGTCGCCAAAAGTGTAGCTGATACGGTTAAAATTGAAGCGCTCATTGTGGAGCTCCCTGCTTTGGCGTATGTGTTCACCCAGGACATGATTGCATTGCGATTAGACTTCAACCAGTCAAAGTTGGCTTGCATGTTCGTCTTAGCAGCTTGCTCCAAATTGGCTTGTACCTTATCGCTACGTTTAACCTTCTCTAAGAGCGCGAGATACTAAAAAATAGACAATGCGAACGACATATCATACATTATGGATGCGACTGGAATCATTTATTTTGAATACTCACCTTGGATTCTTGTTCAGTGTTCACAACGTAATTAGCCATGGCTAGCATGTCGGTGTTAAGTGGGTTCGCTCCATTAAAAGCACCTGTCAAATTTGAATATTCTTCCCAATGATCGTTTAAGAATTCTATAGTTACTAAAAGGCCAATACTACTACGGGAATATACTGAACCGAGAAGAGTGTGGCGTTCTTGAACACGCCATTCGTTGGACATATCAATGGAACTGCTCACGAATTTTTGCAGCTGGGATTCCTTCTTTGAACAACCCAAAGTGTCGGCGAGTGTGCGTCGGAATGCTTGATCATTGGATTGCAAAACATGATTATAGACATAATCGAATTCTGCATCGGTTGATTGACGCAGACCGTTACAATAAATTGGTGATTGTAAATTCGGCTCGATGGGAGCACCATTGTTGATAAATGCCTTCAATTTGTTGTTGGTCTCTTCAAGACAATTTTTAATTCCAGCTAAACAAGCTAGATTGATAGCAATGTCACGGGTGTATTTGGTAAGATGCTGCTCCCCAGATATATCATTTATACCCAACTTATCATAGAGACCTTCCACTAATGACGCAACAAATGTTTGGAAATTCTTGTAATCACCATCGGCGCTCAAATATTTATCAAAAGAGTTGATTACAGCGCTAGCTGATGTCCAAGGCGCATACTGATCCTCGAGTGGCAAATATTGCAGCATGTTCAAGAGTATGCTTTGCCTGAGACGACCCGACGTACTTAACTTATAGGCATCGTTCATAAATTGTGCCCGATTGCGTGGATGGAATTTATATGGTCGTGATTTGAGTGTGTCAATAATCAGATTCCAATTTTGTTCATCGTAATTGATGCGATAGAAGCCGGTGGACTGTTTGTTTAGCATGAGCCAATCATCAGCTGCTAACTTATCATCACTGATTACGATTTCCTTAGTCTTGAGCATGTAATGAGATGCAGTTGTGTTACGATAGTCGGGATTTGCTTGGTGTGCATAATTCAATGGAATGTACCAGGTTTGATCTGATGTTTGATTTTTGTTATCGTAATAAGCTTCTTGAGTTATGGTGAATGATTTTTTGTTGTAATCTCGTTTAACGGTTAGTACTGGGTAGGTTCGCTGTTGAGACCAACTTGAGAACATGGCTTTCATTGTAGCGGGCAGAGGGAAATTGTTAGCACCAGCCGCAATACTAAGCGCGTCGAATAGTTGATCTTCTTCAGCGGTACTAAATTGGCTGTGGAAATATTTGTGATACATATGTATGTATGTGTATTAGATAGTTATCAAAGTTGGTGTAAGGACCAAGATACAAGTAGCTTATATGAGTGGCTCAGTGCCATCCTTGCCTAAGCCTCAATTTAGTCATTTCCTAATAATTAGTGACAAAGTTAATAGGTAATTAAAAATTAAAAAGCCTTTTTAGGAAGGTTCGAAACATTTAATTAATTTTATTAATAATTTCGTTCAAAAATTAGGGATGTGCAACTTTGGCAAGGATAGTTTTGAGTATTTCTAAGAAGTAGAGCATAATAACTCCATATATGAAATTTCGAGGGTTAGGCAAGGATGGCACTGATCCACTCATGTATAAATGGGAATTTAATCTTCAGTACGAAAATTAAAGGAAACGAAATAAATATAAAGAAATGGGAAACAAAATGGTAAGGGAGTGAAATAACGCAGTAAAAGAATGGAAAACATATGTGTATCATAACGGCTCGAAATTGGTAGAGATACTTTAATTAAGTCGAGGAAGAATCTGTAAATGGAGCAAGGAGAACAAATTTGAAATAATTACGTTATATTTTTTTTTTGCTCCACCAAAATATTAGATCAGATAAGCCAAAAAAACAACATCAAATTGTTTCTTTATCGTAACAGAAACAAGGCTTGATTTTTTCTTAGAAACCGGAACGCCCCCCGATTGTATATCTTCCATGAAAAGCTACTCAAAAAAATTCAAATGTATTAAAAAAATGGTGACTATTTTCTTTAAAATATTCCGTTGTAAAAAAAAAGTTTTACTTAACCTAACAAAACTTACTTTCGAGTCAAATAGATATTCAAGGCTTGCCGAAACACAACGTCGGTCAGTGCGCTTTGCCACATATACAGAACCGACCCAGCTTTTGAATATGTAATAGTATCATAACGGCTCGAAATTTCTCGTGGTGTTTGGGCGTAGTGTGTCATTGGAGTCATTTCACCGGTACCATCTGCAGTCAGCGCTTTTTGGTATTCATTCACAAGAAACCTTTGATAAACATCCCATTCAGGATAAGCCTAAGGAAGAACGAAACAATTTTTTAGCATAAACAAATAAATACCTACATTATCTTAATAGAATATTGCTCACATTAATCTAATTCGAGTTAAATAAATTGATCGGTTAAAAAATTGTTTATAATATAAAGCGAACATTATGTAATAGCTCCGGTGGCTCCCTATAGCTCACAACATCACTTGGCTCTTTTTGACGGTCATCAGCTTTGTTCGTCAACATTGAAATTAAAAAAAATTTTAGACCATGAGAAAGTGTTCGTTTACACAAAACACCTGCAGGGAGAGAGCGCATTGTAAGTGAAAAACCGCTGAGGGAAAGCAACAACAAAAATTTAAAAACTTGAACTTTTAACACCTGTTCGGTTGAGTTTTACGCCATTCTCACTTTATTAACACTTTTTGCAAGTTTTGTAAGCGAACAAAACTAATGTCAATTATTTGTATATAAATGATCTTTTAAATTATGCTTCGGTCATGCACTATTTCCTTACATAATTTTCCCTTAGATAATTATATATTAGAGACTATAAAGGATTCCTAATTTCACAAAGTATATTTAAATAACAAATTGTTTTTAATTGTTTTTGTATCGATTTTGTTGGCAACACAGCTGTTATGAAAATGATTTGAGGCGATTGCTTGTATAGAAATGCTATTTTAAAAGGCTCTTTTATATTTTATGAGACTTGATGAAACCGTAATAAATATCAAATATAACCTCCAAATACTTTACCTCATTGGTAGCCTGGTAAGAGAATAAAGTTGCAAAACCCTCTTTGAGCCAGAGGTATGTCCACCATTTGAATGTCACTAAATTTCCAAACCACTGATGACAGTATTCATGTCCAATTACTTCTGCTATCAGTGTTTGGGTATGGGTAGTCGATTCATCTTTATTCCACAATATGCGCTCTTCTCGGTATGTAACCAAACCCCAATTTTCCATAGCATTAGCTGCAAAATCGGGCACAGCAACTTGATAGATTTTTGGTAAAGCAAAATCTACTCCATAGTAATCGGAAAGACGCTGCAGCAACAACAATCCAGTAACCAAAGCCCATTCCTGGCTGTGCGTTGTGCCTGGGCGAGAGTAAATGCGCTGTGTACGAGCATTTAATACGCCCTCAGTGTACTCAAATTCGGACACGATGAAAGCCACCAAATATGTCGGCATATTGACCGTTTTTGGAAAAACTGAGTAACCAGGACTGTAAAATAAAATATTTGCTAATTTGAGAAGTACAAAACAGATAATCTTCGATAAAGCTTACGAGCTAGTCTCCTCGTCTATGGGCATGTTTGATATAGCATTGTATGAAGGAGAATGCTTAATGGTGATATTGAAGGTAGCGCGTTTGGCAGGTTCATCGTAACAGGGGAATGCATGACGAGCATCAGTCGGTGCGAATTGTGTTGAAGCAATGTAGCTAAAAAAAATTCGGGAACATACGAAATTTAAGTAGAAATCTAATTAATACACGGACACGTATCGCTAAAGCTTCCACCTTACCGTTCCTTTCCCGATTGATCAACGTAAGTGGATAAGTAGAATCCGCGATTATCAGAACGTAATTCGCCTTCATAGTCGATTGTCAAGATCCAATTGGTGCCTCTGTTGAAAGCGAGCGTTGGTCTTGTTGGCGTCAAGCTCAGGAACTCCCGTTCTGCTTCGTATGAATGAGTTAATCCTTCTTCAGCTGCATTAATGGTGTTGGCATCTTTAATGGTTGCATTCAATATTGTGGTCTGTCGTTTATGCAAAACGATCGTTTTGGTATTCTCCTTTACCGTTAGTAGAATTTTGACCTTGCCGGTGAACTTTTTTGTGCCATTATGCACATTTGTGCTCAATTCAATGTCGTAGTGTATGGGTTCGGTGGCATTTGGTAGCCGATAATTGAGTATAGGTTCTGCCCTACCTTGATTGATGATGCGGCCATCAATAAAATTTGCTGTAAGCTCTTCGCTGTGGATTGGGGGCAGCTCTTTTATTGCGGCATTTGCCACAGCTAAACCAGACACAATAATGGCTAATGTGTTTATAAAGCCGCAGCTCACGTACACCTTCCAGCGAAGCATTTCTAGTTCTAGATAGCCGTAGCTGAATTAGAAATATTCAGACTCAACATGGGTAATTATTAAAGAAATTTTTAAAGGTTGCAAGGACTAAAACCTAAACCGGAACCGTTTTTTTCATATGAAAACGGTGAAAAGCGAAACTCTTCAGGGGCCGAATCGGTACTTTGAATTTTGTAAGCTTTTTTTGTTGACACATATTTTCTTTAATAAAATGGTATCTGGACAAATTTTCAGCGAACATTATTGAGCAAAGCTACTAATGACGCGGTCGGACTTTCTAAAGCGATTATTAATGTTATTGTGTTATATTAATTTTTTAGTTCCCTGAGGAATTTTATGACACAACTTTCGTGAATAATAGATACATAGGTACATATCTATAGAATCGACTTAATATAAATAGGTATCGAAAAAACGTCTTACACTTTTAAAAAAAATTGTTAATTGTTTAAAAACTAAATTTTAATTATTATTTATGATTACATATATGGAAGAAAATCCATGATTTCCACATGAAAGAAAATGTAAAATTTCAGACCTATTTTAACACGTTGGCTGCCACGTATCACCGGTGATCACAAAAAAAACCTACCCCCAGGTGCCAAGCAAAAAAACATGTTCCCATTTGATTTGAATTTTCTCATTTTTAATTTCGTATTAAATATTTCCAAACTTTGTATTATCCTATGAAATAAAATATTTTTTCTTTTAAAATAAACTTTCATTTTTCCCAAAACTCCTTCCGTTAGGGTCCCAGAACCCAAAATTTAGGGCCTAGCGTGATCAGTGGTGATACATTGGCAGCCAACGTGTTAAGTCACTTTTTAGACCAATTAATAAACTTAATAAATTTTTTTGGTTACAAATTTGTGTTCGATTTTTTTGGTTTGAAATCGAAACCGACACCGAAATAAATGTTGAAGTACGAGCGCGAAACCGAAACGAAATTTGTTAAAATATCGAAACCGGAATGGTGTTTCAATCGGTTGTATATCTTGATTATTAAATTTTTTTATGTAATTGGGTTTTAATAGATCGCCATACAATCAAACGTTGTTTGATTAGGAAATGCTGATAATATGGTCATATTTATTATCGGAGTTACAAAGTACGAGCGTAGCCCATATAGTAAAATGTATATCGTATTGTGTGATCATGTGAGGAGCTTCTAACCACACTCGCTCTTATTGAGCTAGCCAATCATGCTAATACACAACAATACATACAGATCTGTGGGGGCGGTTGGCTCAAACCAGTTTACAGTACTACATATGTAGGAACATATATTTTAAAAATTATATTGATAAAATAATAATAAAAGATATGTATTTTATGAAGTAATTCCAATTCATCTATATCTAAACCTCATACCAGATTTTTGGCCTATTTTTAATCCTGTGTATAGGGGTTAATACACATTTCGTAAGCAATTGCTACCATTTCTACTTAAAACTATTAAAATATTAAGTATTGTTCCATGAAAAATTGTAAAAAAATTAAAAAAATCGTACCACAGCGTCATCTATCGTAAGTTTTATGTAAAAATAAAGACCAACCCAAATTCCTTGCCCCAAAAAACATTAATTTAGCCACTATTTTGTAACCAATTGATCCACTTTATCAAGTTTTCCTCACTTAACCCCTATACATAGGGTTAAAAACTTTAAACTCAAATAAAAAAAAAAAATCAGACCTATAGGCCAAAAGGGTTTCATCAATTACTAAGAGATGAACCCTCATTTTGTTGTTCAGTGTATTTAATTAAAAATTAGTATTAAAAAAATAAAAACAACAATAATTTTCAGCAAAAGAAATAAAAGTATTATTCTTAGCTTCTGCTTTAAGTTTTGCATCAAATGACTTTCAGCGCGGCCCTCGTTTTATGAATGCATAAGTGATCGTGCTACCTGGTGATTAGACAAAGTTTTATGTTTATAACACTCTGTTTTTTTGAAAAGAAAAAAAAAAAATGAAGTGCAATATGTACAATTGTGAAGATGTGAAACAAGGTCTTGACAGTTTAACATTTAGGCAATCGCTTCTATTCTCGAGAGTTAAATAATGTTGTTTTGATATTTTTAAAATACATTTCTCGGTTAGTAAGTGTTTAGGCGACATCAGCTGTTATCAGTTATTTTATTTCTTTCACATTGCATGCCTTTGAAATTAACAACCAGCTTATAAAATACCCAGAATATACATATAGTTTATGTTTGCAATACCAAATCGGTGTTCTTCACAGCGTTAATGAGGAGGCCAATCCCACGCTGCCACGCACCCCTTGTGCTATGTAGAACAAATAATTTGAATAACCAAACCAAATATAAATAATTTGAATAAGCCACTCGCCTCGATCATAGCTTAGATAGAAAATATTTGTTGAACACAGCTTTGTGGAACAAGGTTAGCCCAGGCGAGTTTTCAATTTGAAGCCCAACGTTGTAACAATAAAACAAAATAAATCTGAAGGAGAGCTTCTCATGACAGTTTAAAAATGTTAGGTACGTAACTTTCAAGAAAAAACAAAATGCTTGAGCAATTTTCAAGGTCTTCTATTTTCTCAGTTGACTACCCATCAATCGTATCAGTACTACTGTTCTTCTTCAATACAAATATATTTTTGGCAGATATTTTATTCCTGACAAGGTAAGCTTCAAGGGGTTATCTCTGAGAAAATTCTAGCGTAAGAAACTTAAAACAGTTTCATGGGTAGTCATTTAATAATATAATAAAGTGTGAGTTCCGAAAAAACATTTAGGTTGCGGGACGATTAGAAACGACTCGAATTGTAATGTTTTGCCTCAATGGGAGTTGCTAAGTGAATTTATTTGGTATTATATGGTAATGAATGGGAAAGACTAAATTTTAGAAACACCCCGGGCTTAATATCAGCCTACACTCAGAGTTTAGAGATGCTCCCGAGTAAGGGTTTAACATTATTTTCATTCAGTAGGCCTTGTTGCCGGCTTATTATCGGTTGGGTCCTGGTGCTCTTGCCGAGGAAGTTAGCTTTGGAGAGTGGGTTGCTAAATTTTTATTCCATTTCAAGTACAAGCGTAATCAAACCTTGTAGATATATTATTAGCAGCAATCATCATTTTATGAAAAGTACTATTATCAAAGTAGTAGCAATTTCGGAACGCCTAATTCGAACTGTAGAAATTTGATATGAAAACACCTTTCGACATTTTCGGGCTTCCAGGCATATCTAAATAATTATAAAATAGGATTTGCAGTCAATTTAATTATGGTTCAAGTTTAGTGCTGTTAAACTCCTTTAATTTTTCAGTTAAATTTTATTAAGTTTAAAGTTCTTATAAGTAATATTCACTCATAAGTAGCGTCCCAATGCCACCATAAGACCAGCGCATACGGTTAAAATTGAAGCGCTCAGTGTAGAGCTCCCTGCTTTGGCGTATGTGCTTACCCAGGACATGATTGCATTGCGATTAGACTTCAACCAGTCAAAGTTGGCTTGCATGTTCATCTTAGCAGCTTGCTCCAAATTGGCTTGTACCTTATCGCTACGTTTAACCTTCTCTAAAAGCGCGAGATACTAAAGAATAGACAACGCGAATGAGATATCATACATTTTGAATGAGACTGAAATCATTTTTATTGCGTACTCACCTTGGATTCTTGCTCAGTGTTCACAACGTAATTAGCCATGGATAGCATATCTGCGTTAAGTGGATTCGCTCCACCAAAACCACCTGTCACATTTGAATATTCTTCCCAATGATCGTTTAAGAATTCTATAGTTACTAAAAGGCCAATACTACTACGCGAATATACTGAACGGAGTAGAGTGGGGCGTTCTTGAACACGCCATTCGTTGGACATATCAATGGAGCTGCTCACGAATTTTCGCAGCTTGGATTGCTTCTCTGAACAACCTAAAGTGGCGATGAGTGTGCGT
This sequence comes from Sphenella marginata, assembly GCA_951509765.1. Classification (NCBI taxonomy): domain Eukaryota; kingdom Metazoa; phylum Arthropoda; class Insecta; order Diptera; family Tephritidae; genus Sphenella; species Sphenella marginata. The sequence continues at coordinate 98,687,811 of OX608079.1, forward strand.
CGGAATGCTTGATCATTGGATTGCAAGACATGATTATAGACATAATCGAATTCAGCATCGGTTGATTGACGCAGACCGTTACAATAAATTGGTGATTGTAAATTTGGTTCGATGGGAGCACCATTGTTGATAAATGCTTTCAATTTGTTGTTGGTCTCTTCAAGACAATTTTTAATTCCTGCTAAACAAGCTAGATTGATAGCAACGTTCCGTGTGTATTTGGTAAGATGCTGCTCCCCAGATATATCATTTATGCCCAACTTATCATAGAGACCTTCCACTAATGACGCAACGAATGTTTGGAAATTCTTGTAATCACCATCGGCGCTCAAATATTTATCAAAAGAGTTGATTACAGCGCTAGCTGATGTCCAAGGCGCATACTGATCCTCAAGTGGCAAATATTGCAGCATGTTCAAAAGTATGCTTTGCCTGAGACGACCCGAAGTACTTAGCTTATAGGCATCGTTCATAAATTGTGCCCGATTGCGTGGATGGAATTTATATGGTCGTGATTTGAGGGTGTCAATAATCAGATTCCAATTTTGTTCATCGTAATTGATGCGATAGAAGCCGGTGGACTGTTTGTTTAGCATGAGCCAATCATCAGCTGCTAACTTATCATCACTGATTACGATTTCCTTAGTCTTGAGCATGTAATGAGATGCAGTTGTGTTACGATAGTCGGGATTGGCTTGGTGTGCATAATTCAATGGAATGTACCAGGTTTGATCTGATGTTTGATTTTTGTTATCGTAATAAGCTTCTTGAGTTATGGTGAATGATTTTTTGTTGTAATCTCGTTTAACGGTTAGTACTGGGTAGGTTCGCTGTTGAGACCAACTTGAGAACATGGCTTTCATTGTAGCGGGCAGAGGGAAATTGTTAGCACCAGCCGCAATACTAAGCGCGTCAAATAGTTGATCCTCTTCAGCGGCACTAAATTGGCTGTGGAAATATACAAAATGTGTGAGCTATAAGTAATTTAGTTACCAATTCATTTAATGTACTCAAAAAACACTTTCTAATAAAATAAAACATTTGCACATAAATACAATTTTTGTTTCGAATTCGTTTAATTGTTTTGAGAGCGAGGTAAAGAACTAATATTTTTCCCTGAATATGTTGCTGTGCATAAAAAATAGGAAAGAGATAAAACGGTTTCAAAGAACAAATGAGGTTTAGAAACAATTGAGTGATCTAGTAAAATAAATGGTGGAAGTTTTGGTATACTAACTCTTCGTGCTTGCACTTAAGTAGGTTGGTATTCTCCCAGAATGGTCTAGGAATAAGTTAACAGTTTGATAGCTTTTCAGACACAGACAGACGAACATTAATTTTAATATTTAAGATAATTAAAAATAAATTTTCAATCAAACTTACTTTCGAGTTAAATAAATATTCAAGGCTTGCCGAAACACAACGTCGGTCAACGCGTTTTGCCACATGTACAGAACAGACCCAGCTTTTCCATACGAAATAGAATCGTAACGGCTGGAGATTTCTTTAGGTGTTTGTACATAATGCGTCATTGGAGGCATTTTGCCATTACCATCTGCAGTCATGGCGCTATGGTAATCATTGACAAGAAATCTTTGATAAACGTCCCATTCAGGATAAGCCTAAAGTAGAAAGAACAAAATTGTTAATTCGTATATTTTATATATTTTTTAGTTTAGATAGTTTTAGGTTTGTACAATGAAGTGCATAAACCCACCACAAAATTAAAAAATAAATCAAGCGAAAAGAAAGATTGTAAGAAAAATATCTAGACTGGTATTGCTCAATTTAAATAACTCGCAACACATTGCCAGGCTCCAAGTTTTTATTTCTCCGAAAAATTTCTAATAGAATGAGCTTTCATGAACATGAAATCGTATTATAAATTTGGTCCGATGTATTCGAAGAAAAAGAGTTAGACCCACCCTAAATATACCGAAATGATGCGCTGAGTCGATTTAGACATACAGACAAGCATAGAACTGTTTGAATTGAAATAAGTTGACATTACAAGTTTTCTAAAGTCTAAAAATAACTCAAATTAGTTTTGTTAATAATTAAAAAATCTAAAATTTTAATGTCAATTTATTTAGGTTGTAAATTTATGTAGTTTGATTTATTAAATATACTTCCCTCTCCCTGATAATGAAACGCAAAATATCATTTCTAACAAAGCGTTTCACTGAAGAGACCAATAGAGTGCATGACCAATAAAGCAAATGTTATAAAATATTATATTTACTATCCCAATAAAAAAATTAACTTGATAACTAATTTTAATACCCTATTTTGTATGCCTAGTAATGTTACGGCGTCTACCGTGATGTGGTTGAAGTGTATAAGGTATAAGGTTCGAGTACCAGGTAATATTCGAAGTGGCTTCACCTATCGAAATTGCACTCTATCTTAGACTAAAACTACGACGTTAGAGAGCTTGATGAGGCCTGGGGAAGAGCAAAGTTCTTAGGTGGAGAGTATTTCCATACTTGCACGTCTCACATATATTTCATTCCCCTGGCCCACTGTGAGATCCACATAAATATTTATAAGCGAAAATACTATTTACCTCATTTGTCGCCTGATAAGAGAACAGGGTAGCGAAACCCTCTTTGAGCCAGAGATATGTCCACCATTTGATTGCCACATAATTGCCAAACCATTGATGACAGTATTCATGTGCAACTGTTTCGGCTATGTTCGTTTGAGTGTTGGTAGTCGATTCATCTTTATTCCACAACATGTACTCCTCCCGGTATGTGGCTAATCCCCAATTCTCCATAGCACCAGCAGCAAAATCGGGCACAGCAACTTGATAGATTTTTGGTAAAGCAAAATCTACACCATAGTAATCGGTAAGGCGCTGCAACAACAACAATCCAGAAACCAAAGCCCATTCCTGGTTGTGCGTTGTGCCTGGACGAGAGTAAATGCGCTGTGTACGAGCATTTAACACGCCCTCAGTATACTCAAAATCGGACACGATGAAAGCCACCAAATATGTTGGCATATTGACAGTTTTTTGGAAAACCGAGTAGCCAGGACTGTAAAATAAAATATTTGCTAATTTGAGAAGTACAAAACAGATAATCTACGATAAAGCTTACGAGCTAGCCTCCTCGTCTATGGGCATGTTGGATATAGCATTGTATGAAGGGGAATGTTTAATGGTGATATTGAAGGTAGCGCGTTTGGCAGGTTCATCGTAACAGGGGAATGCATGACGAGCATCGGTGGATTCAAACTGTGTTGTTGCCAAGAAGCTAAAACCATAAATGCATAGCCATGTTAGCTAGATTGAAACATTTCTGATACACGCGCACGTATCGCTAGACCCACAGACTTACCGTTCTTTTCCCGATTGATCATCGTAAGTGGATAAGTAGAATCCACCATTATCAGTACGTAATTCGCCTTCATAGTCGATTGTCAAGATCCAATTGGTGCCTCTGTTGAAAGTGAGCGTTTGTCTTGTTGGCGTCAAGCTCAGGAACTCACGTTCTGCTTCGTATGAATGAGTTAATCCTTCTTCAGCTGCATTAATGGTGTTGGCATCTTTAATGGTTGCATTCAATATTGTGGTCTGTCGTTTATGCAAAACGATCGTTTTGGTATTCTCCTTTACCGTTAGTAGAATTTTGACCTTGCCGGTGAACTTTTTTGTGCCATTGTGCACATTTGTGCTCAATTCAATGTCGTAGTGTATGGGTTCGGTGGTATTTGGCAGCCGATAATTGAGTACAGTATCCGCCCTACCTTGAGCAACGACATGGCCATCAATGAAACCTGCTCTTAGCTCTTCACCGTAGAATGGTGGCAACTCTTTTGTTGCCGCATTCGTCACAGTTACAACAGACCCAATAATGGCCAATGTGGCTAAAAGGCCAAAACTTACGTTCGCTTTACCGCTATACATTTGCCGTTCTACGCGATCGCAGCTCAATTAAGGAAATATTCTGATTCAACATTGTTAATTGTATTTTAAAGTTTGCTAATAAGTTGGAAGCTATTATCATCAAATAAATTTTTCATAAGTAGATATTTTATTGCGATCGGGTAGAACTGTTGGTCGCTACGCAAATGCTGATAAGATGTGCGATTTCATGGGCAGTTTGGCACTTATTTATAAAGAGTACTTCGTTGTTGTACTAGGGTTGGTCATATTGTATGATTAGCCCGTTATATAGTAGAAGGACACACATTTGTCAGTGTGATCTACAAAATCAACAAGTTAAAGTGGTGATTGCTCCTGCCTCCTTCTAGCATTAGATTTGCCATATACAAATAACTTCCCTCATAGTCTCAGCACTTAACATTTCATATATAGTTGGAAAACTCTTTGTAGTATCGCTGATAGTTAATCAACTCGTTTATGCTGTTGTGACCATATTCTAAATTCTCGTTACTTCAAGTACCGCCCTCGTTTTTATGGATGTTTGTGTGTATTTTCTTAACATTTCTGCATATTTGATTAGACAGGGTTTTGTGATTTAATACATGTGTATAAATTTATACTTTCTGATAATCTAAAAACAATAAATAAAAAAAAAAACGACTGCAATATACTATGTAGATAAACGCATTTAAGGCCATTGGGCAAAAAAAAAAGTCATAAAAATTTATAATTTATGTTCATGTTCTAGCCAAATTCCGTGAATAGTAGATAGTTACACGCACGCATATTTCCTCGTTTTCTTTTATTCGGTCAATAATTGATGTTATTATCATGATGCTTTAGAAATATTTTAGAAAATAGGCTTAGTCAGCCCCATAAAACAGCCATAAGTGATTGGTCAAGTTTCACTAAACCCGAAACTACTTAGGTTTTCTTATTTTTATTCAAAAATGCGGTTATCTTTCTCTATCGACGTAAATAGTTGACTCGTGACGTTATGAATGAAATAAAGGTCATGAAGCTGGTTTTCAAAAATATCGAAATTTTTGACTACAAAGAATGGGTTTGAAAACGATACTACCTGTATTATTAAATTATGAGTTATATCAGCCCTGAAGGGGTAGCATTTTAAGCTATTTGGAAGAAATGTGACTTCACAGATAAAGCCGCTAACAAACTCAAAATGTTTTCGTTTATGACGTTCATTGAATACCAAAATAGTTAATATGAGTACTCAGCCAAAACGACGCCTGCCAAAGCCTTAAACAAGGCAAAGTTCAGTTCAAACCATCAAGAAGGCAGCTGGGAAGTTTTTACTGATGGATTTTATATTGAATCTGAATTTTGTAAGTATGATAAGGTAGCCAAACAACAGTTACCATATATATGCTCAACAAAACGAGTCACCCGAAAAAGCATAAATTTGCTCTCGCCTTTTATTGCAGTACATACACTATAGACTCTGATCCGTTTAGGGCGCCTTTAAAATAATAATTTGATCATCTTGGTCTTATTCTAATCCCTAAACCAGAACAAGCTTAATATTATCTATTATCTTTAGTCTAGATAAAAGTGCAATTTTGTCTACTTGTCAAGGCAACCCTAAGCTTACCTCAGCACTTAACACGTTGGCTGCCACGTATCACCGGTGATCACAAAAAAAACCTACCCCCAGGTGCCATGTATTACCGGTGATCACAAAAAAAATCTACCCCCAGGTGCCAAGCAAAAAAACATGTTCCCATTTGATTTGAATTTTCTCATTTTTAATCTCGTATTATTTCAAAACTTTGTATTATACCATGAAATAAAATATTTTTTCTTTTAAAATAAACTTCCATTTTTTCCAAAACTCCTTCCGTTAGGGTCCCAGAACCCAAAATTTAGGGCCTAGCGTGATCACTGGTGATACATTGGCACCTGGGGGTAGTTTTTTGAAATGATCACCAGTGATACATTGGCAGCCAACGTGTTAAAATGTTGGAAAACTATCAAGAGTCGATGACAATACAATAATTTGATAAGTTTAATTTTAATTAAAACATTGAAGTGCCCCCTTGATATTTTCCTCTTTTTTTTTTCGTAGTAGTGCTACGTCCACAAAGTATATTATCCCTATCTTCTAATGTTTTTATTGGTAAACCGATGTTACCGAATTTTAGACTGTGTTCTGAATTTTTAGTAATATGATATAAAATGATCTAATCTTTTCATAATAAATTTATACTAGTTCACTGCCTGTGTCCACTTTGAATAAGTTCGGTAAATGAATAATTAAAATTAATAACTAAATAATAATAAGAGATGAATTATAGTCGTTTCTGCAAACGCATATACTATCTAAATATATATGTTAATAGTACCTACAATATAATAAACCTGCAGGCAAGCAACACCGTTGTTAAAATTGCAACAACGAAAAATAAAATCAATCAATCCATCAAAATGTTTAGAAGGAAAAAGGAATTGATTAAGCCATGTCCGTTCGTCCAGCTGTGAACACGATAGCTTGAGTAAATTTTGATACATATTTTTATATTACAGAGTGTTTCAAATTGGACTTAAAAATTTTGTATAATTTGTAAATATCTACGAGAAATTACTGAAAAGTCGTATGCATGGTTTCAAATTCTTTAAAAAAAGTTTGGAAAATATCGGCCTTTAAGCCACTTAAAGCAACATCCAATAACCAACAACATAAAAACCTAGGCGACCTTAGATCACATCTCAGGAAGGTCTTCAATGAATGCTACTCAAGGAGGAACTTCCATCAGACTAAAAACTCCTTAAAGAACTATACAAAAACTGTAACAATTTGGAGGCCGAATATCAGGCAAGCACATTGCGAGTTGGCTGAGTCCACGAAGGACTCAAGAAACAAGACATCCGTCACAAGGGCGAGCAAGAGATGGGAAATAGAGAAGCAGGAAGCGCCTGGTTAATATACAAATGTAGTGCAGGCATCTAAAGAAAAGTTTTGTTCATTTCGCATGGGCAAAATTTAGTTATGAATGTAAAAACCTTTTGAACCTGCTTATATTGATGATCGTTAGATTGAAGTTTCTTATTTATTATTTTCTAAAAATATCTTGATAAAGTCAAAGTGACAGCTATAAATACTGAAAGGAGCGAAGCGCTAACTGTTGCGCTATCATTCGAACGAAAGCGTTTCACAAACGACATGATCGAGGCGCGATTTTTTTTGAGCCAATCAAAGTTCGTGTTAATATTCAGCTTGACATCATTCTCCAAGTTTGGATCAACCATACTGCTGGTTTTGACTTTGTTCACAAGATCGAGTAGCTTTCAATAAAAAAATTAAAAAAATATATATGAAGTTAATATAATTTTGGTTAAAATATTTCTAATTTGTTGTTTACCTTTTTCTGTTGATCATTGTTGGTTACGAAATGGCCCATATCCAAAATAGCAATGCTGAGTGGATTAGAGCTACCTGTTCTGGACGAAAGCTTGCCATATGCATCCCAATTATTGCTAAGAAAATCAATGCTAACAAGCAGACCTAATGCACTTCTAGAGTAAACCTTTGCCAATAAGTTTGTGCGCTCTGAATTCGTTAAGGAATTGCTCAAATCGAGTGTGATACTCACAAATCTTTTCAATTGTGCTTCGTTTTCAGAACAACCTAATGCTTGGATAATGTAAGAGCGGTAAGTAGTATCGCTCGATCGTAAGAAATCATTTAGAAAGTAATTGTTATCATTATCGCTGGACTTGCGCAGACCATTACAATAGGCTTGCTCCTGCAGATTTGGTTCAATGGCAACACCATTGTGAATGAGTGCTCTCAACTTCTCATTGGCATCAATGAGACAGTGTTCCACACCAACTAAACATGCCAGATTAACAGCTCTTTTTCGTGTAAACTTGCGTAACAGCTGTTCGCCAGGTATTTCGTTTACACCCAAAGTTTCGTAAATATTGGTCACCAGTGAAGCAATAAATTCTTTGAATTCATTGTAGTCGGGGTCACCGCTGAGGTATGCGTTGTAGGTAGTTATGATCGTATATGCAGCATACCAAGGCGCATACTGATCCTCACCAGGTAGATAGGTCATCAGTTCTAAAAGAATATTTTGCTGTAGTCGTTCAGTGGATACGAATTTGTAGGCGTCATATAAAAGTTGAGCGCGATTACGTGGATGTATTCTGTTCGGACGATCTACCAAACCCTTAGCTATAAGACGCCAATTCGTATCATCGTAGTTGATGCGATAGTAGCCCGTTGATTGCTTATTGAGAATCAACCAGTCATCGGCGCCAAGTTCATTATCAACTATAGTCATATTTTTGGTATTTAGTAGGTAGTGTGTTGCCTTGGTATTGCGGAAGTCCGCTTTCGAGGGTGCAGCATAATTAAAGGGAACATAGTAGGTTTTCGACGCAGCAATGGTCTTATTGTCATTGTACGCAGTTTGCGTTACGGTAAATGTTTTTGTTGTGTAATCACGTGTGACTGTGAGCAATGGATAACCAAATTGCTGAGACCATGTCGGAAACATAACATCGATGCGCGCCGGAATGTCGACCTTGTGCTCAACCACAGCGCTTTGCATAGCCGCAAAGAGTTGCCATTCCTCTGCGGAACTAAATGCGCTGTGTAAAACAAGAATAAAAATATTGTTGAGCATTGAAAATGTTTTTGCGGCAGCAGTAACAAAAGCCAAATTTATTTTTAATTTCGCTGTATCTTGAGTTTGGCTGTTATTACTTGTGGCAACAACTGTAATCTACTGAGCCAGTACGGCATTATACTCCCATTACTTACTTATCGGTTAAATATTTATTCAAACTTGAGCGAAATACCTCGTCCCCCAACGCATGCTGCCACATGTAGAGCACACAGGCAGGTTTGCCATAGGAAGTAGTGCTATAACGTGCTGATATTTCTGACGGTGTTTGCGCATAATGAGTCATTGGAACCACGAGACCTTGGCCATCCTTAGACAATGCTGTTTGGTAGTCGTCAGTGTGCAACGTTTGATAAACATCCCAATCGGGATATGCCTTTAAATAAAAAAAAAAACAAGAAAGTGAATTTTGGTTAAGTAAAATTTCGAAAGCACCTACCGCATCTACAGCCTCATAGGAGAAAAGTGTAGCAAAGCCTTCTTTGAGCCATAAATATGTCCACCATCTTACAGCAACAAGATTACCAAACCACTGATGAGCGAATTCGTGAGCAATAGTATTTGCTATGTCAGTTTGCGAATCCGTTTTTGATGTCGTTTTATTGAAGAGTAAATATTTTTCAGCATACGTTACTAAACCCCAATTCTCCATTGCGCCACCTTTACCAGGTATTACCACTTGTGCCATTCTAGGTAATGCAAATGGAACTTTATAGTAATCAGCTAAACGTTGCAAGATTAGTATACCAGAGACTAGACCAAATTCGTGTAGACCAACAGCTTCTGGCTGGGTATAGAGCTGGTGTGGTATAGAATTAAGTGATCCTTCAGTGTATATAAAATCGGACACATGGAAGGCAATTAAATATGTGGATACAGTTACATTGGTTTTATTGAAAACAGTGACACCATTTCTGAAAAGTAGAACCAATTTATTACTGGATTAAGTAGTGAAGAATGCAGCCACTTACGAGCTCGCACTTTCGTTCTTCGGCATATTCGATATAGCAGTGTATGAGGGATGATGTTTTATGGTCACTGTGAATGTTGCACGTTTGGCTGGTTCGTCGTAGCAGGGGAAAGCCGTACGAGCATGGACCGGTTCGAATTGGGTGGTTGCCATATAACTGTAAATATCAATATAACAGTTAGTACCGTCAATTTTTTGTTTTTTTTTTCAAATGTCTTACTGTATTTTATTTGAACTATCCGTATAAGAAGGCATGTGAAATCCCGTTGTACCTGTAGCTAATTGCCCTTTATATGCGATGGTCAATGTCCATTTGGTGCCTTTGTTCAAGTTCAATAAAGCACTTCTAGGGGTCAAACTAAGAAAATGTCTCTCTGCCTCATATGACCAATCCATAGGATACTCAAATGCATTTGCTTGTTCTGTACTTTTTATGGTGGCTTGGAAGTCTTCAAGTCGTAATGCATGCAGTACAATAGTTCTTGTATCCTCGATAGCGGCGAGTGAAATTTGAACTCGTCCTGTAAAATTCCTAGTACCGTTATGTACATTTGTGCTTAATTCGATATTGTAGTGTATAGGTTCAGTGTGGTTTGGCAAGCGATAGTTAATATTGGCGCGTCCGCTTATCGTAACATCAAGCACTGGTTCACTTTCAATTATTTGTCTGCCAGGACTTTCACCGTATTTTGGTGGCAAAAGCTCTGATTTTGTTGAAATCACCAAACTAATTGTGATTACGGTCAACGCGAGCACAAACATCAAATTGAATGTACCTCGCGTCATCTCGAAAACTGTACGATCGCACCTCTAAGACCGATGTAGTATTTGGACCTTATTCGGCGTTAGTTTTAAGGTTTCTTTGACGCAAAAATATTACTAAGCCCTATTAGTACTCGTAGTTTGCATTTTTATGTTATTGATAAGGGATACCAGTAAGCCTATTCACTATCTATATGGGTTTTGCAATGGCCATTATTAGCAGTCCGATACACTTTTATAACGCTATAGATTGTGTTTTGGTAATTGCATGGTAATGACTACATATGTACATATGTGCATACAGGGTGTTCAGTAAGTTATGTTTTAACACTAATGTTAGGTCAAACAATGACCACAAAAATGTGGTTGAAATTACCAAATTCCCATAATCTCAAAATTGTGATGAAGAGGTTTCTATTTCAGAATTTTTATGAGGCTCTCTTCAAACAACATCTAATCCAGCTGTTTGCTCATATTTGGAAACATTCCACTCATACTCCGATATTTAACAATGTTTTATTTGTAATTAGATATATATTCAAGTAGTGCACAACTAAAAGCATCATATATGACTGATAATTATTATAATCAATCTGAAGGGTTAATATGAGCTCTGTTCTGCACGTACAAGTTAAGGCAATGAAAATATCTTTACGATTAGTTCCATATGGTCCTATTTCACAGCATATCAATCAATGTGACATAATTTCCACGATGAATGTAAAATAAAGCCATTATGGCATTGTTGCTCTTTTGGTAATATCACGTGTGATGTTTATGTTTCGCATGACATCGCATAAACTAAACCACATTTTTCCGAGACACTGCTGCTGTAGTCCGTTTGCGCGATTTTTACTTCAAAATTTTAATTTTTTATTATTTTTATGAATTTATGTAAATTCCCATCGATTTCACAATGATTGTTAAGAAAAATTGGCGCAGGCGAAAATTTGGAATACAAAAGCGCGATTTTTCATAAATGTCATGCGACTTTATTCTGATGTAGTGTGCGTTGTGATATATGGCTGTATTTATCAAACTTTTATGGTTTTATTTCACATTAATTATTTCACGTAGCGGTAATAATCTTATATTGATTAATATGGGCTTATATCTTGATATGACTTTATTGCACCCCGCCAGGTTGTTACGCTGTGCAGTTAATTTAGGTTGCTCTCATACAAGTTGTATGTACATGAGACATTTTTGACAGAAAATTGCCGGCGTGCGTTTATATATTAGGTTGGGCTGTAAACGTGATGTTCATTTTAGCTTTAGCTGTTGTTGTTGCATTGATCACTGGTTACGATTAGCAGGGTCGACGGCTATTGAATTTCAACCACGAAAGAACTCTAATTTGAATAAATGCATAAAATTTAACTCATATTGAAAGAGTGGATGGTGCCACGTCCATATATTTTTTTGTTTTGTTTGTGCTTCATTAAAGTTCGAATTTTTTATCGATCTCTGTGAAATGGCATAGGCCATATATGAATGTATGTACATATAGTAGGCCGGGTCGATTTGTGGGGAGGCAAAAAATTGCTCTGTGAAAATCATATTCTAGGGATCAAAATAAGAAACTTTGTTGAAGGAAGCATACCTCTAAAACGAATTCTGATGTTCCCCAATTTGGGTCGAACTTTTGGGTAGAGGGCCATGGCGTATGAGTGACATTACATTGAATACGATTTTCACAGAGCAATGAGCGATTTTTAAATCGACCCACCCTAGTGTGTATGTAGATAAATAAATTTTTTGGGGATCCAACTTGTGAGCAGGCGACTTATAATTGATCGTGACAAAAACACGAATTTCTCAAATCCAGGCCAGCGATAGCTAGTGATTGTTTAAAATAGATCGGCCTCTGGAGCACTTTCTGGAAAGAAGTCATCCCATACTTTAAACGCTATCTTTATATAGCAATTCAATTTAAAGAAAATCAAGCCGTGTATACGATTGTTTTAAATAGGGCGATCCCAGCTCCACTTCCCTAAAAAAAACTTTACAGAAACATTCAGCGGACACCTACTTATATACATATAATTAACATTTGAAGAAAATCAGCGGAGTAGTTTGGAGCCCATAAACCACATACATACATCCTATTTTATATTAAGTTTCAATCCCTTAGGTCAATAAAATTCCTAAATTCAGAAAATTCCCAGCTTCAAATTAATTTTAGAAATTTATAGATCCGTGCCTCCACCTAGCGAGATTTGTGGCACGAAATATTATTACTTTTTCACATAGTTCTGAAGCATGCGTCCAGTTACGAGTCTGTAGTTATCGGGAAGTGTGCAAGGTACTGCAGGGCATTTCATTGTTGATCTATGTGACAAGTTTCAATACTCTTACCGGGAAATTACTTTAAAATCAAACGCAAACTGTTTACGTTTGTTTGAGCATGTCCTATGGAGAAGTCTCTCCATTACAATTACTTAATTGTACCCATTTCTACTCGAACGGGTACGAGAGCACTAATCCACTTTCCACTAATCAACTATCTACATAAAATTCTACAAAACTTGCATTTCACTTATGTTTGTATATTTAATCATAGCCAATTTTAGACTGTCACAATACGAATATTTTTTACACAATAGCCTTATTTCATAGCACTCCTTGTCTTACTGCACTACCGTTCCCGAGAAAACTTTTAATAAATGACATAACCGGTTCGCGATTTTTATCCAACCAGTCAAAGTTCAATTTTATATTTGCTTTTACAGTGGCCTCCAAGTTAGGGTCTACCAAGCTGCTGCCCTTAACTTTGGCTACTAGATCCAAAATCTAAAAAAAAGAGGGCAAGTTGGAATTTTTTTTATTTTATTAACATTTCTATACCGTCATTTACCTTCTGCTGTTGATTAATATTATTCACATAGTTAGCCATTTCAACTATATCTTTGCTGAGTTGGTTTAGGCTGCCTGTTTCATTAGAAAGTTTTCCGTATGCTTCCCAATTATTGCTAAGAAAGTCAATGCTAACCAGCAGACCAAGTTCACTTTTGGAATACGTATTTTCCAAGATTGAGGCGCGCGTCGCATCGTCCAATGTGCTGTTCACATCGATCGAGAGTTTAACAAACTTTTGTAATTGGTTAACCTTTTCTGAACAACCCAATCCAAGGAGTATAAACTGATCACTCGTTTTCACGAAATCATTGAAAAAGTAATTATAATCATTATCATTGGACTGCCGTAGACCATTACAATAGGCTTGACGTTTTACGTTTGGTTCAATTGCAATGCCCTCATTGATAAATGCTTTCAACTTCTCATTGGCCTCTATGAGACAGTCCATCACACCAGCTAAACATGCAAGATTAACCGCCCTATTTCGGGTAAATTTACGTAACAGCTGTTCTCCAGGTACTTCATAAACACCCAACGTATCGAAAATATTGGTCACCAGTGATGCTATAAATTGTTTGAGTTCATTGTATTCGGAGTCTCCGCTAAGGTATGCATTGTAAGTGGTTAAGATAGTAAAACCACTAAGCCAAGGAGCATACTGATCCTCGCCAGGTAGATATGTCAATAGCTCTAAAATAATATCATTCTTCAGACGCTCGCTTTGTACAAATTCGAATGCATCGTCTAGGAGCTGTGCTCGGTTGCGTGGATGTATACTATTGGGTTGTTGTATGAGGCCTTGAGCAATAAGATGCCAATTCTTATCATCGTAGTTAATACGATAATAGCCAGTCGATTGTTTATTTAAAATCAACCATTCATCAGCGCCAACTTTGGCATTGGATATTGTAAGTGGTGAGCTATTTTGCAAATAGTTTGTAGCTTTGGTATTGGTAAAGTTCGCTTTTGAGCGCGTGGCATAATTGAAGGGTACGTAGTATATTTTAGAAGATACGATTGTTTTGTCATAATTGTACGCTGTTTGTGTGACCGTAAATGTCTTTGAGGTATAATTACGGTTCACTGTAAGCAACGGATAACCAGTTTGATGGGTCCAAGTGGGAAACATAATGTCTATGGGAGCAGGAAGCGAAACTTTGTGCTCATCAACAGCGCTTTGTAATGCTGTAAATAGTTGCACTTCCTGTGCGGGACTATAGGCGCTATGTAGTAAAAAGGTACAAGTTATTATAAGATCTTTATGTGAGCACATTAGGAACTTACTTAGCGTTTAGGTATTTAGTTAAACTTGAACGGAAGACGTTATCACCCAAGGCATGTTGCCACATATGGAGTACACAGTTAGGTTTAGCATAAGACGACGAGTCATAACGCGCAACTATTTCCTCAGGGGTTTGCACATAATGAGTCATTGGTACCAGTTCCCCTCTACCATCGCTAGATAATGTTGGTATGTATTCATCGGTATGCATGATTTGAAAAATATCCCAGTCGGGATGAGTCTATAGTTTAAACGAAAAAAAAGAAGAAATTAAGAGAAATCGCATTCAACCAAACACCTTGACCCACTTTATCCACAGTCTCGTAGGAGTATAGTTGAGCAAAGCCTTCTTTGAGCCATAGATATGTCCACCATGCGATCGAGACATGATTACCAAACCACTGATGCGTGAATTCGTGCGCAATAAGCACTGAGAGATCTACTAGGAGACTGGTTGTTGATGTGGTATTATTGATGAAGTAATCTAATTCACCATAAGTTATCATTCCCCAATTTTCCATCCCTCCCATCTTATCAGGTATGATCACTTGTGTCATTTTTGGTAAGTCGTAAGGCACTTTGTAATATTTGCTTAAATATGCTAGCGATATCATGCCATACATTAGACCGTAATTGGTTTCGGGAAGTGCTTCTGGTTTCGCATATACGCGTTGTGGAATTGAATCTTTTTCGCCTGCTATATATTTATAGTCCGACACGTGGAAGGCCACTAAGTATGTAGGCATCCTATATATAGACTTTTCGAAAACAGTAACACCATTGCTGAAAATACAAGATTTTTAAATAAAAACTTTCATTCCTCTAGAGTCTAGATTATTGCTACGCACGAGCTTGCGCTTTTGTTCTGAGGCATATTCGATAAAGCAGTGTATGAGGGATGATGTTTGACGGTCACTGTAAATGTTGCACGTTTGGCTGGTTCGTCATAGCAAGGAAACGCCTTGCGTGCATAAATCTGTTCAAACTGTGTAGTTGCCATATAACTGTAAATATCAATATAATTCTGATCAATTTCAAAAATTTAACATAATAAGTATTCATTTCAAAATTCTTACTGCACTTTCGATGAACTATCGGTATAAGATTGGATGTAAAATCCCTGTGCATCGGTAGCCAATTGTCCTTTATACGTTATAGTCAAAATCCATTTTGTACCTTGTTTGAATGTTATGCTTGTATTTTTAGGAGTCAAATGTAAGAACTGTAGTTCGGTATCGTATGTCCAATCCATCGCATTCTCCGCTGCATTTGCTTGATCTGCACTTTTTATAGTGGCTTTAAAATCTTCCAATTGCAGTGCATGCAGTACAACAGTTCTTGTATCCTCGGTAGCGGAGAGTAAAATTTGTACCAGTCCTGTAAAATTCGTAGTACCGTCATGTACATTCGTAGTTACTTCGATATTATAGTGTATAGGTTCAGTGTTGTTTGGCAAACGATAGTTAATATCTGCGCGCCCTGTTATCAGACCACGTAAACTTGGCTGCACTTTGGTGATTTGTCTGCCATATTTGGGTGGTAAAATGTCTACGCTTGTGGATGTCGCTAAACCAATTACGAGTGTGCTCAATGCGATGAAACACACAAAAATAACTTTGGAATCACAAACAATCATTTTGAAAACTTTCAGGCCCGAATTCTAAACGCGAAGTGGCCTGAAGTCAATAAACGAGTATTCTTTTTAAAGATTTTTTCGGGCCTATAAACTAATAAGGATTTTACGATATTTATCGCTCACTTTTATCAGGTTCAATTTTTACGATGTTTTTCGTTTATGGACAACTGGCACATGTTAATTAGACTTCTTTACAAGTTCTAGATCGATCTAACCCAGCATACAAAAAATAGGTACTCAGAATTTTCAAGTATCAGTGCAACACATTTAATTTTTTGTTTACAAAGTGTCCATTCTGCGCACCAATTCTTTCCACAGTATATCGGCGACTGAGTGGAAGATCAAACAATTTCAAAATATGTTTCAAAAATCTGAAAATTTCTATGAAGAACGCCCCGCGCCTCTAGCTTTTAAGAACGCCATTCAATTCAATAATTTTTTAGCTGAGATAGGGTGTTATGAAATCAATTTTAAGAAAGGGTGTTTTTGAACCAAGTGCTAAGGAAGAGTTTTATTTTAAACCAGTAAGGAAATGGCTGTTCTCGGCTGTGGAGCCGGATTTGCTATCACACAATGTTATCAGATAACACTTTTAAATGGGACTGAAGTAGTTTAAGAGTGGGATTTATATTGGAACGATGTTTGTAAACAAACAAAAATTGACAAGGGATGACGGAAAATCGTTCCAATATAAATCTAGCATTCGCCCTGTCGGAAAAACAGAAAATAAAAATAACTTAGTTTAAGAGTGACATTATACCTCCCATAATTGAATATATTTTGAAAAACTCATTTAGGATGTCTTACTAATTATCACATCTTTTGTTTCCTAGAACTTATTACAGATAAAAATTTTATATCATTTATTAGATTACAAATCTAAGGCCAAATAAATAAAAAGAATCAATTAAAAAGCCGTGCAGAAGTAATATCAGAATTACCTTCTTTTGTTCTAGTTTCGCTTTATGTCGGTTATAACGATTATTGTTTTTAAATTTTGGTTTTAAGAGCAATACGAGCAGGCATAATTTGGCTTATCACACCCATCACATACATATATTCTAACAAAATGAAGTTATATGAGTTAAAATCCATTTGGTTGGAAAGTGGATTAGTTCTTTCGTATCCAATCGGTTATAAACGTGTCAATTTGTCTCTCCATAGGACATGCTCCCATAAATGTGAACACTTCAGCCCATACAAAGTGATCAGAACTGTTATGTGTCGCATTCTCCTTTGCGACTCGTCCCGGATTGATCTTAGACTAATCTATTTTTTGCAGGGATACTATCAAGTTGTTTTAGTTAAAGGATGGAAGCCATCCAACGCAAGGCTCCAAAGTACTATAACAACTCGTACACGTATATTTAAAGGGTGGGCTTGTGACCAGAGTCCACTGGTTTGCATCACACAAGGCGGTAGGTTAATTCAATATATCTCAGCGAGGATTGAAACGGTTCGATTTTAACATGAGACAGTTGGAAGTTGATGCTGCATCGTTCAAAGTTCAATCATCTTTTATCTACACACAGAGAAGGAGTTAGTGAAATACTTTTTAATAAAAATAGTTGTATAATGAAAGTGTGACGACTTTTAGGTGAATCTTCATCTAAATAGGGAGCATACGTTTAAGAGGCGTGAAAGGATGTACGTATAATCGATTCCAAGCATTTTGAGTACATCAGAAGATGACGAGCATATAGTGGCCCCAGATCCAAGTGGCGGGACAAGTAAAGCAAAAATGTTTGGAAAAAGTGGCCATGAAAAAACTTCATCTGTGTTTGCAGATACTAATTGGAGTCTGAGGTCCCACCTATTTGTATAAGTAGAACAGCATACAAATCAGTAGAGAAGATTGTTCCAAATTCATTTTCTAATTGGTTGCTTTTTTTGTAGAAGAAACTCCAGCTAGTATGCAGAATAAATTACGAGGTTGCCCCTACTGGTTGGGGCCTAGAATATGCCCGCGGTAGGCATACCGGTCGTAAGAGGCGACCAATATGCACAAAGGTAATGATGTGCAACTCGATGGTTGATCTACGGATATGATGCCTCCCACCTCTCATTACCCATATTCTCTTTCCTTTCGGAAGGAGGGATGACATGACCTAGAAGGCTGCACTGGTCATACCAAATCGCTCCCACGACAGTCGGGCAGTAGCGCAAGGGAGTACCGGAGCGTACTGGATTCATATCCGGCCAAGGACTGTTATTTCGACAACACTCCCAAAAACCTTCGGGGAGTGATTTTGTTGTTAAAACAACAACAACAACACGGGGTTGCCCAAATGTAAAATTCATAATAGATTTCTTCCCAACAAGCTAAGTAAAGTTAACATTTGTTTTTTAAAGAGCTTTCCGAAAAATGTATAGAATTTACAAAATTGTTGTTGTTAGCAGATTGCAGAAGTGATCAAGATGCAGCTATAATATTTTTTTTTAAGTTCTTATTCTCATGTGAAATCTTTTATGACAAGATTTTAAAATATTTAAAGTTAAAAAAAAAATTACATTAGATTTTTTGTAAACATTTGTATTTGACTTTTAAAGTAAAATTATTTATAGGAGTTCGTACACTTCCAAATAAATTATAGGTGAAAAAAGTTCCATAGAGCTTATTGTAGCAAGTTTACTTAAAACTATTTTTAAAAACATTTTAGAAATGCTTATTGTGTTTTAACTACCCTGCTGCTCTACACACATTTTTTAAAGAGGGCTCACAGTTTCATTGGTGTGCTAGTCTCCTTAAGCAGAGATTCTTTTTTATTGTTGAAAACTCCGCAAGGTTGATAAGGACAACAAAAACTTGTATATGCATGTATGGGGAAATATCAATAAACTGGCCTGTCGTGTTTAAGAAAATTGGTTTTTCGATATCCTGTTTTTATTCTGTAATTTCTTATATTCCATTTGAAGTAAGTATTAGTTCTATCATTTCTCTCTCAAAAACTTTCGTATACAAATTACGATAATATCAAAGCAAGCGCCATAAACACAGATAAAAGCGACGCGCTGAGTGCTGCATTACCATTGGAACGATAACTTTTAACGTATGATATAATCGGTTCGCGATTTTTAGCCAGCCAATCAAAGTTCACCTTCATGTTCGTCTTCACTTCGTCCTCCAAGTTTGACAGTACGAAACTGCTGCTTTTAACTTTGTTTACCAAGGCTATAATCTGAAATTAAGGATGCCAGTAAAAAGAGTAAAAGCTTTTTCTTTTAGTTAAATCTTTCAATGCTTACCTTTTTCTCTTGATCTCTATTATTCACATAGTTAGCCATTTCAACTATATCTTCGTGGAGTGGATTATTTTTGTCTGGGCTGCCAGATAGTTTGCCGTATGCTTCCCAATTAGTATTGAGAAAATCAATACTAACTAACAGGCCCAATGTACTTTTCGAGTAAGCACCTTTCAATATCGACGTGCGCGCTGTGTCGGTCAACGAATTACTTAAATCGATGGTGGTGCTAACAAACTTTTGTAATTGTGCCTCATTTTCAGAGCAGCCCAGCGCACTGATCAAATACGAATGATAACTGACATCGCGCGAATAAATCAAATCATTGAGAATGTAATTGTAGTCATTATCGCTGGAATTGCGCAGACCATGACAATAGGCTTGCTCCTGTAGATTTGTTTCAATGGCAACACCATTGTGAATGAGTGCTCTCAACTTCTCATTGGCATCCGTGAGACAAGATTCTAGTCCAGCTAAACATGCGAGATTAACAACTCTATTTCGTGTAATTTTTCGTAGCAACTGCTCGCCAGGTACTTCATTAATACCCAACGTTTCGTAAATGTTACCAACTAGTAGTGCACAATATTGTTTGAATTCATTGTAGTCGGGGTCACCGCTGAGGTATGCGTTGTAGGTAGTTATGATCGTATATGCAGCATACCAAGGCGCATACTGATCCTCACCAGGTAGATAGGTCATCAGTTCTAAAAGAATATTTTGCTGTAGTCGTGCAGTGGATACGAATTTGTAGGCATCATACAAGAGTTGAGCGCGATTACGTGGATGTATTCTGTTCGGACGATCTACCAAACCCTTAGCTATAAGACGCCAATTCGTATCATCGTAGTTGATGCGATAGTAGCCCGTTGATTGCTTATTGAGAATCAACCAGTCATCGGCGCCAAGTTCATTATCAACTATAGTCATATTTTTGGTATTTAGCAGGTAGTGTGTTGCCTTGGTATTACGGAAGTCCGCTTTAGAGGGTGCAGCATAATTAAAGGGAACATAGTAGGTTTTCGACGCAGCAATGGTCTTATTGTCATTGTACGCAGTTTGCGTTACGGTAAATGTTTTTGTTGTGTAATCACGTGTGACTGTGAGCAATGGATAACCAGATTGCTGAGACC
Source organism: Sphenella marginata (assembly GCA_951509765.1). Classification (NCBI taxonomy): domain Eukaryota; kingdom Metazoa; phylum Arthropoda; class Insecta; order Diptera; family Tephritidae; genus Sphenella; species Sphenella marginata. Next base: position 98,708,240 of record OX608079.1, read on the forward strand.
ATGTCGGAAACATAACATCGATGCGCGCCGGAATGTCGACCCTGTGCTCAACCACAGCGCTTTGCATAGCCGCAAAGAGTTGCCATTCCTCTGCGGAACTAAATGCGCTGTGTAAAACAAGAATATCAATATTGTTGAGTATTGAAAATGTTTTATGTTTTCTGCGGCAGCAGTAACAAAAGCCAAATTTATTTTAATTTCGCTGTATCTTGAGTTTGGCTGTTATTACTTGCGGCAACAACTGTAATCTACTGAGCCAGTACGACATTATACTCCCAGTACTTACTTCTCGGTTAAATATTTATTCATACTTGAGCGAAATACCTCGCCCCCCAACGCATGCTGCCACATATGAAGCACACAAGCTGGTTTGGCGTAAGAAGACGCGTCATAGCGCGCTTCTATTTCGGGCGTCGTTTGTGCATAATGCGTCATTGGAACCAGACCATCACCTTCATCCTTTGTTAGTGCTTGTTGATAAGTACTAGTGTGCATTGTCTGATAAACGTCCCATTCAGGATAAATCTGCGATGCAAGTATAAAACATGAAAACATAAATTGTTAAAAGATTTGTTGTAAAAATGAAAGAACCCACTTCATTTATCGCCTCGTATGAATAAAGCGTAGCAAAGCCTTCTTTAAGCCATAAATATGTCCACCATCTGACTGCCACATGATTACCAAACCACTGATGGGCAAGCTCGTGCCCAATAATATTTGCATCGGAAAGTTGAGAACTAGTTGTTGCTGTGGTTCTGTTATAGAGTAAGTATTTTTCATCATAAGTAACCAAACCCCAATTTTCTGTAGCGCCACCTTTGTCAGGTATTGCCACTTGTACCATTCTTGGTAGAGCGTATGGCACATTGTAATAGGCGGCTAAATGTTTTAGTACCAATATACCCGTCAGTAGAGTGTATTCGTGTAGATCAACAGCTTCTGACTTGGAATAGAGCTGATGTGGTATTGAATTTAATGCACCTTCAGTACCTTCATAATCGGACACATGGAAGGCAATCATATATGTAGGTACAGTCACATTGCTCTTATTGAAAACTGTGACACCAATTCTGAAAAAAAAAAAATATTTTTTACTACTTGATTAACTTGTGACGGCTTCTACTTACGAGCTCGCACTTTCATTCTTGGGCATATTCGATAAGGCTTTGTATGAGGGATGATGTTTAATGGTCAATGTAAAAGTGGCGCGTTTGGCTGGTTCATCGTAGCAGGGAAAAGCCAAGCGCGCATGTGTCGCTTCGAATTGCGTTATTGCCATGTAACTGTAAAATAATGAATACATTCTTAAAGTTGTCGGAAATTCGAGTTGACATAATCATCCCAATTCTAAATATTGTCGGGGACATATTATGCTACCTCCATTAATACGTTGCCCCTAGGTAGAATAATAATTGGAAACGAATTGTAGAAATAAGCTGTTTTTCGCAATTGATATTTCATGGAGAACTGCTATTTTTGTTAAAGGAAGTGTAATTAAATTAACGGGAACGATTTTTTTTTGTTTTTTTCGTATTCCAGGTTTTTTGGATCTTCTAGGTGGATGGCTGTTTCAAGACGAGCCCAATTCAACAAAAGTGGTTCGCACAAGAATCACCTCAAAGCAAATAGTCGACTGTTTTTTCGGAAAATCGGTCCACGTTCCACTAGATAACCTTGAAACGATCAATTCTGAGTGGTATACAACCTTTTGTGTATCAAAAGTTTTTGTAGAATTAAAGAAACCCAACCGCCGAGGACAAAACATTCTTTACCAATGCGAGCTCTCTCGTATCGATTCACACAAGAGAGTTTTTGTGGACTGAAAAGATCGAAATGATGGGTCATCCGGATGGGATGGATGAAGAGTATGTTGGAAAACAATAAAACTCTTTTCCTTAATATTTGACTGTGTTTACATTATTAGGCGCAAAATATTAAAGGCGACCCTCGTACCTGCCTGATGTGTTTTAATAGAAAAATTAAAAAGTCTAATTGGGGACTTTATATAAAAATAGAGGTATCCCGGGAATTGATGGTTTAGTGTTGATCTCTAATTGTTGCGTGTTACCTCGACTTAGACTATTTAGGAATGTATATTTAGAACTGGGTTGAATATGTGCATTAGAGCGTATCATGGTGTACGGAAGAAAAAAAGTTATGAGGTTTTAAAAAAAAATGTTTTTAATTTTTGCCACCCTGTAAAAAAAGCGAAATTTGTTTTTTTTTCTATAATTTCTACATTGATACATTTTTAGAAAGGTCACCAAGGCAACATTACATCCATAGCAACTTTTAGCCAATCATACCAAGTTCAGCTATTATTCCGTATTTAATTTATTTTAAATTTTTTTTAATGCAGGGTGTTCGTTTTAAATAAATTTGAATGAAAGTTAAATTTGGTGGCTTATATCAAAGAAATATGACATGGGTTAAAACCTTTACAACAATATATTGCTCGTTGAAATCAAAGACCAAATAAAAAAGTTATAAGCAAAAACCGAATTTCGCTGTTTTTACAGGGTGCCGGAATTTTTTTTTTTCCATTTTTGAAATCTCAACAAGTAAACATTCTAACCAGGGGGAATTTTTTAAACTTTTTTTTGGCGATACGCTCTAATGTGCATGCGTAATGATATTCTTACTGAATTTTGTTTGAACTATCTCTGTAGGAAGGCATGTAAATTCCCGCTCCATAGGTATTTATTAGCCCTTTATAAGCAATAGTTAACGTCCAATTGGTGCCTTTCTTTAAATTTACATTTGTATTTGTAGGCGTCAAGCTAAGAAACTCTCTTTCCGGTTCGTATGATAAATCCAACGCATACTCAGCCCCAATCGCTTGATCTGCACTCTTTATCGTGGCTTCAAAATCTTCGAGTTGTAGCGCATGAACCACAATCGTTCTTGTATCCTCAATAACTTTAAGCAAAATTTGAACTCGACCTGTAAACTCTCTAGTACCGTTGTGTACATTTGTGCTTATTTCGAAATTGTAGTGTATAGGTTCAGTGTTGTTTGGCAAGCGATAGTTGATATTGGTGCGTCCGCTTAGTGCACTACGAATCCTCGGTTTAACTTCTGTGATTTGGCTGTTAACACTTTCATCGTATTCAGGTGGCAAGAGTACCGTTTGTGCGGAATTTATCAAACTAATTACCAGTAAGGTCACAGTAATGAAACACTCAAAATTCATTGCTTTTTCACCGCGTATCATACCGTGTACTAGTACTGTCCGGATAAAATTCTAAACTCAAAGTAACCTGCACGCCCGTTATAAAGATTTTCCGTTGCAATAAAGTAGATAGGCTTTATCAGCAATAGCAGTTCTAATTTAGTTATCGATTACTATCTACAACAAATACATTGTGGTTTTGCACTGCTCATTTATGACTTATAGATTAATTTTGATATCATTAGATTAATGTTGTGCCGTACTTAATTATTATTTTTTTTTATCAAAGTTGAGCAATGGTGCAACCCAGTTTAGTTAAAAATTCAGTTGAAAAGTTCGAACAAGTCTTTCGATTGGATCTGTAATACAGCACCTGCTAAATTTGCTATAACTTGTATATTTACTAACCGATTATAAGAAGAAACGGCAGTAACACAGGAACCTCAACAGAGGTCTATAACAAAAACACTGTGCGATGATACGAACCCACTTGAGTTGACGGAATCATTTTAAGAACTAACAAAACTCTTTTTAGTACATTTTATTGATTTATTTGTTGTGCAGATTTATTAAATACTGGTCACAAGTCATAAAGACCTGTCGCTTTATTACTTCGAAGGTATCAAGAGCTTTGGTCAGGTGAAGTGACACGACAACCGTCCTGTGGTTTGGAGCGTGTTGGTTCAAACCTTAATTAATTTGTGTCATGGCGTTGAGAGGGGGTGTCGTGTTGTGCGCTTTTTGAAACCCATGTTGAAGCTTTCCCAGATGTAGTATGGGAGCAAAATGGTATCGCTAGCTGCCCTGATTTTAGTAGGAGAACTACCACGGCTTGTTTCCAGATCTCAAAGATGACGAAAGTAGTTAGAGAGATGTTAAGAAGAGCCACTTAGTAGCTCTGCCTCGTTGACTGTCCGACGTATTTCCGCGTTACGATCTTTAGGTTTGGGATATGCGGAATTGATGAGTCCCACTTGGTAACGTTCTCTTGCCATGAGCGCTGCTTTCGCGGGGAATTTCGGATAAATTTCCGCGATCTTCTAGCAGGAATGAAGCGAACGGAGGCTGACCTTGTGGAACTCTCGTTCTCCTTGGCGTACGTCTGTCGATGTGGGTAAGTCAGTAGTTATGAAGTCGGCCAGCTGTGCTGGAAATGATAAACACGGGAGAAATTTTTTCAAAGTAATCAACAGTAAGGTTATATAGTTTAAAAGCTGGCCTGATACATTTCCAAAGAGAGGAAGGTCGAGCTTCTCCCCTAATTTGCGGTGTACTGATTAAAATTTTTCTACCTAAAAGGTTTTTCATGACAGCAATACTCTCGGAGGGCGACCCACGAGGGGTGGTGTGTGTCAAATGCTACGACTGCCAATAGAACGCACTAAAAGAATTTATTCAATTAAAGTTTTTTTTTCATTTTAGAAACGAAGTTCGGGCTACTAAACGATTATAAAAGCAATTTTTTTGTTTTTTTTTACAAATTTTAATTTAAGTAATTTAATTAAGCAGTAAAGTGTGTTCTTTATAAAAGAAGTGTACTTAAATGATAGAAATAATCTCAACTCCCTTTCTTCACAAGCATCTTTCTCACAAACTTCCCTGCCACGCGAAACAATCGTCCTATCTGTGCGGCGCTACTATGCGCACCCAAAGATGCTGCGAACGTAGATTGGTGATGTCGTTTGAGCCATTCGTAAATTTGATTGTTGAATTTCTCAAGGAAAGTTTCACTAATTTTGACTTTCTTACCAATACGTGGCGAATCGGAGGCAATAAGGCTGTCTTGACGTCCTACTTTCTCTAGCTCAATAGCAATTTTACTACGTAGATCTAGAAACTGTAAAGAGACAGATATTTCAATTTAAATTTGTTTGGACGTCAAACCCAAAAGCTTTCTTATTTACCATATCACGTTGCAGCTTCGGCATGTATTCAGCAATGCGATTAAAGTTCTCAACAAATATTTGCGAACGGCAAAGCCCACGGTAATTTTTCTCAAAGAAATCCCACATAACCGGTCTTGCGGCAAGATTACTTTTGAATAAATAAAACAAATACATCATGGATTCACTGTCATTCATAATGCTTTTTGTGGAATTCTCGCTTAACAAGAGATTGAGATATTGCTGAAGATGTGTGGTGCTCTGCGTACAACGCAGCGAATAAATGAGATCATCATTGAAGAGTGTTTCACGCTCTGCTTTAGCGAATATATTCAGAATGGCATTGAATTCTTCATCGCTGAGATATTTCACGCCCAAACAAAGTATTGTTTCATACATGGCATAATAGCTCATATCGTGACCAAATTTAACATTGCCGAATATGTAGTCACGTGCGAGCTTGTGAGTATAATCTAGACATTCGCTTAGATCAACCAAGCAAGCCATTTCCATGACTTTTCCTCTAGCCAACAAATCGGTGGTTGTGAGATTTTCATGGGATGGCATTTCGAAGAGTCGCTTAAACAACGGTCTAATCAGCTGGCGTACAAAGTGATTGTATAGCTTGTGTGAGATGGTACCGTAAAGATTCTTGCCTAGAAATACAATTGTATCGGCCACTTGATTCCATGGTATAAGATCATCCTCGTATTGTAGATATTGTAATAGTTCGAATATAACATCCACCGATTGTATTTCGTTGTTTTCAATCAAAGGTCCCAAATCTTGAAATATCGATGCACGATTTAGAGGATGTATAAGCGTATGATTGGCGTGTAGTTGCTTAGCAATCAGCCAGAGATTTGCATCATTGTAGAGCACATGATAGAAGCCTGTTTGTTGCTTATTGACGATCAACCAATCATCGTTGCGCAATTCAATGCCCAATTCGTTTGCGTTTAGCGTCACTTCAGGTATGGGTGGCATGAAATAATCGACGCGCGTACGCTCAAAGTCCGGTTGAGATGCGCTTGCAAAGTTCAATGGTATCCACCAATGTTCGCTAGTATTCTGATCTTTTGAACGTTGCCGTATGGTGATGGTATTCTTTTCGTAGTCACGCACAATACAAACTATCGGTATCCATTCACTATGCGTCCATGAGTGCATAATATTGCCAACGGTATGTTGACTCCATTCTAGATGACTAAATGCAACATCCTGCGCAACGGCTGCTTGTAATTCATTGAACAGATCCGTCTCGTTGGCCACAGCATATTGACTTAAAAGAGGTGTAAAGATCTTCATATTATATGTTATTGATCAGTTCGTGTTATTTAAATTATATATTGACTTTACTTCAATGCAGTAAAACTTACTATTTACTCAAATACTGGCTAATTCCACGCACAAACGTTTTCTGGTTGAAAGCATGATGGAACATTTTTATAACGCAGGCGGCTGTAATGGGAAAAATGTACAGATCAGAGACACAACTTTAGATATACCTACGTTTCTTCATATCAATATTCATTACCAGTTGTGTTCTAGCCTACCATATGTTCAAATTTTAAGTAAAATTTTAGTAAATATTGATAGTTAGGTTCGAAGAACCCTGGCTAATAATTTGCTAACCGTAGTTTATCCATCCAGTGGTATGGTGTCCAGTATACTTGCTTTTTTAAAAAGTAGTGATAGAGGATGACACGAATAACCTATATAAGCTCATGTGAATTTCACTTTCTGAATTTTTACTTTCTGAATGTTTAGAAAGGCTACTTTGCCAAAGAACCTTACAAATATTTATAGCAACTCCTATTTAAAGAATTTGATTTTGAATTCTAAAGAAAAAAAAATTGGTCACCAAAGGGTTAACGGATAATTACTTGTGTTATAACGCTAAACGTACCGGCAAAAAAATTAATTTAGAAATTATAAAAATAAAAACTTAGGTCACCAATGGGTTAAGGCATGGTGTATAATGGGTTAAAACGCTTCAAATCAACTACTTAAGCCCGTGTAAAACTATTTTGATGTGAAAAAATTTGTTTTCAGAGTTAAAAGAAAATTGCGGTCGTCAATGGGTTAACGTATGGCCGCTCATGGCTTATAATTTTAAATATTTACCAATTATGTAAGTGCAGCACAATTCAATCAAACCTAACCAAAAAATCATTCATAATATCGTTATAAAAATAAAAATGTAGATAACAAGTGGGTGGGTGGGTGGTGGTGGGCATGACCGTAAATATGTTTCTGAATTTTTCCTTCTGACTTTTGGTTTCTGAAAAATGATCTTTGAAAAAAATTTTCCTAAAAATTGTATTTCTGAATTTTTTCTGTCTGCATTTATGGGGGGCACCTCGTCAAGTATTGACACTAATCTGAGTCTTCTTAGTTAGGAAATGAGATATAAGTAGCTATGTCAAATACTTTTCCTGAACGTCAGGGAATATCTAGAACTTTTCCGACACCTTACGATGTTTGGATTCTCTCTTGTTGCAATCACCAAGATTATTAATTATGTGTGACCTACAGGCCGATCGCAAACAAAGCTTCTAAAAACTGCGTTGTCTCCAGGTAGTTGTAGGATAAAAAAAAGTACGTTCAGAGTAGCTAGTAACCCTCTTTCCCGGAAACAAATGCCCATTCATAAAATATTTTTAAAACTGCCAAGACCTATCCTAAATCAGATTTTTGAAAAATTGTTATGACATTGATTACTTACCTCTTTGATAGGATATAATGTCAAAGACTGATAATATTTCCGACTCTTTTTCCACGTAGTACGTCATGGGTCGTACAGTCATGTAGTTGTAGCTGTAGGCACGCTCAGCTATATCGGTGAGAAAGAAATCCATAGTTTTATATTCCGGATAGAGCTAAACAAGAAAACAAAATGGCAATCAGTTGTGACATTCGTTGATATTTCAAAATTGTATATATTTGTATATATGTTCTTACCAAATCCGTTACAACATAACCAAAATATGTAGCAAATCCCTCATTCATCCATGCGTATGTCCACCATTGTGGTGACACCAAATTACCAAACCATTGATGTGCGATTTCATGATTTTGTGTTAGTATGTCTTTCAATTTTTTATGCAAGTCAACACCGTCTTGATCTATCAAATTGTCCTCTTTGTAGGTTATTAAACCCCAGTTTTCCATGGCTGAGCCATAGTTTTTCTTTAAAGCGATATGATCCAGTTTTGCCAAAGGATAATCAATTCCAAAATAATCCTCCAACATAGCCACCGTGCGCACAGCATTTTTTAAAGCTCTGCGTCCCTTATCAGCGATACGAGGTGATGTGTAGATGCGTTGATTGACACCTCGATACTCTTCCGAAATGTACTCGAAATTGGAGATGACAAAGGCTACCAGGTAAGTTGAAATCGCGGGCGTTGTTTGAAATGTGGTTGTCACCATTGATGCATCACTGTGAAAATGGAAAATGGGTAAACATAAAAGGAGTATTTTATTCGTGAAAAACATCTCATAAACTTGTGTGCAGGAACGTGTGTACAAATTAGACCCAGTTGGAAATTATAAACTCGATTATGTCAATTGGTATTCCATGGCTGTCTAATTTTTTATAAATGAAATCAAAAACTTGATTGAATATGTATGTATAACCATTTCCATGCCCTTAAAGAAATTAACGCCTTGACGTGGCTTCGGATTTTAGGTTAAAATTTTTTTTCAGATTTTTTTTTCAAAAGTATTGGCTCCGTCATTTTCCCAGTATTCAAAACTACGAAATACTATGTCTGTGATTTATTTTTTTTTTAAGGATGGTATTTAGAATTCTATATGAATTGTCCACGAAAGTGCCATGAATTCCAAACTATTCCAATTTATATACGTTTTTCGGAAGGAATCACTTTTACAACAACAACAAAACACTTTAGAAAGTCTATCAGTAAGTTGATCCAATATTCATTCCGAAAGACGTACCTCAGCAGTTCATTAATCGAGGACTGCGGTAAATTTGAAATCATCCTGTAATTCACTTTTACGGTGGTCAAACCCAACTTAAACCCTTCTTACTAAAGTTTCCATAGTTTTCCTACTGAGATATTATGTACACACGCTCACTATCTGTATGTAAAGAACACACACATAAACATATGTATGTATGAGTATGTGATCTGTCAAAATGAATGATGACTCGGATGGATGTATGTATGCTTGAAACGGATGTGCTGATGTCGTATGAGTGTAAATTCGCGGTTTATTAATTGGCTTTTAGAGTTAACCATCGTGTTTGTGTATGAATGTGTATTCGTGTTATTGAATTTTATCTACTTACTTATGACCGGGTGCAGTATTTGCGTCAATGTACGGCTCAAGTTGACGCACCATCATATTTGAGATTGCTGTATAACAATTACTATGCGTAAGACTGATTGTGAAGTTCGCTTTATACGATGGTTCATCGTAACATGGAAAAGCCAAACGTGCACTGGTCGGTTCGAATTGCGTAGCTGTCACATAACTGTAGTGCATGTGTGTGTGTGTAGGTGGAAAGGGGTGGACAGAAAAAATAAAAGCTTTTATTAATGTTGTTTATTAGATTGCAATATACGCCAAATACTGGGTATGAAGATGAGTAAGAGTAAGGAATTTGATTGACTTTCAAGCACATATCACCGGCTTATATGAAATACCAATTGCTTGTAGTCTTCATAGTGATGACTAATTTTTGTATCTTTGGAAGATATTCTGTATTAAGTTATTTTGTTTTTAAATTCCAAAAATCGAAAAGAAAGAATATCTTTATTTAATATCTGGCCTATGAGCAAGAAAATATTTATCTGAAAATACTTTTGAACTATGAAAATTGGATTTAATTTTTTGAGTAAAAAATTAAGCTTTATCTACTACATTTATGCACACTGGAGCGCATTTCGAAAATTTAAAAGAGTTATTTCAAAGCAATTTACATTAGCTTTGTTCACGTAGGTACAAAACTTGCGAAAAAGTATAAGTAAAGCTCTCTCGGGACGCAAAAAGTAAAAAGTTTCAAACGAAAAGGAGTTAGTAAGAACTTGCAACAAAAGCAGCTGTTGCCATTTTGATTGGTTGAAAGTTCAAATTTTAAAATTTTTGTGGATGCTTTCGCTTGTCACGATCAGCTGTTTTTCCCACCGTAAAAACTGTTAGCTCTCTCTCCGTCAATGAAATGTCAAAATGCGCTCTTTCGCTGCAAGTGTTTGTGTAAAAATTTTAAAAAATGTGAATGTAAGCAAACAAAGTTATTACATAGCTCATTTGCATTTAGTTTGACGTTTTCTTTGATCCGAAACTTGAAACGCAATGCGTTCGAAAGAATGGCAAAATGAGTCATTTGGTACAAAAACTTGAAGTAAATAAGTTAAATGTAATAGGGTATGGAAAGGGAAGGTGGGCACCCTGAAGAATAAGGATCTTATATGAGAAGGGAGAGAGCTTGATCTTGAACATGGAGTCAAGTAAATTTATGGGCAGAACAATGTAATGTCGCGAATAACACTATAAGAACCAAGATTAAGCTTTCAGCAACCTAATTGATTTTATATTTAACTGGATCAAAACAGCAACCTGAGCTGACAAGATGCTGTGTATTCAAAAACTAAAATAATGCCGTCACGACGAACTCTGATCCTTTTAAATGCCATTCACAGGCAGTGATCATTGTAAGCTATCCTCATCACATTGCAGATTAAAAATTTAATTGGAATTTTTTGTTTTATTTCGAATTAAGAATTTTATGTGTTTGCTTCATTTGCTTTTATTGGTTGGATTTTCATTTCACACAACTTTCATTGATTGACGATAACGTTATCAGTCTGCTGCTTGTTTGTTTGGAGGTAACTCGCGCGCTACTTGCACACAATCTACCTACATATTATATATATGTACATACATACATTTTTACATATACATATGTATGTATATACTTGTATGTGCAATCGAAAATGTAAACAATTATAACATACATTATTAAGTTGTTTTTTTTTTTCAATCAAATCAAAGGTCTTGTCTGGCAGTGGCATGAAGCTACCACCTACAGTCGTGGCGAATCACAGAGCACACCGTTTTAAAATTGTGGCAAATGAGTAACTTGATTTTGTTGTTTTTTTTTTTTGGCGTGGTGCTGTTAGCGTTCCTGCTTTGCTACTCACACTGTGTTATTTTTCTCGTCACTGTATGTCATCCAATATATCCCAAATGTGTCCTCATGCAGTAAACCTTTAAATAATATTTCTAAACGATAACGTTGACCTGCCTCGAAGGCTTGATAGTTTTGCACAGGATGTATAATCAAAAAACTTGAATGCGCATCATACGAATAAGTTAGATCATCCATATTATCTTCACTTTGTAGTTCACGCATTGTTATCACGAAATCAGTTAGATTCTTTGCGTGTAAAACAATTTCGTTGGTGGACTCACGAATGACGAGTTCAATAGTGGCATTGCCTGTATATTCGAATACTTCATTATGTATGTGTGACGCAATGTGTAGATGATAATGCAGCGGATACGTGGTATTAGGTAGTCGTAATGAACGTGGGATTTGATTGTGACTCGTTAGTAGTGGAGCAGTGTCATTTTTTGTTGTAGCAAATTCATCAACCGACACGCGTTTTACTGGATCTACAAGAGTATCTGTCTCTGTGCCGAAACTTAAGTCGAAAAGTAACAGAACAATGAAAAGCACATTAAAACAGCTTAATTGTTCAACATATGTAATTACACTATTCCATGAGTTTTTCATTTGTAACATTTTACTCAACTACTTTGAATTTGAATGTTTTACTATAAAAAAATAATACTGTACTGCTTAATCGTTTGCAGTTGTTTTGAATTTTCCCGTTTACTAAATGCGAAATCAACCAAACGCTTTTAATTCTCGCCCACAACTGAAATGAAATATGAGTGATCCCTTACCTCTATCTACCCATAGTTCACTAGTGGATCATCTAAACTTTCTCACTGTTTTGTGGTATGCTCTTTCGACATCATAAATAATGAAATGAATGCCACTGATAAGATAACGATTGAGTACATATTTATGGTTTGAACAATATTTTGAGTGATTTTTTAATTTTCGGCCAACTTCGACTTTTTTGTTATTTTCTCATTATTTCTGTTGTTTATGACGTGGTTGAGAAAGAGTAACGCCTCTAGTATGCGTCCATCATTGCAAATAAAATTCCAGCAGCTGAGCATTAGTCACAAAGTATATTAATTTTAATCGAATAGCGGTAACTCGTAGCACGGAATGCTAGTTTTTGGGATGTTCGCAACAAAATTAGTTACATTAATATGAAGTGGTATGTCGCCATATCGCAACCATGTTCGATTTCCGTAGTACTAGTAATTTTTATGATTATATCTCTTTGTTTATTTTGGGAATTTTTTCATTGACAACTTTTTGTTAGAATTCTTGTACACTCTTCAACTCAACCAAGAACAGCTCAAATACTTATTTTGGTTTTTTTTTTTAATATGTATATCTAAAACTTCCAAAAACGGCCGATGTCTAGAGATGACTCAATACTTTGTGGTTTTCCCTTGAAAGTAAACTTGTGTTGTATTCATACGTGTTCTTTTCATACTTTTTCATACATGCTCTTTGGTCGTAAACTCTAAAAGTTTCAAACGAAAGGGAGTCAGTAAAAACTTGCAGCAAAAGCAGATGTTTTAAATTTTTGTTGTTGCTCTTATTTGTCAAAATCAGCTGTTTTTCACTCACAAGTTTTACAGAGTGAAATTCCCACTGTAAAAACGTTTAGCGCTCTCTGTCAATGAAATGTCAAAATGCGCTCTCTTGGTGCAAGTGTTTTGTGTAAACGAACACTTTCTCAGTAAAAATTTTATTAATTTTTGTATACATTTTTTTTGGCATATTTTAATGTAAGTTATTTGTACGTTTTTTAATACTTTTTCGATAAATTTTTGGGTGCATTTAGTAAATATTTTCCAATTCCTTTTGTAATTCTTTTTAATTCGGAACAGGTTTTTCCCAAATATTATATTAGAATGGTTATTCTTTTCTTAAGATCATACAGCATACAAAACTGTATCTGCTACATCTTAAATTACAACTTTGACGACCAAGAAAGATGCATTCGCAGTATTGACTACTTGCGGCGGGTTGATGCTACCTTGAGCGAGAATACCTTATCCGCAAAACCACCACTTATTTTTAAAAGCAAACAACCTACCAAATTAAAAGATGCATGTAAGTGAATAAAGTCAAGCGGCAGCCCTGTACTCCATTCCCAACAGAGATATAATATTATAAACTGCACACACAAATTTCAGTCTGAAGTAAGTGTCACTGCTGTGAAGATGTTTCCGATCAACAATTCAAAAGTTATTCTACAATTAACTTCATTAATTTTCGTATCTTGTGAATTTACTTTAGGTGAGCAGAGAAAATGTGCTGAGTACAATGAATATGTAAGTGAAAAAGTTGCTATATATACATACATACATAATTATGCACATTAGGGTGACTCTGCTAAATAGGTTTAGTAGTTACTTCCAAGTCAGAACGAATAATAAAAATAACTGAGTAATAGTTATCGATTTGCTCGCCGTTGTTGTTGTGGGTTTGACATTAGTTCTACTTGACTCTTTGTTGTAAAAATAAATAACTCAAGTTACAAGTACATGATGATCTTATAAATAAATTTTTTTTAATTTTGCAAAATGGGCGCGCCACCGTCCACATATGAACGAACACATTACCTAATCCCGGCTATTAATAACTTCAGAATGTCTAGCATTTCGAAAAACACATACATTTTAGTATTTAGCTAAACAGAATGAGCCAGGTATTGCCCACATGGTGGTCCACTTTTACACAGTTCTTGAAAAATATTATTTTTTGGACTCCGAAGGCGGGTGTTTTAACCGAAAATCCACCCCGTATCCACAGAAAGCAAAAGGCATTGAAGCCGAATTTATTATTTATTTTTTACATTTTAACTCATGTACCAAGATTTATCAAGGTTCGATATGTGTGCTTGTAGATAAATCGAGAAGGTAACGAAACTCATTTCTCCAGTGAAAATCGTAAACTTTCGTCGGTCCCTGCTTAAATGCAAATATATATCCGCGTGTCAGTTTGCCATTTATAATTATAAAATTATAATGATACCAACTTTAGCACCTGAATGACGAATGCGATAATTCCACGTGCTTAATCAAGGCTTAGAATCAAAGTGAATATTTTGAGAATATGCATTAACGCATTCCGCTTTTAGGAAACGATAAAATATATTTTAAGAACAGTTATTGAGTAAGAACCATTGAATTTGGGATTGAAGCTAATTGAAAAATTTTATATAAGTATGTAGATATATTATAAGAAGTCATAAGGTAATGGTTGTTCGCATAATAATTGATTGTTTTCAATATGTTTAAGTTTATTCCCTTCACACGCAATCCGGTATGAAGAAACGGCAATGGTGTAGTAACAATTTGTTTTGCTAAAGAACATGAGGCAATCTAATGTATATATTTAATTTGGCATGCATGGTTAACAAGAAATTTATTGTGATTTTAGTGCCAAGAGCATTGGGAGTGTTGCTCCAACACCTGTTTAACATACTCATATCGTTGCATTGGGAAAAAGCATTCCGCGCCCACCTTCGAACGCCCGTCTTTGACATTGGAACAGCTCTTAGAGGGAATTGCTGAAGTCAACACGATTCCTTCCACAACACACAGCCAGGCACATAGCACTACCAGTGAAACGACCATAAACGCTTTAAACCCACTCTTTGATGTAAGAAGTGAAAGGAGAGTGGTTAAGACAGTGCCAGTGCTGCAAAAGCTTTTCACAGCCGTATCGAGAAACAGTGATATTGCGATGAGTTCGCAAGAACCGGCTGAGATCGTCTTTGTTTTGCAAACTGATATGTTGATACCGCAATCAAAACAATTAATAAAAGACATTCAGCCGGTACAAGATGAAGCAACAGTTGAAACATCTCTTGTGAAAGCAACAGTAAAACCAGAAATATCAGCTGAAAGTGTGACGAAGCAAACGCCAACGAGTCAGTGTAAAGCAATTGGTGAAAAGGTATGTACAGACGTCAGTTATTGTATCAAATATCTCACATTTAAGAACAAATTTTTTTTTAACGCAGTGCTATCACCAAGAAGATTGCTGCACTCAACGCTGTCATGGGTATTTACATCAATGTGTTACGTAGAAGCACGAAAATTTGATTATTACCTTAATATGAAATATATTTACATATGTATTATAAACGTACACTAAAGTGAATATATGTATCTACTTAGGGATGTCAATGCCGGGATCCCGGTATTTGAAATGTGTGTGCTAAAGACTCAAATCCATATACAAAAAAAATTAATTTTTTTTACAAAACACAAAAAAAAAAAATATATGTCCATTTTTACTGACCACGGGTGCGACGATTATCACAAATCGACGGTCAATGTGACAACTAACTAACCGATTTAGGTCAGTTTAAGTCCGGTTAGTGTAAACCGGATATTATTCTTTTTTGTAGAAGTTTGTATGCAGGTAATTGTTGAAAATTTTATACAACATAAAGGCAAAATTTTTTTTGGGAGTAATGGAAAAAATTCGTCCCGAAATGTGTGGTTCCTTTAAGAAAGTGCTTCAAATTTACCAAGCTGCCTCTTAATAATTTCATTGTAATCCTTCAACTGGAACGCAGACGCAAGCAGATTGACTTCTTGAACACTGCGATTCAAAGAACTGGTGGCAGGTTGCTAGCTCTTTGAGAAGACAACCCCATATGGTAACTTACAGTCTATCGTTGCAAGATTTATACAACCACTTCAAAGCTTTGTTGTCTAGTACAGTTGAAGTACCTTCCATGTACTGGACGTTAACCTCAGAGATCGATACTTTTCTCTATTCACCTTTTGAGCTCCGCGAGCTGAAGCTTGTACTTGGAAGTATCAAAGAGAATAAAGTGCCGGATCAAGACAGAATTCGCTATGAATTTTATAAGTGCGCTCCCAAATGCCTCTTGACAAAACTACATACTTGTTTTGTAGATCGTAATTTTTCTTCAGAAACAAACTCGTCAGTCTCTTTGCTCTCTTTAAAAAGGGCGATCCGGATATTTCTTCCAATTACAGGGGTCTATCACTGCTTGACATCATATACACATAAGATCTTCGCCGGCCCGCTTCTGAGCCACATTAGCACTTGGCTAGATTGCAATAAACAAATTAGGTACAGAATTTCAGTCGGGCTTCCGCAAGAACTACTCAATATGTGCCATTATGTTTAACCTGACTATATTGTATATCTGAACTTTAGTGCGAAGAAGAAAATTTTCGATTTTTTTTTTTATAGATTTTTCATTATTCAGATATGTACATATGTTCATGAATAACCCTCGAATTTGTGACGCAGGCCATATGTTTTCTTGGTTTATTTAACTCTCTCTTTTTAATGTATCTATTGAGTCGATCGTATTTTATTTTGGTATTGTGTAAATTTATCGAACAGAAACTGCATGTTTTTAATGTATCTTAAATTGTTTGCCAATAATTTACTTTTATTTATTTCATTAGCACTTTTCAAACCAATCGGCAAGCCAACGACCGCAAAAATGCGGTAGAAAGATGATCGATTGAGCATTCACATTCGCTCATTGATCGATCGGGTCGACACTCGCAATTGCTCGATGATCGCTAAACGCTTAATATCGATTATCTATTCGTGTTCGACACTAGCAATAGAGGTGATAATCAAAAAATATGCAGATCAGACTCCTGCAACGATTGAACTGTCTACTGCTCATAGTGGAGAATTAGGTAAACCAAAAAACCTATGGTCTGCGTCACATTACATATGGACTATTTACGTCTTTAAAAAAATATGAAATGTTTTAGGACTACTTATCAAAGTATTTCATGTAATGGTACTTATGTTTTCGAAGTACTTGGGTACTGGAACTTAATTTTTACAAGTCTTTTTATTTTGATTGTATTCTAAAGATTTGCTGTATTTATATATTTGAAACAGACTGCCCACCCTGCAAAAAACGTTGGAGTATTGGAGTACTACAACATTTATCCTCATTCATACAAAAAGATGGTCCAATTTATAAGCCCATGTCCGGTGATTGGATCACCTAATCCATATCGGAGCACCCTGCTGAATAGTCTATGGAACACCTACGTGAAAGTACTTTGAAAATGCTGCCAAAAGATTACTCTATAGAGTACTCTGCAGTAAAGCGAGAGAGGGAGTATGTGTTCTTTTTGAGGACCACCTACTCCCTCTCTCGCTTTGCTGTTGAATACTCCATAGAGTAATCCGATAGGAGTATTTTGGGAGTACTCTCATGTAGGTGATCTATAGAGTATTCAAAAGCAAAGAAATGGAGTACTCCGAGTCGGATTAGGTGATCCAATTACCGGCCATCACCATATAAATTGGACCACCTTTTTTATATGAGCGAGGATAAGTGTTGGAGTACTCTGATACTCCTCTACTCTACTCTATGGAGTATGGAACGGAGTATTTCGGTTTTTTGGAGGGCATTTACACACTTATACATACAGAGCTACTATGAACATATTACGCTAGTAAAGTAGTTGATTTTTGTTGCAAAATAGCGTAAACTTAAGCCAACCCAAATTACTAAGCATAATGTAATTAATTTTGCTTTTGCTCGTTGCTTTCAACGCGCTTTTAATGAATGCTGTTATTAAATTGCAACAATGGGTGTTTACATTGTACAAAAATACCAACAACAAAATGTACATGTATATATACTTACGAAAAATACGCACACAATACATAAACGTGTACTCGTACATATGTACATACATAGGTATAACCTACGTTCGGTTGGATGTAACAGCAACAAGCAACAAGTTTACCCAGAGAATTGGTGACAATGCAGCAAGCGGAAGAACCTTCGAGCATGCAACATGCAATTGCGGATGCCGTGGTGAATGAGGCATTGCTGTTGGCGAGGGCGGCGGTTAAAAATGCAGCTCGTGTTGAGCCTGCGGTTGATGCAGGCACGCTAATACCGTTATTTCTGGCGGATGAGGTAAAATTGATTGCCAATTTGTGAGGATTTTATTTAATTACTGTTGAGAATTACTTTAGTGCAGCGTTTTTCAGTTATTTTCCCTTATTGATTTGTGTCCTCTTTCTGACATTGCATTGCCACGACAAACAAACCAACAAACATATTTATAATATTTGCTCCACATTTCCGTTAAAAAGAATTTTGACGCAATACAAATTTCCTTGAATGTTTAACATTGTCAATTGAGTTCGAAATACAACATACATACTAAGTTATATACACAAATCTGTAAAGCTTTGCATGCATGTATGTGTATGTATGTATTTTGATTTCCTCTGAAACAAGATTACATTTGCATAATTTTTTTTTTTATGTTTTTTCTTTTTTAGTTTATGTCGCATGCAAAATGCAAGAAGATTGGACAATATTGCACTACAGCAGGAGGTTGTTGCATGAAACGTTGCCTAGGCTACGCAAAAAAGAATGCGTTATTTAAATTTTTAAGCTAAATTTCCTTATCTTATAAATAAAAATGAATGTATGTATGTATACCTGTATGTCCTTTATAGGCATACAAAGTACTTAACCGATTTTCATGAAATTTTTACAGTTTATTCTTGGGATCAGGGGTTAAAGCATAAGCTATATATTTATAAAAAACGCGGCAGTGCCACTCCCCAGGCTATATAAAATTTCAATTCGAGATAACTCTGAACATATTCGGTCTTAATTAATGATATTTGGATATATGTATGTATCCTTTAGATTTATAAAATTTTGGAAAAATCGACATCGACACGCCCACATATTTTTATGTTTTGTTTGGGCTTCAATAATGTTCAAAGCTCATAGTGGATTTCTATGAAACTCTCACGATTGCTTCAGAAGTTGGATGTGTACGACATAGGCTATATACATATGTATATGGTCAATATTTTAGTCTTTAGTGCTACAGAAATACGTTTATTTCTGTTCATATTTCTGAAGTATTCAACAAAAGCTAAATATTTTTTACTTATTCTAATAACTAACCCCAAGGGCTATATTTTATACTTATACACTTTTCTTCAATTCTTTGTTGTTTTCAAGATACAGCCAGTTTTAAGTGGTCTTTCATGTTACCGTATTTAGAAGTGAGTAACGTAGTAATGACACACTTACGGAAAATTCCATTCATCCTGAAAACTAAAAAACTTTAAAAAAGCATTTTAGTCAAGATCAAGGTTGAAAGAAACTGAAACTATTTTAACTTTTGCAAAAAAAAGTTTTCCGGCAAGTCTACTACTCAAATTTACGGGTCTTTAACGTTACCATTCACCCTCCTTGGAGAATATACATAGTGGATAAAAAAATATAAAACAAAGTAAAGCTATAGTTAGCTTGAAAACTAAAATATTTATTATTTATTTATTTATTTATTATTATTTTAAATACTACAGAATGTATGTAATTGGAATTGGAACGTGATCCCGTGTTCCATGTTCCCACGTTTTTGACCATTGCTTTAAGTTAATGATATATTGATGTAGTATATACATATGTTCTGTAATTTAAATGTATGCACCTCACTTTGGGCACCATGTTTTTCATTCAATTCAATTTAATTCTATTGTTCCAAAAAAAAGTCCAAAGACAAGGAAACTAAAAATATTGAATATCCTAAAGCACTGAAATAAATGGCATGTTAAAAGTTAATACAGAAATATTCCAAAATTTAATTTTTCTGGAAGTCGTTGATCGGGCAGAACAACGCCTGCCGGGTAGGTTTTGAATAATGAGTTCAAATTGGCACACCCTATTGTGTATTCGTATATTAACTTTTCGTTACAAATTATTGAAATTGAATTGGCGTTGACGTGCGAATGAAAACATCCCAATGATAAATATATATGTATGTATAACAATGGAGAGAATGAAAAGCCTACCCGAGGCTATTCTTTGATTATGAATAGTCGTTGATTTTCCTTTACGTACGCTAGTGCGAAATAATATAATTTTACTTATTGATTTCTCAGTGTGACGGAATGATGCTTTTTCATTTTATTACCCCAATTATTAGTCTTTCTATAACCCTGCAGCCATTTTGGTAAGTGGCTGTTTTGCAGAAGCAGAAATTGTGATGAGAATTTATGAAAGGAATGCAGAAATAAACTTGTGGAGTTGACGTCCACTATCAATTGTTAAATCTATGTATGTTAGAAAACAGTTTTTTTCGAAAGTATTTATCACATTATTGTGGTGTGAACTATTATCGCAGGATTGAACTCCCCACTTTCTTTGTGAAAAACTCCATTATGGGATGGCAAATATGAGCAATGTATATCCTCGAATATTTCATATCATTACACAAACTCAAGCGCGGCCTAAGCAGGGCGAAGTACAGTTACAATAATAAACAATTTTTAGGCAGACCTGGTTAACGTGGGATGCCATAATAGCTTTGAATAAAAAAAAAATCTCAATTGGTAAAAATTTGAATTTGTCAACCGTCAGCACAAAATCATACTGAACTTAACACCATTCTTCATATTGATTTGTGTATTCAGAAAGAGATAGCTATTATGCAATTGGACATTCAAATTTCAGTATTGAAAGCAATCAAACGTAATTGAATTTTCTAATTTCATAGTACACGAAAAAACTAATTTCGACTTTTTCCCAAACTTTTTGCTTTGTGTTAAAAAAAACAATGAATGCGCCATAATTGATTACACATGTATAAGTACTTAAAACCTTCTTTATACCCAGCTGTACAAGCTCACAATTCATTGCAATTTTGTCCATGTAAATGTGGTTTGTTTAGTATTAAAGGGATTGGGATACTTTTGAGTGAAAAGTGAACTTATCAGCTATGATAACACTGTGCTACAGTGAAAAATAAAAACTGGTATAATTATGTAGTGAATGACTCTCGATAACTCATGCCAAAGGAGGTTTATTCATTGTTAGTTAGGGGCAAAAAAATGACGTCGAAACCGGAAAACCGGATGAAATTTCCAAAAATGTCAACAACTGGCTTAAAAAACATATCATATTTTTTTTCAAATGAATAAAACACTATATATATTTCGAAAGTGTCAACAATTCTCTACCCAAAACCGTTGAGAATTTTGGAAATCGGTTGAAAATTGGTTTTTTAATGAATTTTTTTTAACTATAAACTGAAAAAACGGGTTTTTAACAATAAAAAAAAGTTTGAGGGTGTAGCGGATTTTTCAAATACCGTTTCGTGTTACATTTGACTAGGGTAACAATCTTAGGTAGGTCGCTTGATGAGTGTAACTATTAACTTTTTTTTTTGTGTGACACTGTGTAATCAATGACTTTCTATTGGTATTTTGACCCCAATGTGAGGTAGTTGACTAAACGCTTACAGCTAGGTATTTAATGCTGCGATTCACCCGACCTTACACTTTTCCGCTTTTTATTTAATAAATTTTTGCATATGAATGTATTGTTCACGCCAATGTTTAAACAGCTGTTGTTGCTGTGGCCAGGTTATTGATTGCTCTGCTGACTTTGTAGTCGCCAATGTGCTTGCGCTATCCTATGCATGTTATGTGCTATTGTTGTGGCTAATTGTCTATTTCGAAAACTAATTGCTTTGCACACTTGTTCTTGTGTTGCTTGCAATCATTTCCCAAAAAAAAAATATTAAATCGAAATATGCAATAGTAGAACACATCAGCCTTTTGAGCTGAATAAAGTCGAACTACACTGTTGGTAACCAGAATTTGATATAGCAAAGCATTTTATTTATCACCAACAAAAAAGTCAGGCTAAAAATCTAACTAGGCATCACTCTTGCCATAAATTCTACTTCGGCTATGACGATTAAAGTCCTCTCTCGACGAAATAAAATCATACTCGATGAGACACTCACAGTGCATCAGCTTGATGGCGAGAGCAAGGTCCTTAGATTGATTTATGGAGCTCTACGCGTTGGTGATGACAAGTTGCTGAAACACCAACAACAACAAGTACCGAAGAAGATTTAATGATGAGTTGCGTGAGCTTGGCACACACGTCGACATAGTTAAAAAGCTCTGAATCTGAAGGTGTTCTTATCGACACCCGCCGGTGGAAGTGGACCAAGAGGGAGAACACCTCTTGGCCAAGCTCAAATTTGGCAATACAAAGAGGTCTCTAGTGTCCTCTTTCCGATATGAAAATCCTTGCTATTCGATTCCCAGGTTTAATTGAAGGTCAAGCAGCCAAGGTTAACGAAATTGATTTTACGGTAATGACGACAGAAAAGGTTATTCCATTGAAGTTCTGTATACCAAAATTAGTTACTCAAACTTGAATGGGTTTTTTCATTTCAAGGGATTTACCATTGCCAAAAAAAAAAAAAATTCTGGACGTCCCTAGATTTTTACTGCCAGGACCTTGCCTTGAGTAGATTTATACGACAACTAGTGAATCTCCCTTAAATGTTAGCTGATACGTTTGATAACAGCCTCATCTACCCTGATACAGCAAGCGCCATTGCCCACCAAAGAGCAAAGCTGCATTTTTGAAGATGTGTGTAATAGAAGGAAATCGAACTGCACAGAAATAATATAGCAGAGCTTTTCCCATTTCGATTCAAATTTGTTTTTTTGGACTGTTGTTTTAAAACTACGATGGTGCCAAGTGGGTTAATGAACTATAACAAGGTCAATGTTTTGCGTTTATACTAACTTTTTACACAAAAGCTGTTTTTTAAATAATTTTATTTATTAGCACTTAAATGGACCCAGGAGCGCAGCACCACGCGCAGATCATTGTATTTATAGATTCAGGTAAACATAAATTATCTTATCAAAAATGTATTTTATA
Source organism: Sphenella marginata (assembly GCA_951509765.1). Lineage (NCBI taxonomy): Eukaryota > Metazoa > Arthropoda > Insecta > Diptera > Tephritidae > Sphenella > Sphenella marginata. Next base: position 98,731,180 of record OX608079.1, read on the forward strand.
ATTTCCATGAGTTACCCCAACGATTGTATGCAACTTCCTTTTGCCATGTGCTGATATTATTCACATTGTTGATGTTGTTGTTGTTTTCCTCGTTATAACACAGTAATATTGCCTAACTTGACTGCGTCGTCGTCTCTCTGTGATCACAAACAAAAGCAATGCGTCTACAACAATCCGGCCATTTCAGTTGGCACTTTTACCTCCGGCGTTGTTGTGACATTCATTGTTGTTCTATGTGGCCATTGTCACCAGTCTGCGGTGTGACCGTCATTGCTTGCCACTTGTGCAATATCTCATTTTTATGCGCGCGCTCACTACGCCACATCATCATAGTATAACAAAAATAAAAACAATAAATCCGCTTTGTCATTGAAGCTGTTGAAAGGCATTAAACGCTTTAATGTCGCTTTGGTAGCCAGCATTCCCCTTTGGGGCAAAACGATTTCTGTTTTCCTTTGAATAAGTCTATGCCAGCCGTAAACTTATAATGCTTCATAAGCGTTGGAATGTTTACAACACTTTATACTTTACACAAAAAAAAAACAATATAAATATTTGTATTCTGCTTGTGTGTGTAGTTGTTGTACAATGGGTGTACGGGCTGATTTCCGCTTGTGGACACCTGTAAAAGTTCGTATAAAACTGTGAAAAGATCGTATAAATTGTATGAATGAAAGTATGTACCCATGTTTGTATGTAGTGGGCTATGCTAAAATTCCAGAACAGTGTCAACGTACAGCCGACAATACATTTCCGTTTCCCCTACGCATAACTCCAGGCAGAGAAAAAGTTTAATATAATAATAGAGTTGCCAATATGAATTGTTTATAAAAATTTTGGGGTTGCTTAAAAAAACCGACATGTTCGTGTAACTTGGTAAGGTTTTTAATACCTGACCAGGGAATTTTCTGCGAATATCAAATACATATGTAATAAGAAAGCTTAAAAGTCGAACTGTATTCGTGGTATGTTGGAATTTCAGTTGTTGAGCTAAGAAAAAAAAATATAGGTTTACTAATCTCTCATTCCTTAGACTCCACCACCAATAGAGCTGAATAGAAACTAGAGTCTTTCAAACGTTTTCCAACTTTCTGGCCCATAAACACATCCAAACTCCTTACGAAACTTTTGAATAGACCGAGTTTTAAACATGTGGAACTAATTTAGTCTAATTTTAAGTTTCTCCACTATCTAAACAACTTATTTTTTATTAATGCGCCCGACTCTCTCATTTGCATAGCAAACATCTCATTGCACAGAAACAGCTAAAAAAAAAACTAAGCTTACTGCTTATATGTATTACTGTAGTGGTACAAAACTTTCAAAATCTGGAAGTTCAATTAAAAAATAATTATTGGTTTGCGAAAGTTCCGAAGTGTTCCTTTCCTTTCCTTTCCTTTCCTTTCCTTTCCTTTCCTTTCCTTTCCTTTACTTTCCTTTCCTTTCCTTTCCTTTCCTTTCTTAAAACCATATAATCCATGGTCTACAGGCTTTAGAGACTAGTTGCATGATTTTTTGCAGTGTAAAATACATAAATGCCGACATACATATTTACTGTTACTTTATCTGTGGAGCTCATGCCCAAGACAAATGCGTTACTTTGAGGTTCAACCTGTTGCATTTACCATGCAACGGTAAAGATAATTTGCCTCAGCTGTTGCTGCGTTTTCATAAACTTCAAAGTCGACTATGCCAAGTAAAATGAAATAAATATTTTTCATGCAACATTACGGAATATTTTAGTTCTATGTATGTATATATGCGCATAAGAGCGTATCAAGAAACATGAAAACTACTCTGAACTTACTCTCTGAGATTTTTAGAAATGGTTGTGTTTCCAATATGTCCTAAATCAAGCTTGATAGTGGAAGACTGGGCCGTTTTTGGTATTATAAATTGGTGTACATTGTTGTACCATAACGTTACGTAACGCTTATCATAAATTATAATACATTTTTTTAAATTAAATGAGCTGAAAACAGCAGTAAGTGAAATCAGACTCGAACATTCATTAGCACCAGCTTCCCGCACTATCCGAACAGAGTCTCAGAGTGATACAAAAGCTAGGTTAGCCACAACTAACAAAATGTTAATCGTAGCCTCGTAAATAGTGGAATCGATAAGTATATACGAGTATAAGCCCTGCCACAATACAATAAATCAGATATATTCCCCGTTTCTTATATCTTTCTCTTCGAAATCCCCTAGTATTACTATCAAAAGTCCTTAAATATTACAGCAGAATTAACACTTAAGCTCAAAAGCATTTTAAATTGGCTTACACAATAATCGCACATAAATTTGTGTAAATACAAACATACATACATACATACATACTTGCGTGTGTATGTCATATACAAAAGGTAAACACAGCAACTTAATAAATCGCAGACATTGCACCGAACATACGCTTACACAATATGTGGCTTGTGGCATGCCACTGTTAGGTAGTCTGTTGGTGTGCAAAATAAAATGCAGCTGGAAAAAGTGAATGAAACGAAGTGAAACAATTAAAACAGAGCTAAAAACACATGCTGAGCACAGTGAAATTTCATTAGAGTAAATTCTCGCTATGTTGTTTTTATATTTTTCTTTGGAATAACTCAATGGCAATTTCGCCAATTTATTTATTTATTTTATTTATTGAAAAAATTTAAAACAGATTGCGGTCATTGTTGTCAAATGTTGTGCCATTACATAACTATTTTCCATTTTGGGATTTGACGACACATAAGGCAAGCTAAGGTGTGCCCTGTATAACTGAAACTGCACTGAATTGTGTTACTCGTATCTCAGCAACTGATACATATAATCATGAGATGGAATATTTTCCTGTACACCAAATTGTCACTCATACGCCCTGTCTGACATACTCGTATGTTTAATAGCACCTTAATTACTATGTGGAGTTACTAAAGATCAGATTTTGCTCAAACAATTTACTTGAGTTTAATTGGGCTGAAACTCGATATGTTGTTACTATATTCATATACTTCGGCCAAAGTAAAAATCTAAATAAAATAAAATATAATAAAATCAAATCAAATCAAATAAAATAAAATAAAATAAAAATAAAGTAAAATAAAATAAAAGAAAATTTAAAAAAATAAACTAAAATAAAATAAAATAAAATAAAATAAAATAAAATAAAATAAAATAAAATAAAATAAAATAAAATAAAATAAAATAAAATAAAATAAAATAAAATAAAATAAAATAAAATAAAATAAAATATAATAAAATAAAATAAAAGAAAATTTAAAAAAATAAACTAAAATAAAATAAAATAAAATAAAATAAAATAAAATAAAATAAAATAAAATAAAATAAAATAAAATAAAATAAAATAAAATAAAATAAAATAAAATAAAATAAAATAAAATAAAATAAAATAAAATAAAATAAAATAAAATAAAATAAAATAAAATAAAATAAAATAAAATAAAATAAAATAAAATAAAATAAAACAAAATAAAATAAAATAAAATATAATAAAATAAAATAAAATAAAATAAAAGAAAATTTAAAAAAATAAAATAAAATAAAATAAAATAAAAGAAAATTTAAAAAAATAAACTAAAATAAAATAAAATAAAATAAAATAAAATAAAATGAAATAAAATAAAATAAAATAAAATAAAATAAAATAAAATAAAATAAAATAAAATAAAATAAAATAAAATAAAATAAAATAAAATAAAACAAAACAAAATAAAATAAAATAATAAAACATGATTAGATTAAAATGAAAGAAATGAAATCAAAAAACAAATAAAACAAAATTAAAAAAATACCAAAATAAAATAAAGCATCGAAATTTCATTTTGGGGTCCTGCAAATATATGGCGGATAGTGAAACCTTTGCCAGGCGGTAGTTATTCGACCTTTTCTTATTGGTCGTTAAGAGACATCGCCGTTAAAACGTATATAATGCAATCGATGTTTTCTTTTTGGTATTATTAAAATTTCAAAATTAAGACTAGCTCCTAAAATGTTGCAGCTGTTGCTGCACTGAGCTATTTAATTTTATTTCCAGCAATTTTATTAATCTGTCCAAATAAGTTGTCTACTCCACTGTGCGCCAATAACCGTAAAGATAAAAACACTTGTATTGTTGCAATTGTTGTTGTCGGTGCACCTGACTGCCAATGCTGCGTCAATGCTATCATGTTTATCGATTTGCCAATTGTTGCATATAACAGTGACAAGAATGAAAACAAATATATATACCACACATACATACATACACACAACTCACATACATATAAATATGTTAATCTGGCTGCCAGCACAAATTCGAAGGCTAAATCAAATGCTGCAAAGGAAACCCGCTCACGGCAGAAGCGACATAAAGCATGTTCCAACACCCTCAACTCATTTCGTATATGTATATATGTATAAATATATGTATGTGTTTGTGTTGCAACGCGCAGCTGCAACAAATTGACAAGCGCAACAATTGCAATGACACAAACAACAATTAAACAACACCAAAAGCGCCAAACAGAAATATGCAACACCCCAGCGAGGATAACAACAATACATATATCGGAGGGTGGATGAAAAGGCTTGAGGGGAAAATCTTGCAAATACTTGGCGGATTATTGTTGGAACAGTTATATAAAAATAACAACGATAAAAAAAAAACGCGTCAACGTCACATCGCTTCATTGACAAACACAGCTCCCACACATACACATACACATACATATGTATATGGATGTATACACAGCAAACAAAATGATCAGCTAATTTTAAGAAGAGCTTGCAAGAATAGGTTAGACCGTTCTACAAGGTTGAGTGTTTTTCGAATAACGTTTAGACTTTCCTACCAATGCAATCTTTGATAAATTTTGACCATATATATATTATATCTAAATTTAGTTTTTATTATTTATTTTACTACTTATTAAAATTTTAATTTATCGTCGCTCGAATAAATGATTGTCCTATGTTATATGAAGCCCCATACGACATACGGCAATCTGTTATCCTTACAACGATTATGTCATTATTTACAATATTGCTTGCTGGGTATAAACTGAAATAAAAAGCAAGAGTAACAATTAGCGCTCGCATAAGATATGCAGGACATGATAAGCGTATTGTGAGACAGACAAAGCTAAAATGCGAGGGGGAATTGAACAAAAGGTAAAAATAACTGCAACGTTGTGCCATTGGGTGCCATTGAGAAGGAGTGTATTGCGAACAACTTAAAACACAAGAATGACAACAATAAATATCCTTCAGTCGACCACGTGCGTACAATCAAAACATTACCAACGCTCAACTTTAGCAGCAACACACAAACGCATTTAACAGCAATTCGAAGATAAATCCCCCCAACTTTCGACTGCACAACATACATTTCAAAAGTGACGGTGCAAAACCACTTATGTCTCATTTGCAATACCGCTTAAGTTACATTGTCGCAGTTGTGAGAACACAAATTATTTTCATTCAGCATGTTTCCTTACTTTATAAAACGAAACGACGCCAAGTAGAACTACTATTTAAGTCATAAACGATATTTTGAGTGGAATTTTGATATTTAATAAAGCCACATAAAATGTTTGTCTAAAATGGTTTTATGAGATTTTTTGCTAGCACCACCCATACATATGTAAGTATGCTTGTCGAGAACCGAAAGTTACGAATCTGAACAGCCGAACACCCGAAATGAATGCGCGCGCATTGCATTTTTTCGAACTCAAATCACGTATACGATATTAGAGGCACAGTTGTTACGAGCTCCATCACAGTTCCATAACAGTACAGCAAATGTTATATGTGCCACAGCACCCACTCTACAATCACCAGAGCAGCAGCAGCAGTTGCGCGCGTCTTTTTTAACCAATTTTGTCGTCCTTTCTGCGTACGCTTTAGCTGCATGCAACTGTTGGCCAGAGCCAAGTGTCCTTTAGACATTTATAGAATGAACAGTCAACGTTCGTCGTTTGGGCTGTACGCACGTGTTCGCTTCTGCAATTTTCCGGTTTAGAACATTTTAGTGTGCTGCTAAATAAGGATTGATTGTGGCATGTTTGGGAAATTTAAGCAAAAAAAAAAAAAAAAATTAAATTAACTTTAATAAAGCTGAGTCCCGGTTACACTAATTTTTTGGTGCTAATCAGTGTGAAATAGTAAAGGTGTTATGAACTCAAAAGTTAATGCTTGTGAATTCAAATGAAAGTGTGTATTTACCAACGCCAATAGAATAGTAACTAAAGATTAGAAAAAAAATCTAAAAAAACTTAAATACTCGTATGTTGAAGTTATTGATAAAAATATGTGAAGTCATTGAGAAAAAAACTATTTAGTAAAAAAATTTAAAGCTAATGTCTTCATTCCTCAATTATTTTAATAAAAATATAAATAGCCTGTAACGTGAGAGTACTCATCACTTTAGATTGTTCTCAAAGCAAAAGGTGTGCACATGTAGCCTTTAAAATTCTTTCTAACTGAAATTTCCCTAGCGACCAATATCTAAGAAAAAATGTTTCAAAACTACATAAATACATACATCCATATATACACACATACGTGTTTATGCCATTGTTTGTAAACCGTCGTTTTTCACTGCTACGTCCTTCAAGTAATTTTTGTTTATAATGTGATGTAGTGGCTTTATCTGTAGAATAAAGACCATTGTTTGCAAACATATACACTAACGGTAGTATATAACGGCATAAACGAATCGAGTTAGATATTGATATGTATATCAAAATGATCAGGAGAAAAATAGAAATTGATTAAGCCATGCCCTCGCGTCCGTCCGTGACTAAAATGTTAGATATCTTAATGAAATTTTTTACGCGGGTTCCTTGGCCATCATCTCCGAGCGCTTTTGAAAATGAGCGAAATTGGATAATAGCCACGCCCACTTTTTATGTATAGAATATTATCGAAAATACAAAAAAAAAAAGAGATTACTTAGTAGATAATTGATACAAAATACAAATTAATTTTTTAAAGAACATGTTTTTAAATAGGCGTGGCACTTAAGTCTAATTTAAAAAAAATCATTAATCATAACTCAAAAACAATTCAAAATATCGAAAAGAAACTCACCACAAAGACTTTCATGAACACAAGGAATTAAAGAAACCGCTTAAGGCCACGCCCACTTTTATGTGAAACGGATCGTAGATATATTGAAAAGGCAATATATTTTTGTGAACTGCCTTTATATCATTTCTATTTTAATTTCAAAGTTAACTTGAACGAGGAAATTGAAAAATTACGATGGGTTTGTTTAAGCGACTTAAACAGTTCCTTTCGTTTATTTCATTTGCACACCCTTGTTATAATTCTCAACCAGCTAATGAAATATTCTGAAGATATTGTTTATTTCTGCATAACTCAAAGGGGGTTTTTCACAACGAAAATGAGGAGGTCATCCCGAGCTTTTACCTCAGAGCCAACAGTGCTCACCCCCAATGAATAAATGCAGGTGTAACAGGTGCTCTGCAGGTGCTCTTGTCATGGGGTTGAATTAGTGTCCTAACTTATGGTTATGAGTATGGAAGTGATTAGAGTCGCTTATTAGAATTTTCAAACTAAGCATTGTTCTCCCACAATCTAAAAGAAAGCTCGGATCGCCTATTTTTTGACCCTTAACAACTCTGAAATTTGTGTGTTTTAGCAGTAAAACAAGAAAGCGGGAACATTTCTCCCTATTATTAAGTTATCGGTCATTCACTACACTAATTATTTTTTCCTTATAAATGCTTTGTTTATTTAGTTAATTGAAGTAATATCAGCGCTTTTAACAAATAACAAATTGCGTTATTTTTTATTTTTACTTACTAAACGTTAGTGCTTTCTTACTGGCTCTGCATATAGTTCGCTCCTTCGATGTAGGATATATCTTGGTCTGCGAATTGTTTATCATCAAAAACAAAGTTATTAAATAAAAAAATGTTCGTCCGTCCAAAAGCCTCCGAAGGTTTTGGGGAGTGTTGTCGAAAGAAAAAGTATTTTGTCAGCTACTCCCTTGACATGTCCGACCGTTGCAGTAGAGAGTTAGTATGTCAAGTGGAACGATTGAGGTCATTTCACCCCCGTCTTTGTTAGCTTTCATGAACACATACCACCATTTTTATTGTCCCGTCCTCGTTGCACGTATGCCCACAGTAGTATTTCTATGTATTGCGGGAACTTAGTTAACAACTGCTGATGCTGAACTCATCAAAACTTATTTAGCTAATCTTTCGATTCTAACTTATCAGAATTTAAAAGTGTTTTTTTAATTATTATTACAGCTAACTAATAAACTGACTGCAATTAATTTTTAATTTCCTCTTCAATCAAATTAAACTCTTTTCTATCTTAATTAAAAAATAGTCAATTGTGCTGGTATACTTTGTCTATAGACTAAGTACGAGTACATTCAATGTTTGCTACGTTGTGCAAAGTTAGTGAGGTAATGATTGGCTTGACTCTGTTGCACCAAAGACTGTAAACAAAAACAATAAAAAAAAGAAATGTTGTAATTTAACAGACTCTTCAATGTGAAGAGCAACTACATAATCAACAATCAACAATATGTAAGTGCTAGTTTTTGTATGAATGTACGAGTAGTAAGGTTGCTGTGTAGTGCATGCTTTCGCGTTAACGTTCGCGAACTTTGCTTTCAATTTATCACTAAGCATCTGCTGCTGCATGACCAACAACAAAACAGACAAATAATAAAATTGAGCAACTTGAAAGCGGAAACGGAAATCGCCAGAATTTTGAAAATTTACTTCCAGACAAGAAATGTAGCTGAAGTGTTGCAATTGAATTTGTGCTCATCTTCAAGTGGTGTTGCTGCGGGTAAGTCACTAACTGTATGTTTAAGTAGGTACATATATTAGTAGGTAGGTAGGTGTGTGCATCCGCTGTTGGAAATACAAAATATTAAGGCAAAAACAAACGCTTATCACTAATTGATTACAAAGAACTAGTAGGAAATGTAGGCAAGACCTTCTGTACAAAACATGTGCGTTAACAAGCGTTAAGGAAGACCCAAAAACAAATGCACAAGAAAGTTTCTTAAAATCTGTCATTGTATAATATTTATTTAGGAAGATAAATAAAGAAATGACCTTAACAAATAAATCACCTTTGCTTTATTTGTTGCTATAAAAAGTTTTTCTTATTGAGATAACTAAATTGTTTATAGGTATACTCTTAACCGTTTAAAAGTCAAAATGGGTTCAATATACATATATGTATGTATATAGCTTGATTATATAAAAACAATTTTCGCTTTGATTTATATATTTCAAAACGGCAAAGTGTTTTACTTCTAGTTGGTATAAAACTTTTACGTTCAACAAGAGGGCCAAGTTATTCCTTAACGTGGATCGTAATTATTGCTAGGGTTTTCAATTCTGGTCTAAGACACTTCTGGTAACACTGTCGAAATTTTCAGTTTATAAAGTAACCTTAAATAATTGTACCTTATTTTTGACCAGGTGGATGCATACTTCGTCTAACCTCCCCCGGAAAGTATCGAAATACAATAAGAAATAGTACAACCGACTCCACCTAACTAACTCTATGTTCAAGAAACTTCACCGCCAAATATTACTTCAACTTAACATACATATATTCTTGTTTCGTACTCTATTAACCTTGAACCTTCTTTAACAAATATTTGTATATATGTACATACATTACTACATATCGCTCGTTCTATTGTAAACAGGGTAAACTCAAAATTCTATTTTTTTGGGAAAACGCAAAGAAAGTTTTGTCTATTCAAACAGTTAACTTTAACAACTAATGTAGTTGGTACTAGAAGGGTCACGCCAATTTATAAGGTATGACGGCAAACTACAAATACTAAGCTAGTATACTGATAAGAAAAATATTTATATTAATGTGAGGGAGATGCTAAACTCCATCCAAACTTTTTTCATTCTGAGATAATTCACTTTACAATAAAAAATTTATTCAGAAATAAATAGCTTCATATGAAAATTTTCTAAACACTACAGTTTCATACAAAAAAGAAAGTGTGTTTTTTTGAAATAATGCGTTTCTATTTTCTAATAGAGTAAATGAAATCGAAATCAAATCACTTTTTGATCTAACAAAAAAAGAGAACATGTTTGTCTGTTGGTGGAATATATGTACATAGATTTATTTCGAACTGATTTACTTTACATAAAAAAAACAAAGCCGATTGAATGAGAAGAGACGGTGTATCTCTGAACTCGATCAGTTTACTTTTACCAGATAACCTACGAAAATTTATAATACACAGATACAAATACATCTATTTCCGAAATTTTTAGTTAGATGACTATTTTATAACGCTGAATAAAATGTCCTTGGCAAGCTATTAAAATGTATCGTACTATCTAAAAAAATTTAAATTTTGAGTTAACCCTGTTTACAATAGAACGAGCGATATGTAAGCTAACAATTTTAATATGCATACATACATACATATGTATGTACTCGTATATAAACTGACAGAGCAGGTAGGTGTTGCTATATACAAAGATACGCAAGTTCTAGTATTAATGTTATTAGATATCCGATACAAGGGCAGTTTATAAAATCGATGAGTTTTTGAATAAAAGTAATTTTTCAACAATAAAGCATATCATTTTTCAAGCTCCTTTTGGCACCATGCATTTAGTCCACCGCATCTATAAATTTTTCTATTCCTTCCAAATAAAATTATTGTTCACGATTCTTCAAATTTTTTATTTTTTACAGTGACTACGAGTACGTCTTCATTTGCATAGAATCTCGTATCGCACAGTAGATTTCAAAACAAGAAATAATTCACTGTTGTCCATTTTTGTGAAACCTCACAAGGCTTTAGGCTCAAACACGAATGAACGGCTTGTAGTTTGTTGCATCAGTATTGAATTTAAAAGTACGTGTAGCTAAATTTAAAAAATTGCGGAGTTATAAAACAGCACTCGTATTTACATATATGATGACGAGGCCAACGTTAAGGTTATTGCCATAACTTAATGTACTGGAAAATTTTGAATGAAATCATAGACTTTGTTGCTGGCAAATGCACACATACTCCTAAGCCTTCAGTTACCACAAAAATTCAATGATAGACATGCTCCCACGCCACTTTTTGTGCGCTCAGCAAATTTAAAAAACCGGAAACAATATTCTCTTAAATATGTTTTTACACGGTAAAAAAATGTCGAGATTTATCATTGGTTTAAGAAATTTCTTAAATTTCTTTGTAGTGAATTCCAAATCTTTCCATAATCTATTACGATTTTAAATTTCTTTTCTTTTAAGTTTAAAGCTGTTTTGTTTTTATTTCAGAAAGCTTTTGAATCAATGAGTTTTTTTGTCGGGGCCTGGTGACTGCGTACTCCGTACTCTGATGCCGGCAACGTTAAATTCCGGTGTAAAGTTAAAACTTATTTTCATTACATTGATTTTCTCGAAAACTGAACTAGTTTAAGCTCTTAACCAAAAAATTTCAGATTTTTTTACAGTGTATACACATTGATTTTAAATTGTATGCAAAATATGTTCTATAATTTACTCGATACGGAAATATATGTAAAATGACACGTTAAATTGCCAAGTTGTCGTGAAGTAATGAGATAATAATGAGCTTCGGCATAAGGTGGGTAGTCCGTTGAGATTGCAGTAAGATATAATTTTTCGAAATAATTTGTATATGCTTTGCGATTTTTTGCAAGAACGAATTGGCAACTTTATTGCCGATAGGTTCCCCCTGCACATTTTTTCCCTGAGATATGTATGCCAAAGAAACAGCAGTAACCTCAAAGCTGGTAGTTGTTTGTAAACGAATCTAATTAACCATTCTAGCAAAATGTCCTTGTTGTTGCTGTTTTTTTAACAATATGAACACTCTTCAAAGATTTTGTTAATTGTTGTTGGAATAGGTTTTTGAGGATGTGGACCAGTGGTCGATACTTTCAACATATACACATTGTCAGGTTTAGTCAAAATATTTATTTTATTTCTGTATTTGGTACTTAAAAATAATATTATCTATATTACTATATATTTCGAATGCCAACAATTCAATTAAATTGTTGCTTATAAATTTAAAATATTAAGAAAAGATAATTTTTATGAAAATTATTATTATTTTTGTTTTTTGTTTTCTCAATAATTCAATTAATTATTAATAGACGAGTAAAACTTTAGGGACAACGACAACTTTGGCACGCTCTGCTAACCATTAAGCTGAAAGAGCACTATCTCTCCTGTCAGCTCATCTCCTTATCTTCAATAGTTAAACATGGCAGATTTTTTGTATTATTGGCATGTCGCACGTGCTCTTTGATTTTGTTTTTATTTTGTATACCAAGAATTCAATTAAATTAATGCCTTTACGGCCTGCATATTTTTAAGGTATCCATCTACACTTATGGACAAAATAATAGTTGTATCCATGGTTCATTCCATAACATTTTAACATTTGCAATTGAAACAAAGCAATATGAAGTCTTTCTTTAGTTGAAACTCAAAGTGTGAACTTAATTTGCTTAACGAAATGAAAATTGTTTACAAAACAAAATCGGGTAGTGAAATTTTGGATTGGAGACAGCTTAGCTTGTACGAGTGAAACCGCCCACTTTTATAAAAAATAAATATAATACATATAGCCTATGTATGTTGTCACATCAAACTTCTGAACTAATCGTGAAAGTTTCATAAAAATCGAACATAAGTTTCGGACATTCTTAAAGCACAAACAAGGAACAAAAAATATGGGCGTGGCACCGCCCACTTTTCAAAAATTATAAAACTGTTGACTAAAGCACAGAGATATCCAAAAATCTTTTACTTAGACCAAATACGTTCAGTATTATCTTGAATTGAAATTTTCTATGGACTGGGGGCGTAGAACCGCCTACTTTTTTGAAAAGTAAATACCCTATACTTTAACCAGTGATCCTAAGAATTAACTGTGAAAATTTCTATTTTCTGTGGACATGCAGACATACATTCCTTTTTATTTATTAGATTAAAAAATTAACAAATTTCAATAATTTAGTATGATTAGCAAATTTTTTAGTACTAATCGAAAATCCAAAGTTTTCTCTTTAAAAATTTAATAACGCATGTTTGTATTGCCACAGTTTTCCTGCTAAATGCAAAGAGGTTTCCACAGCTTACCAGCTATTTTTAAACAATGGTTTTGCAAATATTTTTCTGTGTAAAAAGCTCATCCTTTCGTAATACACTCCGCATACGTGTTCGTTCATGTTAGTTTACATTCCTAATACACACTAAACCATTTCGCTAGCAGTAGCTAAAGACATTAAGCCAGTAGAACCACTTAGCTAAGGGATTTATTAGGACTTTAGTAGACAACACAGATGCGTATGTAATGTTGCTTTTGTAATTTTTATGTCTATGTTTGTCTAACTATTACCTTCAATTGATGCGCAGCTCATTAAACTCGTTAATTTTATGAGATTTTGTTAGAGTGAAACGTGGCCATTTGTGCACTTTGTGTGTTTTTGTAAATACGCCTGACCATAGCCTAATCGAAGAGGGGATAATCAATAAACATGGCCATAACACAAAATCGATAAAGCTATGTATGAGTTAGTAAGACATACACAATTCTGGTTTATATAAATATTTCGATTTACGTTGTATCACAACTCGAAGCCAATGAATAGAAGCTCATTTCTTTATATAACCCGGTATGAAGGTAAAAAAACTACAGCGAAGCATATTTCAAACGCCGATAAAGTGTGTGCTTACAAATAAATACATTTTTGAAATTATTTCTATTCAATGGTTTCTATTGCTACGAAAAGATTATTAAATATTATTCAAATAAGGGCGATGAAATATCTGTTAAAATGATTGCCAACATTATTTGAAGGCAACACAAGGTAACATACATTTCGTGAAATAAATTTGTACACAGACTGGCGGTGGCGTATACGCAACTTTTTTCTATACATTTGACCCTTTGCATGAAGTTAGCGTAAGCGCTAAATAATCAAATCTAAAAGTTAAAAGTTTTAACACTATATTTATATTTATATGCTCTCATTTATTATAAAAAATCGGAATGTTATATATTTTTCGAAAATCAAGGAGTCTACGTTAAAAGATCGATCAGCAGGGACGGGGACTTTTATTCCTTTTAAAATCTAAATTTAATGGATTTTTTTATCATATGAAAGAGGATTGGCGGTTTAGTAAATTTTGGCTCGAACTTCAGAAGTCCTGGGATGACAGAAAATAATTTTCTTCAGGGACACTATCTAACCCCGGACTTTTTTGAGATCAAAAAAAAAAAATTATTTTCCGTCCCTGTCGATAAGTTTCTAAAATTCAGCAATCTATTTAATAAAATTATTATTTTTAAATGATAGTTACTACTCAGGTATTCTTCGCTTCCAAACCCTGAACTAAGTTGATGCGCACGAATACATGATTTATTAAAAAATTACCTATAAAATGCTCGATGAACAAAATTCAATCACATTCAAATCAACGAAGATTTTGTAACAAATAGCCTCCACGGAACCCACCAACGTATGAGCGCACGAGCTGAGGTGTTACTGTTAGAGGTGTGAATATACAAGGTCTATTTGATAAGTGCGGCATTTAAATTTCAATGCTCTCATTAACTAATACCTCTAAAAATACAACTTACAAAGTCCAAAAATTTCAGTTGAAACATAAGCGAAATTAAGGAACGTCGCGACTCAAACTATGAGAACTCTACCTTGACGCTTTCCGTTGTGATCGTGGCCGTACTCATGCAGAAATCATCACTGACATGCATGAAATGATGTTCTAGTTCAATAGAAAAAAAATCTTCAAACTGTTGAGACATAAATATTTGGGCATGTCAAAATAATCCATTCGAGCATCGCCAAAGACTCTTTTGAGTTGTCACATGGTTACAATTGTTATCATATCTGCACGAACTTTTGTGCCACTCCATCAAATAGATTAACGTATAAAGAGAGCAGTGGTTTTATCCGATGAATGTACCTCAAGAAGGCCAAATTATTTTATGAAAACATTTTTTTGGGATATTCACATCGATTGCTCTGAAATGAAATAAATATTATGTTGAGCTTTTGTACTGATTCGATTTTGATTTCAAACGACTTTATTTGGAAATGATAAACTCCATTCTGTCACATACCGATACTTTACACATTATATTTCTAAGATTGAGCTTACTTCGTTTGTGTACTGTTTACAACAATGAAATGGAGTGAAAAAATAAGTCATCGCTGAGAAAAATGTCTATTTCGAGAACAAAAAAGAAATCCAAAATATTTTAATTGGATGCACCAAATGTACTCATTTTAGAAAAAATTTAATTTTTAATTTTCCGTAAATATTTTATTCTCTCGAATGGTTAGCGAACTATCAAACTGCCCTAGTCAGTCAGTATATTCATCAATTGCTGAAAGTAACGAAATCTCCAATCGATAAATAAATAAAGCATGCTCTATCTATTTGGGTGTATTTCTATCTCAATGACAATAAAGTTAATTGATGGTAATTCCAGAAACCACTACAATGAGTTTACTAATTAAGAGGTAATTTTTTCAACATTTGTTGTCATTTGTTATTACTGTATATTTATTTATTCATTGATTCTCAGTCACTTACTTTGCTAATATTCTCATGTTATACGAATAAGCATGCAAACCCAAAATGTTAATTATAGGAAAAAAAAACAGTAAGTCATAACAAACTAATATCAACTTATACATAAATAACTAGTACTGAAGCGTTTTGTGGTACGCAGTGCTAACGTTTCAAAGTCAATGGGCGTCTACAAGCTGAGCCACTTAAAACAACTTTTTGAGGACAGACATACAAGTACGCATATTAACAGCGAAGTAAAGAGGGAAGCAAAACCTAATCATTAGAATTAGGTTTATGGGCAATGGACTTATGCTAGTGCTCCGAATTATTGAAAAGCTTTGTATAAACAATGTTCAAACAAATTGGAGTTCTAACTTCTGACGGAACTGTGTCTTGCATACTAAGTGCTGAGATATTGATAAGAGGAAATTTACCTTCATATAAAAGCGAAAAATTAAAGATACATATTTTAGATTCTGCACTAAAGACGATAGCAAGGCAAATAGTCTGTAGTCTCCTTTGACTTGGTATAGCTGGGAGTGTTTTTGCCCAAGTCTGGAACAGCAGTTGATTTTGAATGAAGTCAAATTCAGATATAACATCCGTATAAGATTCAGTAGCTTAATCACTCACCGAGTAAGGGCTTAGTAGATTAAATATTTATTTAGAGCATAAGTAAGTGACGTGAGATTAAATTTTTTATTTTTTTTACATGCTTGCTAAAGCTTTAATGTTACTCATACGCCCTGTTGGCTGTATTGAAAAAAAAACAAACAGTGCGTCTTGTAGCGGTTTTAAAATCATGTTGTATAAAAAGCGACAATGCTTGGAATTTACAAATAACAATAAAAATTGGCATATACAGGGTGTTCGGGAATAAACCATTGACTGCATATAGCACTGAGAGTACGAATATTCTTGATGTTAATATAAGGCTTAAGGCTTGAGAGTTGTTTTGAAATTCATAGGGTTATAGGATTTTTAGATTTTTTTTTAGGTTGAGTCTACCTGGTACATGTATTCGTATGTATGTAATAATTTTGCGTGCCTTAAATATTGAGATATGTAATTACTTAATAAGTTAATATTGGAGAAAAAATGAGTTGAGAAATTAATTCGTCCATTTAAATGGTCTGTGATGAAAAAAAGTATAGGGATTTGTGTATCAATATTTTTAGAGTCATACTTGTATAGATTTTAAATGGTATTAATGTAAGGAAATTCTATTACCTGTTTGATTTTATTGCCAAAAGAAAGCCAATGGGTCTACCTTGCCTTTCTATTTAAATTTGTTAGTAAAAATAGTCTCCTATGGTTAAGAGAGCGTTAAAGATATACGCAGTACTTTTTAGAAAGAATTTGTTTTATCAGTTGAACCTTTAATGTCTTGAAATACGCATTTAGATGTATCGATTGTCAATGGTTTAACCTACTGATGGCCGACACCCTGTGTGCTTTAAGTTTATTTATTCGTGTATCATTTTTAGAATAAGCGCAATACCATTTCACGAATGCCAAAGGATAATAACTATATTTAAAAGAAGCAAGTATCTATCCTATCCCACTTATATATGTATGTGCATGCACGTGATATTATTGCTACCGTTTCCTTAACAATGGCACATTATTCTCGTGAGGACTATAAACTTTAAACGGTCGGAAGGAAGTCAAACCAAATCGTTATTGAAAGGATAAAAAGATATACGCAGTACTAAAAAAACGTATGAAAAAACGAAAAAGCAAAAAGCGTATACATATATACATATGTACATAAATTACATTGATAGTAACGTCTTTACTCTTTAGTCTATTCAACTCAATAACCACTAAAAGGCGCGCGTAAAACCACAAAAGCAAATGCCAAACGAATTTCGTATTTTTCGTATTTTGATAGTCTGCTAATACGCACAGCTAGACTTCTTGTGTTTTGTATTGCACAAGAAGTAAATATGTGTTCCAGTATATGTGTTGCCAAATACAAAAAATCCATATGAAATTACTTTGTTGAATATGGGGATACTACTAAATCGACTTTCTGGAGCACAAAAAAGCAAAGATATACATAAAATGCCTTTCAATTTATAATAAAAATTAAATTATGAGCGCACTCACATAGAATTTGAAAGAAAAGTGTAATGGAAATCAGCTTTTGGAGTCGAACCCTTTTGGCGATTTAAAACTGATTATTAGTTTCAACGCTCGAAAATGCACCACGAAAAAAATATGAAATTGGAAAAAAGCCCAACAAATAATCAGTAAATTGTTATGACGATATTCTCTGCCTAGAAAGCATAGACACTTTTTCACTTTACTCGCAAGAAAATAATATGATAAACTATTTTTTTCAAAAGGAGATAGACTATATCGACAGCCACACTGCAAAACCCTGTATGTCCAAAACCAAAAAGTTTTCAGGAGAGGGAAAAAACTGTGATAATTATAACGTATGTATATGAGCGACGGTTATTTCATTTCACCACTGGAAAGAAACGGGAAGTTGTAACCCGATTTTGACTGAATTTTAATGTGGGAAATATCACGATCTATGGGAAAGGCTCAGAACCTTATTTTTGGAAAAATAGTGACTTACGGGGTTTTGCAGTGTGGCTGTCGATATGTAGATAGCTTGAAGTTATGTAGATGTGTTGGCTCAGTTTAGCAGTTGAATACTCGTATATGGTTCGTATTGTGGAGAGACATGCCGTGCAGATATTTGGCATGGCATGGTTCAGTCCAAAGCTGTTAAGTAATGATTACTAATCAAAATAATTAGTAATTCGATTTTTTTTTGTTTGAAAGGTGAAGTAATGATTATATTACGATTATTTTCAGATTCGCACGATTACTAGTTGATTACGATTACAGATAATCTAAAAATAATCAAGATTAATAAAAATTATCAAAAATAATAAAAAAAGGAATCGAAAAATAGTTTGACTACTTTCGAAGATTACTTTTGATTTTTTTTTTTTTTTGTTATGTTATGTTAGTTATTTTATCACATTTTGCTATTATTATTGATTCATCGATTTGATAATTTAATTTGATAATTCTTCTTATTTATCACGTGTGATGGTCTTGCTAAATTTTTTTTAAATAATCGAAAGTAATCAAAAATAATCCTTGAAAGTAGTCAATTATTTGTTTGATTACTATTCATTATTTTGTCGTAATCCTAACTAATCTTAATTACTTGTTGATTATTTGTAATCATAATTAATTAATTGTTAAAAAGAGAATTATGTAATCAATACCATTCCTTTTCAAATTTAATCTAATTGATTACTAATTGTAATCCAGTCTGGATAGGTTTCTGCAAAATCTTCTATGTACAAGGAAAAATAAGAAAAATAAGACTTAGTCAAAAAGAACACACTAGTCAAACAAAATGCTTGCGCCCCCCCACCAGCCAAACTGTCAGATTTTGAGAAACTTCTATTTACATTAAGATCCATACATACAAGCAACTTGCCGTTATCGAAGTTCCTTTATCAGGCAAAGGCACGGCTCGCCCAGTTTTGTGGATAATAATTCGAGGCAATGAAAAGAGGGCACTCAAAAATCCAATCGGATAGAATGTTGACTTAAAGCCTCATTATTGTGGTTGCGTGCAACTATTTCTAACCCACAAGCAGAATACCAAACATTCATACGCTCATAAACCGCACATTTAAATGAACCGATGTACATATGTATCAAACATCAAACAAACTTTAAAAGCGAACACAGGCACGTAGTTTCGGCTGATTTGTACCACAAACACTTTTAACAGACGTTTCCATTTATCATTTACATATACATACGTGCATCTGATCCAGGACTTTCGAAAGAGGGGGAAGGTAGAAATTTTTTATTACAAAATTTATTATCGAGGACAATTTTCATGCGCAGTTCCTTAAAAATATGACTTCTTGGATGCCGAAGTGGGATGTGAGCTACACAGTTTAAGGTAGCTTATGTTGTTGTTCTTTCTGCTTTTTACTTAATTTGTTATAATCCTTCTAAATATGTTACTCATATGCCCCTTACGTCAAAGTAGTAATGTAACCAAGTAATCGAGGGTTGGCATATCAATCCATATCTTTATCAAATATGAATTTATTCACACTACTTCTGGGGTTACATCAAAGTTTTTCACATTGTATGTATGTATGTATGTACAGTTGTGTTCAATAAAATAATAGTGAAATTAATTTGGTTATAGTTCACCAAAATAAAAATAAGCTTTGTTTTTAATAATTTAAAATATATCAAAATCCACAACGGTAACCACATACAACAAAATTTCAAATTTAAAAAAAATGCAGAAAAGTTAATAAAACTTGTAAAAATTTACACCAAAATTCCAATATTAGGGACATCATTTTTAGAAAATTTTTTTACATTATTTTGAGAATTTTTTTTGTAAAGGATTTTGGGAAGAAATCACTCAAAAACCTTGACGAAAAAAATTCTAAAAATTCAGGGAAATTTTTGAACCATTTTTAACTTGCACAATGTTATATTACAATTTATTGGTCTATATTCAAAAGTTGTCTAGAAATTTGAGGAACAATTTTTAAACTATCTTTTAAACCTTAATCCTTCGCCATGAACTGAATTTTTTTTATTTATGTTTTAAGTTTTTATAGTCCTTAGAACTTCTGTGTGTAACCTAAGAAAAAATTCTAGTTGAATACTGCTATGTTCCCTGGCTATGTTCGCCTCAGGATTTTTCACACAATGAAATAGAACAGGTTTTTTTAATTTATGAAATGATGAGACTAACACATATTACCATTTTCAAAAGGATACGTTATCCCTATAGAAAAAAATGTCATGGCAATTTCTTATTTTAATTTCTTAAGCTCAATAAAAGTTCTTAATAAAAAAATAACATGTGCTGGTGAGTCTTGGGAGCACAGGTGCTAAATATTGAAACCACAGCAATTCATTTTATGACTGCAAATTGCCATTGGAGATCCCTGCCTTTTTAACATTCGAGTGGCTTTTCAGCAAATAGAAAATTGAGAAAGGTGAATGATTTCAAAGAAATGATTTACAATAACCCATCTCAGCAAAATCGTCCTTCTTGCAGTCGTCAAGCGTGAATTACAGTAGATGTGCACCCAATAAATACACTGGTGTGCAATAAAGCCATAGGAAATAAAGTCACATGGCCTTAATTCTCAACATGCCCACGGCGCTTGTTTTCAATAAATGTGGAATTCCTAAAATTTAAAACTCTTACATAATGAAATTGTTTTTTTTTCAATAAATGCCTAGTTAATATGACAAAATGTGTGATTTTTCTGATTTAGTGTGCGATGTGATTAAACGGCTTTATTTTTCAAATATCTATGGTTTTATTCCACATTAAATATTTCACTTAGTGAAAATAATGCCATATTAATATGCCCTCATTTTTTAATATTTGAGAAATAAGGCCAAGTGGTTTTATTTCCTATGGCTTTATTGCACCCCACCCTAGTTCACATCTATATAGAAATAGAACATATGTGGCAAAACATAATAACGTTTTTGCAACAATTCTTTCTTTATAATTTCAAAGATCATTAATGGTTTTGAAATGATGCTAATACAATGTGTCTAGATATAATTTTTTAAGCATTTTTTTCTAAATCAAAAATAATGTGCTTTTAATATCTCATCTCCCCAATACGACTGTTTCTCTATCTCCTTATGGCATTTATATTTTCCATGGTGTTCTTATCAGCTGAGGGCTTGTTCAAAAGTCATATATATATTTTTATATGCACACACACACATTCATGGGTAGCAAATAGTTGGCATTTTGATTTCACACACAGTTTCGCATTTCTTTGCAAATATCAAAACCATTGGCATTACAGCAATGAGTGCGGGGTTGAAACCCAGTTAAGGTAGTCTTAGTGTTAGATGTGTTAATTTTTTTTCATCGATAAGCATATCTGCCAAGTAAGCAACATTTTTACAGTCCATTTGCGTTTCACTTCAATTTACATCAACAAAGCACAGAAATGGGAGGGCCTTAAATCGAGAATGTGTGAGTATGCGAAATTGCCAAAGGGGGAAAACTCGCCCATTAAAGTGATATTACATTTATAAGTATATTTTGGTTATCTGAGGGTCATGAATGCCGAGGGATCAACGGAATATCGGCAGAGAATGCTACAAGAGAAAGCGTTCTTCAATAAACCCAACAAAATCATAAAAAATGATAGAGGCAGTGAAGGATAAGGATAGAAAGCCGTTTGAGGCGTGTCCGCATTCTGCTAAATCAAAATGATTTTTTTTTGTTCGATTGGTTTGATTAGCTCACATTTGTGTGTGTTACGCTTTTTATACCTTTCATGAGCTTGGAATGGTGCTATTATAACTTTGGTCATATGTTTGTAAGTATGAGAAGAAAAAGAGATGGACCCATAAACAGGTAAACCGAGATGAACAGGGGGTTGAGTTTATTTACAAAGTTGTATGTTTTTAAACAAAGTTTCTCAAGAAATGTTTGATTAAGAGATGCGCCAGTAGGCGTTCAATAACATCCTTATATAGTCGGTAAACTCCTTTGTTAATAGGAAGTACGCTAGTGAACGCCAATCCTCTGCATGGTCAGAAGAACATTTTCTAAAATCTTTGAGAGACGTGAATATAATTTTTTTTATTTATTTTTTTTTTTTGCTATGTTGGCACTTGTTTCCCTTAAAGCCTGCCTTTGGTCTTATTATTAAAGACAAAAATAACTACTTTACAAGTAAGCTCTTTGTATATCATTAATTAAATATGATACTGAGTTGTCTGTGTGTAATATACATACATATATACTCGTACATATATGCCTCACTCCACTTTCACTTCGCTTTATCTCTTAAGTACTCTCATGCCCATCATTTTGTCACATTTATATTTAATTGCTCTTATTCCGTCGAAGCGCAATTGTGTCGCGAATCGTAAAACAGATTTTCCGTCGCACAAATAACGGATGACGGCCGCCTTTGACGCACAATTTCAGTATAACTTTTAGCTCAAAAATTTTGCTATGATCAATATTATACGCAGTACTATTTGTTTACTTTGAAATCTAAATCTTCTTTCTCAATACAGCCCCATATTTGACAGTGCGTCCACGCTTTACGGCAATACGCTCACGAAGCAATTGTGCCTCGACTTTTATTCTTAATAAACCTACTGTCACACTCCTTCTCTATGTACATAAATATCTTTATATGAGCACATTTCCTTTCAGTTACTTTTTGTCGTTGAGTTTTAGGAAATGAATACGTCGTCATTATGTTCATGTTAATTCATCCAAAATGAGCGAAATTTGTCTTCCGTTGGCAGTTGATTTTGATTTCATCTAATTTCGTAAAGCGTTGGTGGTGCTATCGGTAAATCACTGTGATGGGAATTTCAAGTACCCAACCCACATCCCGGAACCATGATAAATTTAACGTAATTTGATACTTAAATAAACATTTAGGGTCACTTTCATAACAGTCAGTAACCACTAACCGGAGTTTAATTGACGTTTTTTGTACGGTTAGCTGTCAAATTAAAAGCCGATTAGGCTTACACGGTTTTTATGAAAGTGACCCTTAATGAATGTTAATAGAGCAGTTGTAAGTTAAAGATTTATACGCCTTTGTCTTAAATTTTTTGATTAAAGTTTTTAAGAGATGAGAGGATCATAAAAAATATTTGAAAGACCACCTTTATATCAAAATCGATTTACAGCAAAAATTTATTGCAAAATCCTATCCTGAACCGATGTTCAATCCATATTACAATTTCCTAAATTAAGAGGGACTCAATCGGTTAAGGAGCCACTTTTATAAAAAAAAAAATTTTAAAGCGATCATAGACAAAAAAATATCGATGAGTAAAATCGATTAATAACGATTCCCATATTTGATAAACGTTCTAATTAGTGTCTCACAAAATACTTGCAACGGGTATAATTTGAGACAGTTTTGGGGAGTTTGAGTAAAATCGGTTGATAAATAACTTCAACTTTGTTGGTATGAATGGTGCTTTACAACTTAATACTGTTAAATGTTATTTTTAATAATTGAAAAATATTTAAATATGGTATTTGTAACATCCCTAGTACGTTCAGTTCTACCTTCTTCTTACAAGTAAAAGTGATAACAATCCACAAGAGAAACCAGAACTTGTACCGACCTCCCTTTCACGCCGGAAACATGCTATGTGTGTAGTGATTTTTTTATGTATTAATAGTGGAACGCCGCTCCTATAACAAAATTATTTATGGGAAAATGTTTGTGTTGAACTTTCGAGGAAGGAAAAAGCCGGAAAATTAAAATTAGAAATAAAAGTTGAGCCTAGAACAAATAAGGTGGAGCACGTGCACACGCAAAATAATAACTTGAACACGCACGCATGCAGCACATAACAGTAGAAGAAGAAGCAGAGCGTACAACGGAATTGAAATACGCAGAGTGAGCTCTCAACTTTAACAACGGACATTGCCAAAACAAAAAAAAAAAAAAAAAGACAAAAAATAAAATTTCGGCCAGCAATGCTGTTAACAAGGACAATGATAATATCAGTGTAAAGCCCAACAAAAGCGCAAACATGCAAACTTAAGCAATAACAATATATGTATGTATGTTTAATATCACAAAAAGCTGAAATGAATGCGTTCAAGTACGTACGAAAAGTTTGGCACACGATTGTGTTAGCACGTCAAAAAGGTTGACTTTGAAACTTATCGAATGTGGGAGCGTTGTTGTGCTATTTAGCTGCCGTAGTGTAGTGGTCTTGTCCATCCTCCAAGGGCAAGTGCAAGGGCAAGTTAGCTTTTGCTCATTTAGTTAAGATTTGTTTACTTAGCCACTTTAACAGCTCATTAAATATGCATGTAATGAGCTTTTATTACTTTAGATTGTGTTGGATTAACTAAGTTTGAGTACTAAAAGTGGATAACAATTTACTATTATTAAAAATTTAATTTATTATACCCAGTTGTGCTTAGCATGCAGAGTATAAGATAATAACTGTATTCGCTTAACGGCTCACGTTGTGAATATTAACTGCCAAAATTTCATTCTCTAAAGTGTCATAACTGAATTGGCTGAAATTAGATTTCCAGATGTTATGCTATGCATTATAAGCTCCTAGCTGTTGCTACAGGGTTGCCGCCCCATTTAAATATTTCCATAAACAAGTGAGTTGCCAGCGTATTAGCGGTAATCACGACGAAAATTCTAGTCTATGTGCCCAAAGTAGACCAAATATAAAAATCGTGCTCGCTACTTGTTTCGGTATATTTTTATGCTGTGGTCAGTGGTGGGCATTATCTGTATTTCGCAAGACTTGGTCTTACTTTTAGAGCTCTAAGCATGATCTACAGTGACACATTGGCAGCCAAAGTGTTGAAATGTAGATAGCCATTAGTGGTGTGTAACGATATATACTCCAACTCAATTTTGAACAAAGTGTTCAGTGGAGTTGCCAACACGTCGTTGTTTTATCGAACACGAAAATTTAATCAATCACATCACAACAGAAGCGAACGAGCAATCAAGATCGCATGAACGCGCAAATGAACCAAAAAGTGGTCTGGCCGCTAATAAGGTTTTGTACGAGGTGTCGACTGCGTTATTGTGGACAAATTCGATATCGATTGGAAACAGAAAAAGTTGCTACCTTTTAAAGCATATTATCCAAGTTTATCTGCCAACGGTTTTTTTTTTTTTTTTTTGTGATCCGGAAGAAATTTCTGCGTAGCAAGAGATTCGGGTCAGTTAGCGGCATTCACCTAAACTTAAAGAATCGTAAGAACCCCTTTTGTCTCGAAAAAAAAAAATGCATTTTCATTCAAAAAGTCTTAATATTTCTTTAATCTACTTTTTCTATTTAATAAATAACAATATTTTTTCAACATTAGTAGACAGAGTGTTTTTTTTTCTGGATGATGAGCATTTTTCTAAAAAAATTGTGCAAAGGACAATAAATAATTTTTCTTTTTTCTCTGCGAAAAGTTCAATATATGTATACTCATAATAATCACTCATTAGTATTTACAAGTACATAATCACATTTGTTTAGTAGTTTGAACATATCGCACCCTAAATCAAAAACAGTCACAACTCAAAAATTTTTTAGGTCGCTTTCTTGGCATAGATTGCCTAATAAAAAGTAGTGCAGCCAATACATACAATATTTTTCTTCTTGACTATTATCGTTACTCTTTAAAGAGCACAGTGATGTCAAGTTTTTAAAAATTAAATCACTTTTGTGCGATCCAGAAGCAATTAACTGAAAATTACTCGGATTTTGAGTTGTGACTCTTTTTGATTTAGTGTGCGATATGCTTACTAACTTTCTTAATTGAGTTTTATTGTCCTTCAGAAAGTGATTTAGATAATAAAAATTGAAAAAAATAAATAACATGGCAATGTCTTATTCCAAATGCTATTCATTTTAGCTCCAAAAAATATAATCAAATTTATTCTCTCTCGTAGTACTAATAGGTACTCGTAAAGCATTGTGCATTAATTTCATCTCTCTAGTGGAAACGTCAACGCCGCCAGCGAATGTCAAAACAAAAAAAAACAAAAAAAATGGCATGACAAGCCTTACATTTTAATTAAAAACTTAGCGTAGCAAAAGCAATGAAAAATCGCCAAGTCAGTAAAAAGAATGACAATGGCACATTTCTTACACAGCTTTCACAACATCACAAACATTCTGTTTTCGGTTGGTCATGTGCTTATTCTAATGGCTGTGACGGGCGACTAGACGTGCGATATGAATGTTGGGTTGTTGCCTTTGAGTCTAATTTACAATACGAGTACCACAATAACGACAACCACAGCTGTATACTCGTATCATGTTGGCAGTAGTTAAGCTCTTTGCTATGTTGGTTTGTATGACGGTTTTTAGTGTAAAATGATAATCATAGGCCTTTAAAGTGACAACAAACTAATTATAAAAATTAACTCACAACATTCAGCACAAATTTAGTCAGTTAGAAGATGGTAAAATATTTGAGCTTATAAATTATTTAATTATATCATACCTTATTAGGCAGGTGATTGTTCTTGATATTCATAAGTACGGTTATTCAAATAACACACCAAAATTTCGACCATGTCGAAAACAATTTTTTTTCAATTCCAAACAAACTCAGATAAATCGAGTTCCTATGTATAGTTTTTCAATTAGAGGCTATCAGACACATAAATTTATGTTTTAGTATATTGAATTTTTGTTTTACAATTTTTCTAGATTTTTCAAATGAAGTTTTTTTTTTTGCCGTTTATGCTTTCGGAAATTTTAAGTTCACTTGGTTGAAAAATCTTCTTTCAAGGTTTTCTTTAGCATGAGGCTTTAAAAACTTCACAAATAGTATATAGCGCTGTAAAGAGACCTCGATATCTATCGGTGTTCATATTTTGCCAATTTAAACCTACAGTAATCATGACCTTCTATAAGTCTATAGCATATTTGGTATATTCGGTAAACGTTCCTCATTGCATACAACTAATCAGCTAATTAATTTAGTTATTCACTCCGTGTGAGCTTTTACTACTAATTAATTTAAAACATTTAACAAGTTGTAAGAAAAATTTTACTAATAGTACGAGTATAAAAGCTCTGTTCTAATGGAAAAGTTTTTTTTTATTAGAATGCTATATGTATTGCAGCAAAAGTGCACTCAATTCAATAATGTACGGTACAACTTTTAAGGCTTTGCTTTTCTTTATCAATTTTAGTGCTCATCCTGCATTTTATTAAAATATTTGTCAAACTTAATGAGCAAACTCAAAGTGTCAATTTTAAGTAATTATTTTAACGAGAAACAGTGCGTTGTTAATAGAAATTTAATTTCAAACATAATTAAAAGAGGACAAAATCAAAAGTTTTTAATTTTATTGTTAGAAAGTGATGAGCGACAAGAATACGTTCAATGATAAGAGAGTTGATATACAAAAGATAGAACTGCACCAAAAAAATTTAACAAGAATAGAATAGAGCGTAAACTTTGAGAACTTCGCCTCAAAAGCTCACATAACCCTAAAAAATTAAAACTTAATTATTACTATAACTACGGCCCCAATCTCGTCGCAAGCCTAGATTTGTGAAAGATTATTGAAAAGAAAAACTTAAAACAAGTCAGGCAATCATTCATTGAAATACTTACCAAAAAATAGCTACAAAAGATTGAACTGCAATCATACTAAACGCAAAAGTTTATGATAAATTATTTTTTAATAATGTATTTCCTTTAAGGGCGTGTTTCCTGTGTTGAAGTTTGTTAGTTTGCTATTCTTCGCTGCTTTTGTGACGACGTTCAAGCAAAACTTGAAAATTCTATGAAACGCAATCAAATAAAACTAGTAACGAAGCATAGAAATCGTTTGAAGCCATAGAAACAAAACACAATAAAACCACTCCAATACGAAATGAAAGAATAAATTTAATTTTAAATAATGTTGACATTAAAACATGATTGAAATTGCTCTTTTGAATAGCACAATAATATAACATGCACTTGGTGAGCGTAGACAAAGTCCAATCAAATTAAATATGACCCAGATTAAAAAACTGCTGTACTACACTGAGCTACATTTAAAGTATATTTGTAGCAGAATTTAAATATTGCAATGATATTCACATTTGGTTCGCTGACTAAAGGATAATGCAAACAAGGTTTCTGTTCACTAAACATATTTATTCATATTTTTATACCCAAGTAGTGCTATGAAAATAAGGTAGGTATATTAACTTCCACAAAAGAATCATTTAAGATATTGACTTATGTATATCAAAATATCGAGGAGGAAAGAAAAAATTGAAAACGAGCGCCTGGGAACACCATAGCTCGACTAAATTTGCAACATAAAAGTTTTGCTCATTTCAAAGATCCTTGCTTGTAATTTAAACTAGTTAGATACTTCAATGAAAAATGGTTAGCTCTTAATAATATTAAGTATACTTCTGCCAAAAGGCTAATCGGATAGCACACAAGCAAAATATACGGGCAAGTAGTTAATACCCCACAGCAATAGGGAAGGTTTATATCTCTTTTGATTTCCATTCATTAGTTTCGTTTTTCGAATAAACTTCTCGAGCGGGGAAATGAATTTTTGAAAGCAGTTGCTCTATTTTTCAAAACTTTGGAAATTTTTTCAAATATACATAAATCTAAATGTATTGGTATTTTGGGAAAATGTGGTTAGCAGTAGTTGGTAGGAAAGCTATTTATATACCTACTTTTATTGAAGGGTTGCCAACTGCAAAGCCATCTCCTATAGACTGTGTATTCTTTAGAACAACTGTAGATAATAGTAAAAAATTAGACACGAATTGAGCTATTAAGTAATTTGTCAAATTTTTATTAGCTCAGATATTAATTAACCAAAAAAATTGGCCTTGATGGTCCTATTATAAAAAAAAAATCTTTGGGAAACAAATGAAAGTAGCGTAAAATATCCGTACGTAATTTCCGTTGGGATTTTTCGTTTTTTTAGTATTAAAATATGCAAAATTAAAACAATATATGTAGATCTTAAAAAAATGCCATAAACTTGTATCTTCTTAGATTAGTTTTCGTTCCCATACTCCTCCGAAATGGCTTGACAGATTCTAATGAACTTTTGTGAGCGTATTTAGTAGGTCTGAGAATCGGCCGTTATCTATTTTTCATTATTCCGGGAAGGGGACCAGGGACCAAAATATTCCAAACTTTTTGGTTTATCGGGCGATTTTCTTCAAATTCGACACAAAAGTAGTACTTTACTTTGGGGTTACTTTTTTTCCGGGAAGTGGACTAGGGACCGAAATATTCTAAACTTCTTTCCCTAGATTTGGGCAGAACAACGTCTGCCGGGTCCTTCTGGTAATATATAAAACAGTCAAGTTATAAGATGATAATTTTTAAACAGAAAACGTAAACTAATATATAAAATATTAAAACTAATTAGTCAGGCGTTTAAACACAACTACACTCGTGTATGTAGGTACCCATTCGTGTACCAAAGAATCTGCTCATAACTTTGTTGTTGAAGCATACTTAATTAATGTAATCAGAACAACAAAACAAAAGCTCTACCGCGTCATTCACATGCAAATCACCCAGAATTTAACACGTTGATGAAGTGCAACAAATGCACAACAGCTTAGATAACTGAAGTTGATTGAATTAGTAAATAAATTCAATAACTGATAAATGCCATTTGTTATACCTATGTGGATGTATGTATATAGGGATCTAAAATATTTTTTGATTTCATATTTGATACTTTTTTGATATTTTAAAACTGACATGAGAAAACGAATCTTTGACAGAATGTAAAGTTGGAGCGTATTGAAGAGCTTTTCCATAATCTATAGTCAAATTTTTTTTGTCACCAACCGGCTTCGACGCTTTTCCAGTTTCAGCTTTGTCTCTATATGCGATTTCAACTTTTATTTGAATCACAAACCAAACTTTCCACACAGTTTGCTGGCTTTAAGCCCGGGCCTTTAAAAATAATAGATACATTTTTTGATGGTAGATCTGAATGTTATAATCGGGGAAACTAATTGAGGAATCGGAAACACCACAAACCGGCTATTATTCAGCTAACAAAAAGTCCATGTAGGGGTAGCCAACTTATAGTTATTTGAAAAACTGCTCATATTTTCGACGTCATCGCCATGTAAAAATAGTCAGCTGAAAGCAATGCATTCACTTCAGGGTGCACAAAAAAACTAAACAATCATTTTAGCTTTATGATACATAATTACCTCAAGTTTTGGTGTGCACGGACAGACAGCCGAAAATTAGTGTTAAGTATAAATCAATGAACAAATTAACTAATAGCGCATTACATCAAGCCTGAGCATATAAATATATGAAGTGGTATTAATATACTACGAAATTAAGATTAATGAACGAGTACTGAAAGCATACACTATATGTGCAGGTGTGTAAGTATACACTCAGGTGGAGTATTGACATGTCAAAATTTCTACTACTACATATGTATCAGATTAACTAAGGCTTATGGAGACTCAATACACATTCACACAGCACAATTCTAAAGCATAATTATTTAAGCTCTCATATTTAACAAGGTTTAAATGTACAAAATAAAAACTTTGTTTCAGCCGTTTAAAGCTACCGAACAGAGTTCAGAGTCTCCCGAAAAATCACGAAAAAAATATTTAAAATCCATAAAGCTATAAAAGAGTGTTGTTATTAAATTTCTATTTATAATCCTTTTTGTGGCCTGACATTTTTAATTGGCTTTGTGTGTATTGGTTCCTGATTCAATATTTTTATGTTGCCTTTTTATACGCCCACATTTCGTGTACATATTTCATGCTCCATTTATGAGCATACCTACATTTTAGTTTGGCTTTATCTCGCCCCTTCAACTGTTATTTTGTATCAACAAAAATGGATTTACTTTGACTTTTCACCTTCATAAATATTGAACGTTTTTAAGTGAAGTACAGTGAATTTATTACTTTTTCAACTGTCCGGTGGATTCAATAGTTTATTTACAGCTCGGTCTACATAATAAAGCAAATATTCGTAGCTTCGGCGAATTTACATATAACAATATTGACGTAAGCATATACACACACAGATATACATTTTTGGCTTGTACATAATACACACATACATACATATACATTAGGCTGGAGCGTGAACATATGGAAAAAAATTTGTTCCACCTTTCAGAGTTCTAATAGGGGGGGATAGGTGCCTTATAATAACAAAAAAATACCCTCTTTTTTTTATTGAAATCGGTCAATGTCTTCTGCCTCCGCAGTGCCTTCAAAATTTATAAGAACGCTAAAATGTATATGGTGAAATATTCATATAATATATAACACTACTCGACAACAAAAATTTCTCCAAGAATGAAAGTACAATTTCCTAATGTAAAATCGTCTCCTGACTCCGAATATCACATCCATTTTTCTGTGGCTGATGTAGTTTCCGAGATATCCGCGAAAGTATGAAAATTCCCAATGTTTTTCATATAGGTAAATACGTGAAAAGTTTGTATTTTTCATTTTTTCGATTTAAGCTCTTGAATTATACATTATACTAATTCCGATAAACATTTTTTGCCTTTAACTCTATAAGTATCTTTAGTAGTTTGGCCACTACCAAAAAACGTTAAAAAACCTTGAAAAAATAAGGATTTTTTTCAAATTTCAGATTTAGTCACTTTAACCCTTAATCGCACCCCTAAGAAAAATTACGTATATCACCAACCTGAGTCCCCAGGACTCACATTTAACATTTAAAGAAAAAACTTAGAAATAATTATTTTTAATTTATTTTTTTTTTTATTAAAATATAGATTGCAAGTGCTTTTAACATAAAACAGTTAAAAATTATGATTAAACTTAACATAAATTTCATTTTTGTGAAATCTTTCTGAGATCATAAAAAAAACATAAAAACTAAACACTTCAGGTTAAATGAACATAAATCATATTAAAAATGTAAAAAGAACACAAAATTTTATATTTATAGCTTAAACATATACCATTAAGTAAAAAATCAGGCCCAAAGGGTTAGGCCCCATACAAAAAAAAAAATCGTGCAGAGGGTGAAATCACTCATTGGTTGCACATGCAGCACATACTTATTTGGCACATGTGAGACAAATGGGTTGTTTACAACGGAAGCAAAGGTAAGCAGTTTTGGTTCTTTTTTTATAATCGCATGTATAACAATATTTTCTATTCTCCCTGGGCAATTTATTACATATTATATTTTACAAATTAATAAAAACCTTAAACAAAATTTTGTCACACAAAACACCACCATGAGTCCCCGGGACTCACGCGCACCAAAATCAAAGCATTCAAACACTCTTGCGCCAACGTCCGTTCAACCACGCGTTCTTCACACAACTGCAGGAAGGTATACGAAGAAGCTGTGCCTAAACTAAAAAAACGCGTCTGTTATAAAGCTTCTAAATTTTGAGTGAGTCCCAGGGACTCAGGGTGTGCGATTAAGGGTTAAAATCAGAAAAAGTCTATGGTCGAAAAAAAGTTAGCCCTTCTATGTTGTAGTAAATTTAATTATGAAAATTTAAGGCGCACTAGTAAAACATTATGATGTGCCCTTGACTTTATAAGCCCTACTATATTGAAAGTCCTCAATCAAAAATTTTCTGTTTTTACCCAAGAAATTTTCTGAAATTTCCATACCCTGAAATTTCAAGATATCTCGAAAACTCTTCTACTTTTAAAACAAATGATTGCATTTTCGGAATCAGCAGAAAATTCTACATGGAAATTATGTATCAAATGTCTAGGATATGGAAATTTCGGAAAATTTCTTGGGTAAAAACAGAAAATTTTTGATTGAAGACTTTCAATATAGCAGGACTTATAAAGTCAAGGGCACATTTTAACATTGTACTAGTACGCTTAAAATTTTCTTAATTGAATTTACTACAACAAAGAAGGGCTAACTTTTTTTCGTCCATAGACTTTTTCTGATTTTAAAGTGGTTAAATCTGAAATTTAAAAAAAAAATCGTTATTTTTTCAAAGTTTTTTGAACGTTTTTTGGCATAGTGGCCAAACTACTGAAGATACTTAAAGATATAAAGGCAAAAAATATTTATAGGAACTAGTATAATGTATAATTCAACAGTTTGAATCGAAAAAATGAAAAATGCAAATTTTTTACGTACCTATATGAAGTAGTGTTTTGCAAAATTGGGAACTTTCGTATTTTCACCGATGCGGAGGCAGTTACTCTAATCCGAATTGGAAAAAATTTTGCCAGACGTAATTTAAGCCCAAAAGGCACCAGAATTTCGCTATTATAATGCAGCCTGATGAAAAAACAGTTTTCACTCCACCCTAATATACATTGAGCTACAAATCTTTAGCACAAAAACTCCCTTTAAAACATTTTACTCAAAAAATTGTTAGTAGCAGTTCCACAAGGTTTAGTCCTTTAGCAGGAATACATATGAAATTTTAATAAAAAAACTAAAAAGAAGAGCTAAAAGTCTATGGCGAACCCGGGATGAGTCGCTAAAGAGCATGCGACCAACACCAGTTTTGATCTCTTTGTATAGGTTGAAGTGATCCCTTTTTGCTTAAGCATATCCTATGAAGAGACTAATTGAGCTCTTTTATGCCGTCGCAAAAGTTTACTTTAAACACCTAAAATTAGGCTACGGAAATTAAATCGACTTATCTCCCTGCTACCCTCCTGCGCTCTACCACCTTTCTGGCTCTACTCCTCTACTTCTACCTCTTCTTTCACAATACTTTCTATGCCCCGAGCTCTTGCTGCTTTTCTTTCCTACAACTGATTTCTATAATTCAACAAGGCTTAAGTAAACACGTGACCACCAGACAGAAGAGAAAATTGCAATTGTCACACTTAATTATAGCAAAAAAAAATAAACAAATAAAACCATTGGCGAGTAGAACAAAATATTTGAAGAGACGAAACGAAATAAATAGGTTCGTCACGAAGCTCAACTGGGAATCAGAAAATACTACATATCTACATATACATATGTACTTCACAAAGAAATATTTATCGATACACCCTGCAAGAAAAAGTGGGCCTTATGTCAAAATACTTGGCTCAGAACCAAGGCTGCAGTGTCAAATGCCAACTGTGCCAGCTCATTGAAAAAATACAAATGGCAATAAAGTAAAAGTATCCAGAAACAAAGCAAAATTTAAATGGTGGAATTTAAACCCTACTTTCCGAAATTTAAAAAACCACTTGCACCCTGCCAAAAATTTAGTTGCATGTCGCCCTCCTCATTCATCGATTACTATTCTTATGTTCCATCCCCCCTTCTTTCTTGAAATGTCACTGAATAGTCTAAATCTTTTTTTCGAATACTTCCAAAGCTGCTTCGTGCTACTTTTTCCTTTTTTACATTGCCTAACTCTTCTTTTCACTTCCACTATTTCTATCTCATCAATCAGTCTAACTCTCTTCTCCCTTTATTAATAGTCCTTTTCATTTAAATTATCTCTTTAAAAAATATTGCACATCTCATAGAATAGTGTTTATTAAGATTCGATTCTCTTGGCCATAATTTTTCAAACAGTTTTGTTGATTATTTGCTCAAAACTTTTTACCAATTTTAATATTTCGAGAATATCTCAAAAAAGCAAAATCCCATCTAAATTCCATGTCCACCATTCTCAGACATACTTCATACATATGTACATACATCATCCACTAGTCCGCATTGTGAATCTAAACCGATTTATTTCTTCCCTCGATATTTGTTCTTTTTTTGATATCACTACAGTTTTAAAATGGAGTCGAAAATTTTACTTTATTCAGAAATCATCGAGTTATTCGTGAAAATACGTCTTAATAATTATATCAAGTTGGAAGAATACACAATAGCTCAGGCTTAATTTTTTATTATATATTATCTAACTGCGCAATATCTTGAAATCCACTCTTTTTCCGGGATTAGTTTTAAACTAGTTTAAACAATAAAACGCTACTTCGACTAACGAAATCGCCCAGTTGAATACACAAATTGATTGCAATCAAAAGAGATTAAATGTACTAATGTGTACTCGAAACACACTAATTCCTAGCTAGTTGTTTTCCCTACAGGGTATGTAAAGTTTCGTGCGTAAATGTCTATATTTATGCATATTTTATAACAAAACCAGCAATACAAGTCAATGTTCACCTATTAAACCATCGACATGGCCACTAGAGCGATTGTGAAAAGTAGAAGAAATAAAAGGGAAACACAAAAAGAATATAGTTCACTAACTGCATTTCTGGGTTATCAAGTTGTTCGTTGGCTTGTCAACTGTGTTCCATGGCACGGTACATGAAACAGACATCCACAATAGTCAGACAGTAGCGAAAACAGCAGGATATTGTGTGTGGGAGGCATGAAATAACCTTGTAAATAGCGGAGAGAACAAAATGTGACAGACGGACGTGAATGCGGCAACCGACGCTTTACAACAATAATAGCAATCACAAACACAAATACAAACAATAACAGCAAGTCTAATTATATAAAGTCACCGTGGTCACATTATGGGGAGTTAATGCCTTTGGCGTTGGAGGTGTATCGACTGCTGTGAATAGAATAATTCGTAAAGGTATGAGGTACATATATTGAGTGTTGCCAGATGTTGGTGATTTTGTTCAGTCTATACATTTTATTTGTATTGTTTATTGGCTGATTTTATAACGAATAGCCACAACAAGCCAAATAAATGCAAAGTAAAGTCTTAAGAAACTTGTAGAAATGTTTATTAAGCTTACAAAATGCTTAATTTTCGTTTAGACATTGTGACATTTTCGTTCAGATAGTGCGTTTTTGCGACTCATTTTGAGATGCGGTGTTCTTGAAGCGAATTTTTGAAATAGGGTGTTATTGGAAAAAATTCTGAAGCAGACCCTTTTTCAAACAAATTCTGAGATAGTGAGTTTTTTAAAAAATAATTTCAAATAGGGTGATCTTCCACTCAGCATTCAATTTACAGAAATACATACATATTAAGAATATTGAAATTAGCCAACCAAAAATTTAGGTTTCAGAATAAATCAGAATTTTGTTTGATTTCTTACAAGCGGCCCAATTTATATTTGGTTTTCGTATTAAAAGTTATTTTAAAGTGATAAATGTGGCAACACTTTGCACGTGTTTTAGGTTGTGATAGACGTTTGTCTGAAGTTGAGCGGTGTACATGGAAAGGACAAGTAAAGCAAGCGGTGATTTCACACCGACTGATGGAATGAAGAGAACTTAAATTTAATATTAAAGGCGTTTGGAATGGTGCTTGTCACGAATTATGTATACATACATATGTACCTTAGTGTACATATATGTATATACATAAATATGTTTATATATTTGCGTTATTTTTAATTCTTCTCGAAATATTTTCGGACGAACAAACTTTTTTAATTTATTTACACTTTATTTTCTAGGACACGTTTATGTTATTGGGCACTGCTTTTCTTTATTAAACCAATGACATTCACTTTTTAGTTGCTGTAAATTTTAACTCAAATCGTACAGATTTTTACAATCTTTTAAGTTAGTCTAGGGTGACTTTCACTTGTGCTATTCACAGAGCATATTTTGTTCTTCTACCTTGGTGTGACAAGGATAAAGCGCAAGTAGCTTTAATTGGGTGGCAAAGTGCTTCCGAAATATTTAACCAAAATTGATATAACAGCAAATTATCGCTAAGTAATTGAAAACTTATATCACTATCGGTACCAAACAACCTAAAAGGCTGTTCTCATGTTTCTCACATTTTAGATCAAAAGCCAAGCAGCTTTCAGTTCACTAAAAAAATGGTTTGTTAAAGTCGAAAATAAAAATAACTGGTATAGTTATCTGGCTATATCGGGATGAGTAAAGGGATAAGTCTTTAAAAAAATATATTTTTTTGTTCTTATTTTCGAAATTCCAGAATCCAAAGTGGTGTATATACATTATCTAGGGTGGGTCGATTTGTATGGACAAAAGTTAACCGTTATCGCGCCATCGATTTTTCGATAGGTTTCGGGCTCAGGAAAAAAAAGTTCCACTACGCATACCCAAAAAAAATAACTTTCGAGCCTGCGAAGTTTCATTTTTTTACTGTTTTCGAATTTGATTTTTAAGGTTTTTTCATAACCAATAAAAAAGTTTTTATTTGACTTTAAAATTTGCATGTAAAATCTTTCTGACCCAAAAATGTCCAGTAAAAACGTTGGCGATAACAGTTTTTTTTTTTGTTTGAGGAGTGTGTTGGTCAAAAAATTTACCCTTTCGCTATTTTTTAAGGGTTTTTTCAGCATACATATGTATATGCAAAAAAAATTTTGATGAAAGCGAATTCGTCTCATATTTCTATGCTTTTTTTTTTGACCAAAACAAGCCCCACAACCATGAAAAAACCGTTAAAAATCAAAGACGAAACAAGTGAAAAAAAATGAAATTTCCCAGGCTCGAAAATAATCTTTTTTTTTGGGTATGCGTAGTGGAACTTTTTTTACCTGTGCCCAAAACCTATCGAAAAATCAATGGCGCGATGTCGGTTAATAAATCGACCCAAACTAATATACCTACATATCTCTACTGTTTTTTGTTTTTTCCTTTTAAGCGAAGTCCCGTCCATTTTAAAAATGTATTACTTGATTTCCAGCGCCACTTCAAGGTGAATACAAACTTTTTAACATTTCGCCGGCGTAAATAGTGATTTCAATTTTCTGATATGAAATATAATTTTCTTTGACTGCAAATTCTGTAGAAGCAATAATAACATAAATGCAGCCGCGGCAAATCGGCATAAGGAAATGTCAAGTGTCAGGAATCTCAGTGTCGAACTGCGAGCGGCAGCGCATAATCACTGCGTTGTGAGAGTTTTTTTTCATTTGTACGTGCCTACATATGTAGCTTTGCAAAAAATTAGCTAAATACATTCGTATGGCGATGACGCGCTCTTCTTTTTTCTCACACATTTGCTTTAATAATTTGGCGATTTGGATTTTTGGCATACCTAGCAAATGCACTCAAGGAAAAAATCTAGCTACTTTGAAAGACAGAAGTTTCACTACATAAGTTCCATTTCTCGTCCTCTGGAAATAACCCTCAACAACTGTCGATCTCTCTTAAACTGTGAAATCGCGGGCACGTTTAAATCGACTCAGCTCATCGACCTGATCATTTCGGTATACTTATTGGTGGGTATATCTCTTCTTATTCTCACGCTCAGAAACATGGGACCAAAGTTATGATACTAAATATTGTATGTTTATGAAAGCTATAAAAATCGTTGCTTTTTCTTTTAGCCCAGTCTAATAAACACACATGTATGTTTAATACAAAAATTTGGATAACGCTGGCGATGAATTTTGTGGCAGGATTCAGTAAAGATATATTTCATTGCGCACATAATCAAGACCTTTTGAATTTCACACAATGACCCTTTCGTAATTTGCACATGAATATATAACTACATACATATTTTGTGAAACCCAATTATAGACATGTTGGCATTAAGGCTATCACTACTTGGAAGGCGGGTTCAGTACTTTACCTATATGACGTAGTCACTCTATCATTCATTAGAAGCCTCTGAATTTATTCCATAAACAGCTGAAGTAAACATTGTGACATCAATTTGTACGTGTAAAGTAACTTTAGGACAAATAAATAAATAAATATAACTTTTCAAATAATGCAACTAATGTCTATCTAAGGGTGTGCTACTGAAAGTCGAATTGAGCATTGAGCGTTTCAGAAATTGTTCAACTTTTAAGCCGAAATAAGGGAAACCCATTTCGCAGGCAGTACTAAGTAGCACAATAATTTGCAGGCTATAAACAAAGAATTTATAAAAACAATTTTTTTAACAATCTAATATACTAACATGCCTACATATATAACACGCATATCACTACTCCAGCACGCGACACAAGCCCTCTGTGAAATGTTACTGCTGTCATATTCATAAGGGCTTACACCAGTGAATTTAATCCTCACACATTAGTTAGCTTTGGTCACGTTCATGTTGAAATTAGCGAGCTTAAGTGGCATCAATTAAATTACAATTGTGCCACGCAATTGTTGAAGACACGAGTTATCTGCTTGCCTGCTTTACATCAGGGATTGCACAATGTACCCTCAACACACGCTATCAGAACTGCATGGCCAGGGAGAACTAATGGAATTTTAATTTTAATGCTAATCCTGCAAGTGTATGTGGTATATGTACCTCACCGGTAAACATGCTCATTTAGAGTAATATTTAGTTGAAAGTACAGTTGCGTACAGAATAATAGCAGTTAGGAAATTATATCTATGGATGCTTATAAAAGGACACTACTCGGTGGATTGCTTATTTTGCTTAGGATTTTATTCTAGAATAAGTTAAAAGAGAGTGTCCTTTTTTTATGGTGAGTTGTATTCTAAAAGGCAGTTAAGACAGGGTGATCTAGTTGTGTGCTGTATTGGAAATTTTCGAAATTTCATCAAATATAAATTTTTGAGATTAAAGCAGGTCTCTTCGCTACTGCTATTATGCACATCACTGTACATTAATATTATTTTGTACTCATTTAACAGATGACGACAAGCCCATTCAACTTTGTGATCAAGTGAATATGTACTTTTACAAATATAATTTGCTTTGAAACTTTCTTTCATTAAAAATTCAAATTGTATGTGCATTTGAATTTAAATTTATGTAAATAATACACGTATATACTCATAAATATGTAAATATAAATAATCATAAACATGCATGATACTGATGAACAAGTGTGTTAAATCTAACTTTAAAGAATGAATGCACAATGGAATTGCGGTAAATGTACCTAATTACATAAATATTCGTGATTAAATAAAGGAGAGCTTCCACGTTTATATAGTCGTATGCATGTAGGTAAGTCAGTGGCAAAAATGAAACTGAATCTTGATCTTATTTACTATAGATATTAAAGCTATTGCTAACATTAAGACTATATTTACAAAACGGCTAAAAATCATAACACATCTCGATAGAATATAAAAAAAATGTGTACGAAGTTTGAAATTGAACTTTTCAAAGCCTACAGCACTAGAAATTGACCTATACAAATAAGTTTCAGAAAGACAGTCGAACTTCGTAAAAAGCGGCCCATTTTACAACATTTCTTGAGTCCAACTTGCAACTTTTTACTGAGCTGCTTTTATTATGGCAACGCCATTGTGTTTAGGAAGTGTTGTCGCTAGTAATAGTCCATTGCCGGTACACTCCGGTACTCCCTCGAAGGTGACGTGGTAGCTATTTGTTAGATTGATATGTATATAGTTTTTCAATTATTCTTAAAGCATAAGATGAGCTTAAAACATTTCAAGAAAGCATATCAATGCATACTTTCCTGTTTTTTTTTTTTAAGGTCACTGGCATTCTAATAATATTGGCTTAGGGAATATTATGCCTATCGTATATGTCAACTTGATTTGTTCTTTATAATTTGCATTTCTCTAAACAAGATTCGACACAATTTTTCCATTTTCCCAACCACTGAGATGGAGATTGGTAGCTGTGATAAACATGTTGTATGCAAATACTTACATATGTACGTATATTCAAATGTGAATTAGATACTACTCGTACTTGTATGTCTAACCTGATAACCATAGGAAATATTTGGCACAGAAATTCTCACATATAAACTCTCGCACATTCCCCTCCCACTTACTTCGAAATGAATGTGCTGAAATTGTATTCTGGTAAATAGTTGTTAAGTCAAGTACATAACTATGTAAGTGTGTGTGGCACTTTATGCCAGAAGGAGGCTTACACTTTCTCAAACCTATGTTACTGTGTATCGCCTCTTTCAGTAGCTAATATGAGTGTTTTGCTTGTTTATTTTAAAGTGTCACTTCAAGAAGTGTCACAAACTTGTGTGTGGAGGATACTCTGTGGCCCGTGCCGGATATGATATTGTGTTTAGGTATTTATGTACATATGTATGTATGTACATTAGGCTGTAATGAATATTTTTATTTTCAAGCAGTCTCCCAAAACAAACTCAAGCTCAAGACTCAGCAAAAGCATCAAGAAAGAGCTCCAAAAAGGCTCCGAAGTTCATTAAAAACGAGTCAAAAAATGCTCAAAATTTATCGGATTCGGACTCATTTCGGACCTCTTTTGTATGACTCCTTTTGGCCTGTCCACTTAAAACGATTTTGTGCTCCATTAGTTCGCCCAAAAGAGCTCATTTCGAAGGTGAAAACTCGGAGGAACGTACCTTTTATGGCTCCGAAAGGAGTCTTTTTTTACACTTTGGTTACCTGGGAAGTCTTGAACTTAGTCCAAGTGAAAGTGATTGTTCCTATGAAAATGCCCTTGAAAATAAATATTATATGAAATATTATTAAGAGCTCATATTTATAAATTAATTTAGTATTCTTATACCAAAACGGAACAAAAAAAATGCGGTTTTATGAATCAGTCTAATATTATACATACACACACAAATTAATAACTTCGAATCTATGCATTCAATGATTGTGAGAATTTTTGAATTGCAGTGCAATATTCCCACCGGGACATGCTGGAATCTCAAGATAAATTAACAAGTCAAATGTAAGCTAAGTTATTGAAAGAAAACGCAAATAACTATGTGATTTGAAAGTATGTGCAAGCAAATAGATTTGTGTGAGATTTTACAAAATTTCCGAAAACCAACCTCTCTTGTTATATGTACTAGATCTGTTTGAACATATTGTTGGAAGTAAACTGTCAGAATTTAATGTCCAGGACTTGTTGGATTCTTATTATGTTTTAATAAAGACCTTGATGTCTGTGACATTTAGCAACATATATTGTTTTTCATCTTTCAATTTAATACTGTAGGTATAAAGATCAGTGTTGCCGTGTTGATTATTTTTAAAGAAAATTGGTAAGTTTTTTCACTTCAAAACATTTTTGTAATTTGGTAGTCATTCCCCTGTTTGGTAAAAATCTCGTAACAGGTTGAAGCATGGCATTGAAGAAAAATTAATAGTTTTTTCTTGAAAAATGTATGGTGTTATAGAACAACGTATAACTTTTGAAGTATACATATATAGTTGAAGATATTTAAAGAGATTTTGTTGATTTTCCTTTTCGCAGTTCATCTGGTATTTCAATTATGTCTTCGTTTTTACTTATTTTTCATTGCTGTGGCAATACTGATACGAATCCCTTTTTCTTACAGTGCTCGCCACAGCGCGCGCTGAAGTTATTGTGTCTTTACCTGTATTTTGTTGGAGGCCAACATACTTTAGTATTTTCTGGACTTTTGCCATATCTTGGTCTACCGGAATAAGAAAGCTTGGCAAGTCATATTTGTGGTTTATTATCTGTTTTTTCATAGAACGAATATTTTTAGTGCTCTCAAAAACTCTTAGTCTACTAGAATTAACTTATTTCAGAAAATCTAGAACATCAATTACCAGTTTAAAAGTCTTATGCATAAAATGTGTTATTTCCTGCACGCATGCTCACAATTTATACTCCAAAAAGTATATATCCTTTTCTATGAAATTTTTGTATGTATTTGCTCATGTCTAAAAGTTATTTTGGAGACACATTTTCAAACCCAGCTTCATAAGCAGGGGTAAATAAGCATATTTCGATCTCTGCTGTGGTACTTTTTGCAATTTAATATTTTAGTAGCAATCTACATTTTAGAGAAATATTCACAACACCTCAGCATCCAACAGCTTTGACTAAGTGCATTTAACCCATCGCTTTGAACCTTATAACAGACAGCCACAAAGTTTTATCTATGACTCTATGAATATTTGAACACATTTTGCCACAAACACTTTGCTATAACCAACTTGAACCTAAAAGTGGTAAAAATATGGTTTTATGTAAAAAAAAAGTGCAATAGATGCCCTGCAAGAAATTCCTACACTAAGGATGAGTCCGGGGTGAGTCACAAAGGAGGTTGATCACTTGTATGGACTTATGTTAAACTGTTCACATTTGTTTGAGCATGTCCTCCGTAGAGCTCAACTACACCCATTTATACCCGAACGGGTACGAAGGGATCACTTTCTTAAAAATCTTAATCTCTCTTTAGAG
Source organism: Sphenella marginata (assembly GCA_951509765.1). NCBI lineage: Eukaryota > Metazoa > Arthropoda > Insecta > Diptera > Tephritidae > Sphenella > Sphenella marginata. The sequence goes on from OX608079.1 coordinate 98,774,319, forward strand.
GTTTATGACACATTTTTTTGAGAGAGTTGTGCTGTGGTTGAGTGATTTCCAACCATTCCCAAGCCAGCCGGATGTACATACGAATAGGTCGGGTCGCAGTAATGCTAGTACAACAACAACAGCTACGATGATAAAATAAATCTTGCTAAGTTTGAATCTCAATTTCCCTCATATTAGCTATCAAATTCCATATTTCTAGGAAATACTTACAAAATGTTAATTTGATAATAATTTGGTCGGCCACACTATTGGCATAAAAATATTTTAACAAAATCATAGATGAATAGAAAATGTAAATTTCTAAATTAGGTATGCAAGTCTCACTAAAGGTTCAATTTACGACTCGAAGCATATTGTAAACATTATGCCACATAAATGAGTGAAAATTGTGATATCCCTCGACTTTTCAAACAAAATATGAAATTGTAGCAGCCATCACAAAACAAGTCACACCTATTTATTAAAACTTCACAAGTATTATTATGCAGATTTTTGTCAAATATCCCTGCAAGAAGTCGTGTGGCTCACGTCTAAAGCTAAGCGATACGTAAGCTTTTTTAGTTTTAATTTATTTGAAAGTTTAGAGTAAACTTTTTGTAAACTTAAATAAAACTTCAACTTAAAACATTTTAAATTCTTTTCAGAAACGATTTTACATGAGAATTACGACGAAAAAATCATGACTGCATCTTAAACAGTTTTACAATCTTTTAATAATTGGTTTAAGTTGCGGCCTTTACGGTATTATGATTACAACTTATTTCGTTAATTTATTGCAATAGTCAAATGATAAACAAAATATGGTTTGAATAAAGTTTCAGAAAAGGCACTTATAAAAAGCTTTCTCCGACATTTTTTATAGTTTTACATTGAACAGCTTTTTATCAAGGTTTTGTTTCAATTATAAAACGTTTCCGTATCCTAAAACGTTTAATAAACAAAAAATCGGAGTTTCGTAAGCTTAATATTTGTTTCGCAAAGCTTTTTAAACATTTTTTTGAAATTTATTTTGCTAGTTGGGATGTTTCCCATTACATAAATCAGTTTGGTGAAATGTTCGAATGCACGATTTATTAAATTTATGTAGAAAATAAAATACTTATTACATTAAATAAATAATTTGCATAAAAATTAACTTTCTTGCGCTTCAACCTTCACTATTTCTCGATTGCAATAATATAATATTAACAAACTTAGTAACCATCGCTTACCTGTTGCGAAAGTAAACACCAGACTTTTAGCAAGTTAGCCTTTGTTTTTTTGTGCAAACCTGCTCCAGCTCCCGACTCAAGCAGCTCCCTTTATTTCTTAGATCAATTTAAAATTATTTAAAAAGGTTTTGCCAACGTGGGACATCATAGTTTAGTGTTGGGCACATCTTGCTTATTTTAATTACCATATAAGAAATTTGAGTCGTCCCACTCTACACCCTTCAGAGATAAATCTTCTTCAAATTGTTATTGTTTTATTAATTTTTAATGAACACAAACACTTTAGTCATAATTTATGCTTATGCAGGGTTCGTTTGTGTAGCATGGCAGTTTTCTCATTATGCATACTACCTTGAATGTGTGAGCTTGTGTGGTATGTACTTATATGTATGTATGTTCAAAATATATTTCAAATTTTCTGCAAAACCATTCATAACAGTTTCATAGCAGCGGGTAATTGTGGGTATTGCGGTGGCGCAATGACTGTGGCCAAAATTAGCTGCTTTTGTTGTAGGTTGCCTCGCTGCCCGTAAGCTTGTAGATGACGTGCGGTTTTGTAATGATGCTGCCTTTTGACATGCAAAAGGTTTATGCAGCTAATACATGTAAGATAATATGTGTGTATATATGTATGTGCTTTTGTTTATTCCTTTACATGTTATATAATATTAAGAAATTGAGCAAAGCGAAAACAACAAACGTTCAACATTTAAAGGGCATAGCTTTTAATTGGACTAACAAAATTATTTACTGAGTAGAAAAACTCGTATCCTTTTGTATATACATATGTACATTTACCATGCAAAAAATCGTGTGACTAATCTCTAAAGAGAGCGATCCCTTAAGTGAATCCCTCTAGTCTGCACATAAGTAAATTTTTATTTGTGTAGCATACTTTTAGGGGTGTAAGTCAATTTTAGTTAATATAGCATACCTGTAGGAGTAAAAAGTGCGCGCTTGGGTAAACAGTGGATGGATGAGTCCCTTCGTACTCTTTACCAATTTGTAAACAGGTACAATTGTCCTCTCCATAGGACATGCTCAAAGAAATGTGTACATGTGAACCCATACAAAGTTATCAGAACTTTCATTATTGGCATCCCCTTGTATCATTCATTTCGGTTAGACTAATCGCATTTTTTGCTGGGTCCTATACTCGGGTGTATGTGTGTATGTATATCACTTTTGCAAATCGTTTCACGTGCAGCATTCAAAGTTGCAGAGATTTAATTTAAGCATCCTCTTCTTCCTTTTTAACATCTCAATTTAAGCTCACTCACTTTTCTTGGTATTTTTACTAACCATTTAAAAAATGCGAGTAAACCTTTGCTGTTTAGTATTATTTTAATTAAAATAAAGCTTCTATAAAGAAAACCGCAATATTTTAAACGTCTTTCTGTGCAAAATTTTTGAGAATTCACTTTTGTGAATTCTCTTTTGATTTCCGTACAAAACAAGCATCAATTCCTCATAGATCCGAATTTTTCATGTTCCGAACTGACTTGTTTTAATTCAAAAAACATTATTTGCATTTCAATATTTTTTTAAAAGGCATTTAATTTACCCAGCCAGCAAAGTAAACTTAAATAAAATGTTTAAAAAGCTTTTCAAAATAAAACATAAGCTTACAAAATACTCTATTTTTAGTTTATAAAACGTTTGAAAATAAAGGTTTCTCAAATAAAACGACACGTTGATAAAAAGCTTACTAATGCAAGCCTACAAAAAAGTTTCAAATAAAGCTTTTTATAAGCATTTTTTCTTAAACTTTATTTCAACCATATTTTATTTCTTTTTTTGCTTTTGCAAAAACAGAAAAAAAAAACAAAAAAAGTGTAAAACTCTTTAAAAAATGCAGTTAAACGTGAATACATATATTTTTAGTAAATAAAAAAAAATGTTTCGGCTACTAATAGCTTGCCAGATGTTTTGTTAAGGTGAGCTAAGAATAATGTAATCACATTCACATTCACATACATATTTATTTTGTGTGTTTCCGAAACCGGAACAAAGCCTCAGAAAACTTTGTACATAGATTCATATTGGTATTAACAACCATTTGAGAGCTATGTGTGCCCTTTATAGAAATCTAAAGAAAATTTAGAATAATGACTAACTAGTAGTACTAAGGTATTTAAATAAAGTTCTTTTGTAATACTTCTGACCGTACGCCAATCCTTCCAAACTATTTGTCCTTTCGCAAAAATATATGCACGTACTAAGTACAACTTTAACAAATGCAACTTAAATTCTTAAAAATTCTTAATGAGGATGTTTGAATATGTATGCGTGTATTAGGGATGAAAATCCCAAAAACCCCATTAACCAATAAATATACCGAAAAGATCAGGGAGATGAGTTGAGTCGATTTAGCCATGTCCGTCTGTTCGTATTGTCTGTTTGAATGCAAACTAGGCCCTCTTTTTTAAAGATATCTCGAGGAACCAACAAGATCGAACCAATACAACGCATAGGTCCCATACAATCGATTGTTCCGATAAATGAGATTTGGCCTATAACTCGTGCAATTAAAAAGCTGGTAACGTAAAGTTTTGCAAGTTTGGTATTTCTGGTATCTGATTTGTGTAGTGAAAATCACTCAGATCGGACCTACATAACATATAGATCCCATGCAATCGATTGTTCCGATAAATGGGGTTTAGCTTATGTATATTTAAATTAACAGTTTTGAAGAGTTTGTACCAATTGTAAGTATCGGATACAGTCGAAGACAGCCCCTTTCCTTACTTGTTTTTTTTTCTTACATTCGAAAGCTTTTTTCCTAAAATTATAATGAATGAAAGACCTGGCGTATTTAATCAGTTATTTTTTTATATAATTTACAGGTTAGTCAGTTTCTCAAAAAATATCTGCACTGCTTTCAAAGGAACTGTTTCCCAAATTGTAAAACTAGTTGCTGAAAATCCCGAAATTGTAAAAAAACCGAAAATTCGAAAGTTTTTATCTACAAGTAACGGTAAAAGTGGAAGCGAGCTTAGTGCTTTGTATTCGCCCTCCTGATGCTGGAGATGAATGCAAATGAATGAATTTCCCAATTGGTTGGTCAAGAGCTTTCAGCCATTATTCAATTTTATGTGCGGTGAATTTCATTTCAATCAAAATGAATTTTGTTTATTTTTCAGCTTTTCCGATCTATTTTGTTTGAGTGCAAATAAAACGATTTATTTCACAATTTTGCCCAACGTTTCGATAATCTCCTTATCTTCTTCAGGGGCGTACTATATTTATAACAAATACCAAAAAAACAAAAACAGCATTAGAGAAGACACAACTTAAACACATGTTACATGAATATTGCACAATTTTTGATTTTAAATTTTAAATTTTACAAAATTTTTTACAAAAACTTACGTTATGTTTAAATAGATTTATTTAACCTAAACGGAATGTTGTTACCATTGCAGTGTGGTATACTTGTCATACTAAAACTAACTATCATAAGCATAAAAGGTAAGTCGCGGCAATGTCTTGTGTATCTTCTTTTTTGTTGATTGTTTTTTCCCTATTTTGCATTATTCTAAGACTCTCCAGTGTGTATCTTGTTCTTTCTGTCCTCTCTTTGTCTATTATTTTTGTTGTTGCGAAGTCTACTGTATGTTTGTTGTCTACTGCGTGTTGTGATAAGGCTGTGTTGTGCTTTTGTTTGTTTATGTCAGCTTCGTGCTCTGCTAGTCGCGTGCCCAACGCCCGCTTCGTTGTGCCAATGTATATTTTGTTGCAGTTTTCAGTTTCGTTTCCCTTGCATTCTATTTGGTATACCACGTTGCTTTGTTGTTGTATGTCGATCGGGCTTTTTGTTTTTGTGAATAGTGTTGCTAGAGTGTGATTTGATTTGTAAGCAAGGGTTACTTTTTGATTTTTTGTTATATGCTGTGCTAGATTTTCTGTGAGCCTGGGAATGTAAGTCACACTGAAATATTGTTTTGTCTCTTTTGTAGATTCTTTCGAATTGCATTTATTTATATTTGTGATTTCTCTTTTCTTTTGGTCAATAAGATTGCATATTAGTTGGTAAGGATAATTATTATTTATTAGCGTCATTTTAATTTTATCTATATTGGCATCATGAAAACATTGATTGCTGATGGTCAGTACTTTATGTATATAGTTTTTTGCGGTGTTTAACTTATATTTAAAGGGTTGTGAGGAAAAGAAATTTATTAGGCGACCAGACGACATTGGTTTTGTGTACCAATCTAATGTTATATTGTTGTTTGTCCTGTATATGCGGGTGTCTAAGAAGGGAATGTTGTTGTTGTTTTCAATTTCAATCGTAAACTGCAATCTGTTGTGGTATTTATTAAGGGTTTCTAGGATAATATCTGCGTCGTTTCGTTTGATGATTGCAAATATATCGTCCACATATTTGACAAGAAACTTTATACCTGTGTTTTGTTGTTTATTTAGTTCTGTATACGTATTTTGTAACAGGTCGTCCATCACTATGTCGGCTATGGTGGGGGAAAGCGGGTTACCCATCGGCATTCCAAAAGATTGATGGTAGATGTTGTTGTTGCATATGAAGTAATTGTTTTCCTTCAGACAGAATTCTAATATAGTTAAAAATTTATTTTTGGGTATGGTTGTGTGTTGTTGGATTTTTTCCCATTTTTGCATAATTAACTTTATTGCTAAAGCCGTCGGTATGTTGGTGAAGAGGGAGACGACGTCGAACGAAACTAGCACATCATCATTGCATATATTTATATCACTTAATCTATTTTTCAGGTCAAACGAGTTTTTGATGTTGTAGATTTCTGAGATCAGTGGTTTCAAGATTTTTCCTAAATATATTGACATGTCATAACATGGAACGCTTAATGAATTTTCTTTTCTCTTTACAATTCTTTCAGTTTTTTTTTTTTTGCATGAATAGTCTACTATTGCTAGTGACTATTCGGTTCTTATTTAAGGATAATTTCACAATCATTCATTTAATTAACAATTTTCATTGATTTCAAGGTTTCTCATTCGAGAAAGGTTTCTCATTCGAGAAATTTGTTATAGAAAACTTGTTTGCTCCATATCTTGTGTGAATGAGCAAAACCCAACAAAAATTTACAACAACTTTAAGTTAATTTTAACTTACTCCAATATCTCAATGTTTTATTATTAAATCGTTTATTGTCAAATACATGTAGCTATTTGTCCACCACTGATAGGAATCACACCCTTACTTAGATTTTCTTAAGTACTTAATCCATTACAATTCCAATATGAAACCATTCATCACTTTTTGTGTCGACGATGGCATTATGCGGTAGTCGTTATTGTTATATAAGATAACAGCTACATACATACACATTTACCATTTCCGCTCACCACTCCGTATGGTGCTCTTCTTCACGGTACTCCATGTACTTCGACCAAGTGCAATGATGCTAATTAGCTTTCTTTATTAGGCTCCGCTACGATAATATAATATATAGTCGTATTTATAATACATATCTACATATTTTATGACAAACTAATACGTATTACTTTATATATTTGAAGCACCTGAAACCCAAGTCTCTTGCTTCCAAGGCTCCTTAGTAAAGTTTAGATCACATTCAAACAATGATTAAGCCAATGCTAACAAGTTGCTATAAATGTGTTTAATCTCATTTTGATGAGTTAGTGGACAGAATGCAAGGAAGCAGTATTCTTAATTGTTACTTGATACTTCAAATCATATCAGATATTTTCTTTGATATTTTTATCATTCAGTTTATTATACCAAATAACTTTTACTAAGGCTAAGATGGACGCTAGATGCTTCTTTGTACCTTGGTAAAATGTAAATCCAAATGTGTGAGCCCCTAATTATACCTTTCATGAACATGAAATGGTATTATAACTTTGGTCCGATGTTTGTAAGTATGAGAAGAAGAAGAGATAGACCCACCATTAAGTATACCGAAATGGTCAGGGCGACGAGCTGAGTTGATTTAGCCATGTCCGTCTGTCCGTCTGTCCATCTGCCCGTCTGTCTGTTTGAACGCAAACTAGTCCCTCAATTTTAGAGATATCTCGATGAAATTTGGTATGGAGCCGCCATTTTGTATTATATTAATCATTTGTCGGAACCAGTAAGATCGGACAGATACAACGCATAGCTCCCATACAATCGATTGTTCCGATAAATGGGTTTTGGCCTATAACTCTTGCAATCAAAAAGCTAGGAGAGCGAAATTTTGCAGGTTTAGTACATATTATATTTGTAACCTGTGTAGTTAAAATCACCCAGATCGGACCAACAAAACATATAGCTCCCATATAATCGATAGTTTCGATAAATGGGTTTTGGGCTATAAATTTTGCAGTTAATAAGCTAGGAACGTTAAATTTTGCAGGGTTTTTACTTATTATAAATGTGATGTGTGTAATGAAAATCATACAGATCGGAGTAACATAACATATAGCTTCCATATAACCGATTGCTCCGATAAATGGCCATGTAGGACACTTAAAAAAGAAAGTATTCATGAAAGATATAAAGCCTCCGGCACAGCCGAAGACAGCCCTTTCCTTACTTGTTTTTTGTTGCTTTCAATTCAAATGTTTATCAGCTAATATTAGAGTCAAAGAAGCACAAAATTTCTTTTCATTCTATTTGTTTTCCACCCTATTATTTTTATGCATTGATGTTTTCACTATACCTCATCGTTATCTCTCTATTTTATCAATACTATCACTAAGCATATATCAGCTACCAGATGTACCTATCTGTAAGAAATGTTGATGATTCGCCATAATCTCAAAAACGAAAACGAGGATGGCTAACGGATTCTTTACTTCTGGTAGTGATGTCGAAAGCAACATTACATCCCCTTTAAAAATTGGCTTATCTCTTTATTTATTGGGTTTTACAAAATTTCCAAATTAAAAACGTGACTTGAGCTAACCGCTAATCTTTAAAGCTTAATTACTCGGAAAGTATGAAAAACAGCACACTGAAAAAAAATTATATTTTATATAAAAACTAAACCAATAATAGACACTCTAAATAATAATAGGCGTTTCCAATTGAAAATTATACTCGCTTATTTATCGAATAACCTTCAAAACAACAACACAACTCGGCTATTTTAAGCACTCGCTAGTGAAGTCGGCTATTCAATACGCGACTTTGAACGTAGTACTGAATGGTGGTCCATTACGGAAATATTATCGCAGCCAACTTCACTCAAACAACAGATGATTTTGACAGTTGAAATTTGTCCATTGTTGTTAAAGACACACAGGGAAATTTTTGTCGATTTGCTCTGTTTCTTCACACTCGCTTAGAAGAAAAATTTTTTTCAATAAAATTTAAAAAAAAAAAACAAATTTATTGATCCAGTCAAATTGGGCGCCCAATCTTACTTTAAATTTTATAGAATGGTCATCACTACTTGTACAATCGTATATACATTTGTGTTTGATAAAACACAGAAACGCCATTGCGAAAGAAAATGAAAGTAGTTGAAACCACAATCCTTCGTTATTGTTACTGAAGAACGCTTTATGGTTCACCTCAAAGTTCGCTTAAAGGCTTAGCTAAGGGCATAAAACACATTGTTTTTTTTTGGAGGAACTAAAAAGTATAAGAATTCTACCTTCCTGCATTTTAAATGCGCTCTAAACTTACAAAAAACATTACACTTCCTCACATGCCCTGATTTCTTTATTCATTGTTCAACATTATTGATTTGTTTTATATACGCTTAGTAAACCATAACAATGTCAAGCTAAACGCTACACATTATTACAATACTAATCTCAAAATGCAATAACCACAAATAAGTTAAGCAAAGTATTACTTCATCACCCACAACTTAACCGCTATTGTATTGAGTGTAAATATTTTATGCATCAAAATAAAAGCCGATTTTGGTTAAGAAGTATCGGCAATAGGAAATATACAAAAGTGCCAGTGTTTCTCTAACATAAAAGCTTTTCTTCCCGCTAACCACAAAGTAAGCTTCTAAATTGTTGAAATGTGTTTTTCATTGAATGAACAGCAAGGAAAATTGCACACACTTAAACACTTATATTTGCAATGTAATATTTGCTCACATTCACTTGAACCACATGCAGTGCCGGACTTAAAGATTGTGACAATGGCGCCATGACCCAAAGGGCCTTTACATTTAAAGCCATACAAGCACAGAACTTATCAAACAAATAGCCTAGAAATTTAATACTATAGGAGGTGTTTAGTCAATCGATTGACAACCACAACCCCATTCCATATAATTATATGAGTGTCCGGAAGTTCAGCTTTACTCTAGAGTTTACTCTGGACTTTGAAATGCGTTCTTCTTGCAACTAAACAATGTGTAGAAATTTTGTCAATAGTATTTTTATAGAGATGTGATTTGGGAGACGAAATAGGCATGTTTGACAGATTGTCTCATTAACGGCGAAGATTTTAAGTCTCCTAATCCAGCCCTGAGCACACGCATACATGTAAATATGAAGAACGTTTACAGCAACTGGTTTCCTGTGCATCAATGCATTTACTTTTTAGGGCATTACGTTTTTTTTTTGGTTTAGCCATCAACACCCTTGCAGCATTCATTTTTCACATTCACTCTCGGTTTTCCATAATGTCACACTTTCAACTGTTCCGTTACACTACGTTTTTTTTTTTGAGAGTGGGACACCGCATACCACAATGCTACAAACTGCATGGCATCCGTGCGTTTTACTCGTACTCTGAATCTCATTTGCCCTTCGCAAAAGTTCTTTCATTTAATACAGTTGCTTAGCATTCGTTCAAAGTTTTCCATTTGCAATAAACTGTCACAAGAACAGGTAGAAACTACTTTTATTTCCGTTAAATGGGCTTACACTGTGAGAAAATAAATCATAAATCTTCTTTCAATATATTTACTATTTATTCTTAAAAATGAAATTTAAAGAACTAGGGTAGAATCAAGCGATGGCTCGATTTATGTTGAAAGGAAAATCGCTTGGTACAATTCTACCAGACAAGTTTCAAGCTAACACTAGAACTGAAAAGCATTACTTTAATCAAAGATAAATTTCTAGAGTCCCTTGATGATATCTACAATAACTACAAAATGGTCCAGCAAAAGTCGATATATAGGAGCCTCAAAATAAATTACGAAATGGTCCTGAAAAAATTTTAAAATTATTCCTTTAACTATCCTTAACTATTCAGCTCTCCAAGTATTTCAGCAAATAAATAAAGACTCAAATTTGAATAAAGCATGAAATTGTATTTGTTATTTTTAGACACTTGTTCCTGAAACTTTTTGAAATACCCATTCGTGCTCTACACCGGCAGGTATCGGCCTTAATCTTATTGATTCCAAATTGAGATTTTATGCCTAAAATCCTTATTCACATACTTTAAAGAAATTCCGTGTTTTAAGACAGATTTCAATGAAAACCAAACAAAGCGTGAATTAATCAGTCTCAGTCAAATGTAAATGTAAATTCAAATTTTCCACCTCCACCGCAAAAGTTAATCGCAACACTACAAGTGAAGGGAAACCAGCCAGTTGCTATGCTCAAAAAAAAAGCATTTAATATTGGCGAGATCGACGTGATAGCAAAATATGGCAACCATAGAAATGCAAAAAACTTATTAACTATGATGAACAAAGTGCACAAAAAGTGGCAACAAACAACAACAAAGTTGCGTATGCATTAAATATGTATAAACAAAAACCATGAAAACCTTCCAATGAAAGCGTAAGCAATAAAATCCACGAAGACATGCTCACTGTGTAAACAGAAAAAGTGTCAAGGGCCAAGCTGCTGCAGGCGCACGTCCATACAAATAGATGGATATTATTTGGTAGATGAACAGGTTTTTGCTTGACTATAACAGCTTTTTCAGCCACAAATATGAGTGCTTTACTACATGTATATGTATGAATGTATATTTACCCTGCGATAAAATTACGAACCAGTCTCCAACCGGGACAATCTTAAGCTATCTACTTCGCGACGCGTTCCTTAGCGGTCCCAAAGTGATAGTCGAAAGACATTATGCAGTATCGGATATCGATAATCACTTATTCACAAGCAGAACTACCCCCAAACTATGCTAAATGGAAGCAGTTCAGAGCTAGCCGCAACCAAGCTATGATAGTAATACCACGTTCAGACAAACAAAAAATCTAAAAAAGGTTGATTTGGTTTAATAATGATCTTCGATATTGATTTTTCTAAAATATTTGCTCTGTGCGGACATCTAGTAGAGATTCGATGGGAGCGGTGTACAGGATCACATAACCGGGGTTTAAACTATTTAAATTTTTAGCTTTTTTTTCATTGCCATTTGCTTAAATTTTGTATTTTCCAGCGGGTCATACACACACTTATATGGCGACACATACAACATGTATATTCATGTAAATTTTCAGGCTGATGATGTTGACACAAAATGCTTTCTGTTTACGAAATTGAGTTTTTCTCTATCTGAACTTAACTTTACTCAAACAAAAGGTAAATTTCTGAGGTTGTTTGCCTTTGGCATTCACTGACTGTAGGCGGTGAACAACCGCCAATAAGCACCAGGTACTACTCGTAACACAAACTTTTGTCATCACATAATACGTACGTGCTTGTGTAGCTGTGCGTGTGTTGGTATACAATTGCTTGCTTTCACACAGAGTCCCTGTAAAAAGTGATTTTAGTCTAGGATGAATTTGGAATGAGACGCAAAGGAGCATGCAACTAATACCGATTAAAGCTTCCTTTTGTTTGTCTTGTTGCACATCTTAATACTTGCATTAATATTTTAGTGGTATGTAGGACCTCAAAAGTGACCAATATCTACATACATAAGTACTTGAAGAGCTTCTTAACAATTACACCTTGATTTGAATATCACTTAAGCTTGCAACTGCTTGGGAATGCCCATATACTGCTTTCTCAATCCTTAAGTATCTAGGTAGCATGGGTTTCAATATCATTCGACGGTTGTGCGCCGTGTCGTATGAGTAACATATTGAAATCTGTCTGTTCCATAAACTAGATAACTTAGCATATGGATTCTAATTTGTTTATTTAAATATGTATATCTCTAAATTTTCAAAAAGCATTGTGCGAAAATTTTCTGGGCATTATTCTAGTGTTTCCGCCATATTCATCTGCACCAGAATTCGTCTTCCTTTTATAATACAAATTATAGACAACACACCACAATTTGGAAGAGAAGCTCGGCTTTAAAAGAAAGAAAGCCAAAAAAAAGCTCAATCTTCTCACTACCCTTCTGATAGACCACGCAGCAGCATAGAGAATGACAGACACGATAATTCAAGAGAAGAACTTCATCAGCATGAAGAGCCTTTAACCATGAAACAAGCTCCTACAGCAGATACGGATAGAGCTCAAAGAATAACCACTTAGCAATTTCGCCAGATAGGTTTTCTTATTATAAAAGCAAAAGTTTTGTGGATTGCGGTTTAACTGCGGTTTTTGAGTTTTCCTAAAACGTGTCTAATTGCCCTTAAACTATCTCAAAAATTTTACTTCCCCCTCCCCCATAACATTTGACAAATTTTCTTAACAATGAACTTGATACATATGTATATTGGAAATTTGGCCACTAATCTCCATTTACTCTAATTAAGCACTAGTCACTGCCAGTTCTTCGTAGGGGTCTACACAGCAAGCATGTCACAGAACTCTGTCTGAAATCAGTGCTTTACGTACAAGCATATTGTCACGTAAATTTTTTTTAATTTTTTGCGCTCTTCTATTTTACTTGTTACAGTTAGCTGTTGTAAGGTTTACATACAACCATTCGTAATCTTTTTGTCTTTCCATCAGCCGATTTGCTTACAATCGCGATAATGTGCGTGACAAACGCTTCAATGATTTCATTACTTCAGGTCTTTTCGGAGCCCAAATGGAGTGAAAAAAGCTTATACGCGGGCACCACAAACGGAGTCATAAAAAAGAATTAGAAATTACTTCAAATCCGATGAGTTTTTTGAGCCTTTGAGGAAAATATTCACGATGAAATACTGAAAAGTGTTATTTATGGTTTAACTAACGTTCAGTATAACTAGAAAAATGTTGGGTAAGAGAAAAGGGGGTGTGACGCCTTTTTTATATCATCTTAATTGATATTACTCAGCAACAATTGCACCGAGTTATATTTATATTATATTTGGTACAGAGATTCTTAATATGAAGGAATACGATTAGGAAAAGTGGGTTAAAGTGAGGGATGGGGGGAGAAAATATGAGAAAGCCAAGAAGATATAAAATATTTAGGAGGAAGCCATAGATGGGTTATAAGTATGTATAGGAAACGATAAATGAGTAGAAGAAGTCAAATTTTTTAAATCCAGACCAAAATCTAGAAAACTAACAGTAAGCAATATTTAAATATACTTAAATTCCTTCTACAATAAACCAAACTCCCACATCCCCTCATAGAACTTTGGCTGGCGTGCTTTGTGAGATTGTGCGGATAGAAAGAAAAAAATTAAACAAAGAAATTTACTTGTATGGCACTGCACTGTGATTGAATGAGCACAAAACAAAAAAAAAAACAACAACAATAATATTCAACCATGTAATGCAAGCGGCTGGATGATAGAACAAATGACGCTGTTAATGAGGCACTCACCTGTGCGATGAAAGGAAATGAAATTGAAACAATGGGGTATAGAAAGAGGTAAATAAGTACGATGTACTCTCACATAGGCGCTGGTATAAAATGTACGCATAAAAGATAAAAAACCAACTGACACGCTTACAGGCAGACAGATCAGCAGGGCAGGCAAAGTAATTGAGGATGACTTGCTGACAGCATGAAATATGAAATCTAGAATGGCATGTGTATGTTTTGAAAAAATAAAAAAATTGAAAAAAAAACCATCATTAACAAGTGAGATCTACAAGGAAACTCGAAGCCATTACTGAATGAATAAGAGAATATGAGTATCTACAGAAAGGAATACAAAAACACTTTTTGACGCATTAATGGCGCATGCAAAGTACATTTAACTAAGTAGCTAGAAACTATTGATGTAGAAGTTTTGTATTATATAGTCTGAGACAATCAATTTTTAGTTTCCTTTTTTAAAGCTACTTCTTTTATGAACTCACTTTGAAACAGACATACATATATTGTTGCCGAAATTAGCCGACGCAAACCAGATGAAGTTGAAGACCTTCCAGAGCACGTTACTAAGGGCTTTCGTGACGCAAACTATCGGCTGATCTGTTGCAAACCGCGAAGATGAACCGACTTATCAACACATAAGGAGACATCTCCGGGTGTACTACAACGAAAGTCCTCGCTTTAAAACAAAGCTGGTAGATCTAAAATTTAAATTAGTTCATTATTAGTTAATATATTTTCGCCATGCGCCCGTTTTGCCTTTTGGGTTTTTATGAAGTTCCCGTTAATAAATATAGTAAAGCTTAATCAACTGTACTTCGAAGTTGAGTGCTTTTTTTTGTATATTTGCTCAAATTTCCCACCCTAAAAGTGACCCTAACTTTGCTTGCAACAAATGTATTTAGGACCTAAAGCATATTTAACAGCCTCTAAAAGTTGTCTCATGTCCTCATAGATAACCGCACATAACGGGCAATAAAAAAGTCTCCATAGCAAGTTCGTTTTATTATAATTTTATTTTTTTTTTTTTTGGTTGCTAAATAAAATGGAAAGAAGGTTGCAACAGAACAAAAAGCGGAAAATCATTACCACCAAAATATGCTCAATCACACGCTCTTATCTCAACCAGATGCTACAATACAGAACATGTTTAAACAAAACCGCAACCGACACAGCCAACAGCAAACAAACTAACCCCAACAAAAATTTTTACCGAAAATGAAGTGTGAATTAAATGCTGATGGTGTTTTAATTCAAATATGAATACAAAAAAGTACATTAAAGCAAAACATGCTCTGTTGGTTTTATGCAAACAAAGAAAAACAATCGAACAAAAACAAATGCACATTATCAACGGGGCAAAAGTACGAGTATTCATCATCAATGTAAAGAGAAGCACATGTCACACGAATCTGAAATTCTTGAAAATTGTGTTTGCTTTTGATCTAATAATATCGAACCCATAGATCTCGGTAGCGCCGACCTTCAAATTTGAAAAGGGCAACTATGACATGGAGCAATAACGACGCAACCCGTGCTGAAACTGGCTTGCTTTAGATAGGGTCGAGTAGTAAACTTCAATTTTGCGACGGCTGTGGTCGTAAATCGTTGAGGGTATTTACGCTTAATTTTTTTCTGATGGACGCTATCCTACATCAGGAGTTGAAAAATCACGCTGTTAGTAAATTTTACATTTTGCAAAAGTCTTTGGGAGAACAAAATCGACCTTTAAATTTGGCATGGTAACAATCGATTCTCACATTTACATATATGTAGGGCCAAAGTCGTAGTAAAATAGACGGCTGTTTTTTCATACTTTGTAAAGAGCTAACTGTTATGAAGAACTATTTCGTAAAACATAAATAGGGCTATGCGCATGAAAATTACAAGTTTCGGCATTTGAGAAAACGCCCTTTTAAAAACTTCACACTAAAGTGGGAAATGTAAAAAAATGTAGCGTGGGAGAAAAAAAGTAAATGAAGGGCTCAGAACCAAAAGGATCTAAGTGGAATTTTTTTTGAAATTAAGTTGTAGTGAAATATGGTGTTTATTTGAGGTCCGAGTCATTTCGGACATTGTAGTGCCATCTATTTCCCATACAATAAATGCCCTACCCAGATCTTACATAGAATTTTCAAAAGGCAGTAAACTTTAAACCTGAATTTCTCAAATCAATTTCGCAGCCACTTACATCCGTTTGGTTCTAAACCCTTAAAATTAAATATTTTTGAACTATTTTTTTCATTATGGTTAAGCTTAATATAATAAAAATGGTATATTTCATTAATAAACATTTGGTATTAATAAAAATATCAATGAATAATAGCAGACTTGCCAAATATTTATGTGTAACGTGTCAGTGATTTTATGATAATTTTCTGTATAATTTTTTCATAAATCTGCGAGCTTCCATAAGTAAAGCACAGCAAAGTAAATATTATGTGACTAAACTTAAAGCTGTGAGAAAATACGATGAATACAAAAAAAACCGAGCTACTTAAACTAGATTATACTAAGAAAGAAAGAGACTAGAAGAAGGTAAAACGTATGTTACCAAGAAGTGAAGTCATGAAATTCGAAGAAGAAGCACCGAAACTGTTTAAGCGGAAAGGAAACACTGCAAAGTTTACTGAAATCGGTCTGTTACTTTTTGTTTTCTTAGCAAGATAGATTTGATTTGTTCCTTTTTACATACATATGTAGGTACATACATAGGTACTTGTGGAAGTACTATTTTAGTTTATATCAACCGGACCACAGCAAGGTAATAAGGGAATTGCCGCAAAATACATATGTATGTGTTTATGTTCGCGCCACTTCAAATTCATTGTTGTTGTTTCTGCTTTGCATAAGTCTGTTATACTATGACTGTAAAAATGGGTTTTCATCAATTTTTATGTTATGGTTCTAAAATGAACTGTTGGTTTTGGCAATGTGATATTGTATTTAACAATGCGGACTATATCAGAAATAGTGGTTGAAGAGATAAATTGAAATGATAAACGTGGAATAGAAAGTTCTGGAAACCAATAACTAATATCTAGCGGTCACCTAGCGGTAATATCTAGCGGTCACCAAATACAAAGGCGTGGGAAACAAATTGTTAATTTTCATATCTCGAAACAGGAATATAACTAATATAGTATTTTCTAACAAATAAGTTGTATTATTATTATTATTAGATCTAGATGCAGATTGTTTGTTTTTTAAATTTTTTTTTTTTGAAATTAACACTTTGCTTTTATCAGTCCATGGGATATAACAAAGTTCTAAAAGTGGCTTGTTTATGTGCCAAGAGCAAATTTCATTCTGTTTTTGGTGTGTATCTGGGCCGAGGGCCGAGTACTTTCCGTAGTCTGTGGACTTATCACATTCTACTCTAATAAACGCCTTTGAAAGGTTTCATTATTTCTGGTTTTGAATACATCAAATTTTTTTACAAAAGTCCACGATTTTGCGATGGTTTCAAAATATATGAGCATTGCTTATCTGATTTTTAGTACTCCCGAATCAAAATACCTAAACAACCCAGCTTATTAAGTTGGTTAACTAAAGTGACGCAATCTCAAATTGGTATGTTGGATGCTCAAACGAAAATTTGATCATGAAACAAAGGACACAAGACTAATGGTACTAGCGTAGCAGTTGTGCACATTTCCTGGCTTATTAACAAAAAATGGTTAAGGTAGAAAGTTAATAATAATTTCCTTTTAGACAAGCATATTTCATTGTTATGGTAGATTTGCAAACTAACCTCTATAGCTCGGATTATGAAATAACGTTGGGGGCTGGTTCTAGGGAAAATAGGTCGCTTGGTAGTCGTGAGCTTGTGAAGGCATTCAATTTTTAACTTGTAAAAAAATTGCTCTTAACATTAATATAAAAAAGTTTGATACTTCAACATAAATTCCATCTGCGTGTCAAGTTAAAAAATTAAAAAAATTAATTTGCTTGATTTAATTTTCTAAGCAGTAACCACAATTTATAAATGCATCTTGTACATTCTTACACTCCCTAATAAACCAAGAATGCTTGTTAAGTAACCATTTGATGCGAGTGGAAAATTAATATTCTCCTTTATTTTATTCGCTCTTTCATGTTGTTTATTTTCGATGCATATGTCTAGCATTAGACTGTGCAGGCTTTTCGAAATAAAAAATAATAATATTGCATTCCGTAAAGGAGCTAAAAAAAAAATTTTAATTTGCAACTAATTCAAGCTTTCACTTTTTTAGAAGCACTAACCGCCCAATTCTGTGTTCTTGATAAATTTGTCAATCTTGATAAATAATAAAGAAAAAATTGTTTTTATCAAGTGTTTTTGAATTTTTCGTCAAAGCCAAATTTTATTTTATTCAAATTAATATTAATAATTGATAAAAATATTTTTTTCCTGAATATTTATCAAGATTGACAAATTTGTCAAGAGCAAAGAATCGCCTTGTAAATGTAACTAAAAATTTGTGAAGTGTGCTTCTTTTTTCGAACTTCGTCTTTCTTTTTATAACTTGATTGTAAAGTGAACAACAAAAAAATATATAAATATTTGTGGCTGATTTTTGAAATTCGAATTATTTTGTAAGTTATATGTAGGCTAAAATTTGTGACTGCTGACTGGAAGATCACGACTATCTAATCAGAATCTCAGAATTTTTTTCAAAAACTTTTTCCAATTTAAAATAATTGTAAATATAATTTGTGCAGTAATTACTTTCTGTTATAAATTTTTACCGGCGGACAGCCTAATGCACATAGAACACGCGCATCTAATATTTCTTCAAGAAATTATCTACGGAGAAGGTGCATGCATATTTACACCCACACATACATACAAACATTCATTAAGAATTCTTCATACTTCACTACTCTTATCTAACACTGAAGGTGCTATAAAATAAAAAATGTTCATTCCTGCAAAATTAGATGTAAATTATAAATTGAAATAAGAATGTATCAGACAGTAAAAGTAACAGATAATTGGCAGTCGGGGAAAAACGTAGAAGCTAGTAAAAGTATGTTCTTCACTCCAGGATTATTGCGTTTACATTCTACTTTCCTGCGCTTTCAAGTCACGTCAAAAAGTTGATTTTTCTTTATTGCCAACTGGATGTTTATCTTTTATACGTACATATATATGTACGAGTATTTATGTATGTATAATGGTAGTTTTGTGTTGTTCTTGTTGTACCTAGTAGTACTTAGCTCTACCTAGTCGGCACGCACATTCATGGATGCGTTTGGAACAGGGTTATATTGAACTTACATAAGTCACTCCCCAACATTGAACATTGTAAGTTTATTTACCTAACGGTACATATATTGTACCCCTTAAAGCAATCGAGATATGGGCATTAAATTTCGTTTAACATTTTCGTTCTAACAAAACAAAACAATAAAGATGGCGGAACGCCGAAACCGTTTTTTTACAAATCTAAACTTGACAAGGGATGACGGAAAATCGTTCCCATATACATCATACAGTAAAGTACCTAACGGTGAAGGAATATGCTACCAAGAGTGCAGAGAATGGTAGACTTGATTTTACTTCTCCGAACAAAATACGAAAATGCTAATAAGCATGCGACAAATTCCACTTTGTATCTCTTTATATGAATTGAACTGATGCCTTTAGTTTGATCAAGTGGTATGAAGAGGCTAAAAGGTCAATTCTGGACAAGGTGAAAGACTTTCTTCAGAATTTTCCTTTACCATTTTATGCCTGTGCGGGTACTACCCTACTAATGGGAGTGTAGAAGACATTTTCGAACTAAGTAATCTATCGGCAATTCCGATGAAATTTGACAGTGAGTTTCGAAAAAGTCGATAGTAATAACAATTTTCTATTATAATTATTCTCTGAGGGCAGTTCTTCCGGAATTACTGATAGATCCCTAAATACCTGAGAATGGTATTTTCCCACTCATTTTTTCGTTTTTTCGTTTCTGTAGTATTTGCAACATAAGCTCGAGCTTAATGGACAAAAAGCAAAAAACACCACGAACCACCACCGCCTTACATTTCCCAGCACAAATTTCGGTAATTAACGATTGAAAAAGTTTGAAAACTTATACGAAAGTTTGTTTTTGTACTTACATATGTAACTTTCCTAAAATTACAAAATCACAACTAATTTTAGAACATTATATTTAAAAATCCATCGATGCATAAACCGCATTGTCATCACTAATAAGTTGGCTTAGCAGGTGAAGCGCAATTTTATTTGCTTTACATTTTAATTAGAAAAATTGGGAGGATTGTCAATGTTTTTTAACTAACTGCATAAATTACATTGAAAAGGCGTGAAAATCCGATTAAATTTGTTTTATCACTTGTCAGCACTTAACCTCGTCCTTTTTGAAAGTGTTAATGTACATATTTACTTTAGCTTTATTTTAGTAATTCTATGGAATCATTATTGTGCGGCTATCCAATGTTTACACACCAAACATGCACAATGTTAACTGTAATCAACTTCAATCAACTGCACATTCCGGGAAACTGTTTAAGGTTTACCAGCAAACACATTGTGCATATTGACTTGGGTAGTTAGGTGGGAGGGTCTGATCGGGTTCAAGTTTGTATTTCAAATATTAATAACAAATTAAATATTAATAACAAATACATTTAAAAAAAAGGGGCGCCTCTCTCTGTTTTTATAAACATCTTCCAGTCTAGAGGGTTTGCGAGAGCGAAATCAGTAAAGTGCTGAACGAGTGAGCAATCTAACGAAAGTCCGCTCCACTGTTGATCGTTGAAATTCGTAAAAGAGCGACAAAGAAAAATTAGTCACTCTACTAAAAATTCGCATAAATAGTCAATATGAAATAACAGAACAAAATGCTTAATAGGTACTTCGGCAGATAACCCGCTAACTTGTACCCGCTTTCTGGGCTTCTAATACAAAACTCCAAAAGCATTACAATTATATCTGTCTAAAAATAAAGAACGTATTCCACGCCTGACGGAGATTTAGGTATTCATTTAAGACACTAATGCATTTTCCAAAGCAGTAGAGACTTTTATGGGGAACCAAGCCCTGGCATTTAACATTTTGCAGGCAGCTTCTTGATTTTGTTTTTTTCTTACCACAAATTCAATTAATCCCTCTAGGATCCTTAAAGGCAAATCGATGAAATGAACTTTTGAAGCAACCACAAGTACTCAAATTAAAATTAGAATTTGCAATTAGGTTTTCTATATCCAAATCCACCTATCTACATACATACATACATATATACACAAACACATACGTACATACATACATACATTTATTGTGCATTTCCCCTAGACAACGTTTGTTGACATTGCTCCACTCAGTATTGCAATTTAGTTTGAAATTGCATTAGAAGAGTATATCTGAGTGCATATTATTGATGGTACTCCCAGAATAAGCTGCTTTTTTATTATAATCCCGATTTTTTTGGATAATAATGATACATGTTAATGATATCGATTATTTGTTACATTGTTATCGATTATCGGTCGATAATATTTTTAATATTAAGTGACGCAAGAAAATGAGTTTTTATTTACATAAGTAATATATGTAATTAAAAAAAGTAGTGAGTCACCTTGGCCACGGTATATTTTTTTGGGGTTAGGAGATTTATTAGTCAATATTTTGTGATATTTTTAGAGTAATATTATGGGTTCTGATTGGCAAAAAAAATCTTAAAAGTCCCTTTATATAGGAAAAACTCATATAAGTACAAAAGCATTCAATAGTGACTCATGTACTTTTTATCGTTTTTTTCGTGAACTGTTATCGATAATCGGTAGGCCGATTTGTGGGAAGGCAAAAAAATCGCCCATTGCTCTGTGAAAATCATATTCTAGGAATCAAAATAAGAAACTTTGCCGAAGGAACCATACCTCTAAAACGAATTCTGATGTCCCCCAATTTAGGTCGAACTTTTGGGTAGGGGGCCATGGCGTATAAGTGACATTTTGGGGTTTTTCTTAGGACTACAAATATTTTTAAATATGAGTTTTTATATATTTTGGTAACATAATTAAATTAAAGAGAATTTAATATAGGAGGACACGTTTGGTGCCAGGTGTCGCCGAAAGAGAGTTACAAACACACAAGCAAGCCCACAAAAAAATCGAATTTGTTATTATACTCGTAGGTTTTAAAGTTAGACTGTTTCTCAAACAATTTCCTGACTAAACTCAACCTAAATAGTTAGATAATACAAAATGTCCAAATCCACGAACTGGTAAAGTTACATCCCAAATTTATAGGAATTGTAACAATGCAAAATATTGTCATCCCTAGTACATACCTATAAGTCAAGCCATCAGCTATCACCCGTCAATGTCAATCGTCAGTTTGAGCAATCGTCAGTTGCACTATTTCATATTGTTTGAGAGTTGATGTAGTCTCTCGTTTGCATGATTTGGATATGTAAAGCAATTTTACCTGTACTAAGTAATCAGAGGTGGCAAAATCAAGTTGTAACTTCATTTATCACGCTTGTCGGCATAAGCAGAAAATCAGTTCTGCCGTCGAACCGGTAATACCAGGGGAAAATTTGATTTTTAATGACGTTAACTGAGTTTAGACTTAAGCAGGGTGGTCACTTATTTTGCTTTACTTGCTATCCCATAAACGAGTTTAAGGTGCAGATTTTCTTTCTGCGTTTTTATTTAATTTGATTAAAATTCGATTTCAGTAGTCACACTAACGCTCGCAGTAATGAGAATAAGATTACTTTGCTTGCTTTAAATACTTAATAAGCTAATGCAGCTGAAGACAGACTTAAGCAATACTTTATTTTCAACTGAGGACGATTCTGTTCAAAAGGAAATTGTAGTAGATTACTCCTATTATTCGTATTTCAACTTGAACATTCTTGGTGTTGTTGTTGTTGTCAAAGTTGTAAGTTATGAAAAGCAAGGCCAAGCAAAATATAAGGCCAACATATGTAAGTCGACACCCCGTTTCACCGTGAGAACTTATTAACCCTGTATATAATTCCCCATTTTCATAGTTTATTTATGTAGTACCCTGATTGCAATCCGAAGGAGCTCTTCTAGTAATAATACCCAGAAAAAGAGGTCCATAAACACTCCGGCCTTAAAAGTGTTGAAATTGAAAAATTGATGAACAAGCGCGTACGAGTCTTGTTATCGATAGATGTTGACTTAGGGCAAATATTTTTGGAGCATCACAAATTGATCATCAGTACGTACCTGACTATGGATATGTATGTGCTTGTATGTATGTATCTAGGTACATAATATATTGCTTGTAGTCTATGCCACATGAATGATAACAACCTTGTTATGCAGTAACTGTATGTGCAATCGAGTAAAGATGCATAGGTGGCAGCCATATTATGTGTAATGGGCTTTGAGCCTCACTTGCATGCTCATGGCATTGATATCTGGGTAGCAAACGAACAACCGATTGACAATAATAATCCCGTACCTTCGAATTCGATGCGATAGAGACCAAACTCACTCACTACGGTTTACCTGCGGGATTGCCCAGAATTACGTTGATCCAAGTTCTTCATTCAGGTTCGGTCCTCCTTGAAAAGAAGCACTTTCTTGCGAATGAGTTGCTCAACGAATTCTTCTTTAGAGGTTATAAAATTGTTTGAGGCTAAATAACGGAGAAAAGGCAACTGCTCACAGCAATAGTCCTTTCAAAGTTAAATTAAATAAATCCTTGGTCCACAATCATTAACCCCTATCCGTTCTACAGACGTCATTCTTCTGCGGTTCAAAACATGTTCAGCGCACTTCAAGCCACAAGGCCCCAAGAAGTTTCTAAAAGGTTGAGTGCTTTCTGGGAAAGAAGAGAATACAAATACGATACAGAAACAGAAACAGAAACAAGCTTTGACATTAGCAGGTTAATGTGAAAACTCTCAGTAAAACATTAACTAATAAATAAAAAGCATTCTAACTATAATGAATAATAAGTAAATGATTTCAAAAGAAAAAAATATTAAATCTAATCAAGGAAATTAAAAGTTTTTATTAGTTTCCCAAAACACTAAGAGTTTGATTTTTTTCTACCATAGCAGAAGAGTTAAATGCATTGATTTACTTAGTAAAAAGCTGGCACGATAGAGGAAATACATACATACATACATATGTACGACATATTTTAACTTCTGACTTTATCCATCGTCATTTTTTCGGCAAATCCTTACCTTTTACTGCCCATGCAACATGATGATCTCAAATAACTAAACATAATTTTGGACATACATATGTACATAAATATAAATCGATTACTTTGTAGGAAAATACTGCAGGTATAAAATGCTGACTTGTCCACGCAAAAATACCTTTAGTCAAGGATGAATCTGTGGTGAGTAGTAATGCCACTAATGCCAGTTGTCGTCTCTTTATATGGATTGAACTTTTACACTTGCTTCAGCAAGCCGCATTAAGAGGCCTATTGCCCCCATTTACAAACGAAACGTACGAAAGTACGCATCCTCTTGCTAAACCTACGGATACACCTTATATGGCTGTCCCTATACTAGACAAATTAAAATTTACCCTACCCAACTATGTCCATAAGGGACTAATTGCGTTAAATTAAATGCAAAGAGCACTCTCTTTAGCGATAAGTCACATTTTTCGAAGGGTCGTTACATTTGTTATTTTATATGTACTCGTACAAGTATTTATACTTGAAGTTTGTGATGCTCAACTGCCTGCTGCACCGGTGAACGCAATACAAATTCAATTATTATGCGACATACTCGTGGAACTAATTTGCTAGTCAAATTTGGGAAACAACTTAAAATGCATTACAAAACATAGTTTACGAGAGCAACGTAATAGCATTCTAATACAAGCCATCCAAAATGCATAACTGTATGCATTACGGTGGGACTAAAACGCTTTAGACTTTCGCTACAAAAAAAATTAGCTTAAAATGTGAAGACCATTCTATCTATTATTAAGAAAAAAGTATAGCTATCTCTCCTCGTATACTCGTAGAAAACTGGTCGTTCTATAAAAAAATGTTTATTATTTTATTTTTTATTAATAACTAACTGGCGGTGCTCGTGTGCAGACACAATTTTTCTAGAATTTCAATATAATATAGATTTAAAAAAATTTTATTTAACTTATGAATTTTGTAGACGTTTATACATATGTAGAAATTAATTTTCTTTAAACAATAAATAAATTATAAACTATTTTGTTGTTGGTTTTTACGGTCTTCATTTGACATATCTTTGTAAGTTTTATGAGCTCAAGACCATCGACTAAGAATTATTATCAACTGGTCTTGAGCTCATAAAACATACAAAATTATAAATTTTCTACATATAAAAACAGGACCCAAAAATTTAGAACTTTTTCAAAACCAATCTATTCTAGCTATAGAAAAAGCTTAAAAATCAAATTTTTCTGGTGATGTGTCATACCACTATATGAGTATCTTAAAAACGCCATAAAATCCTTCCATTTCTTGCAATTTCGGAGGTGTGTAAAATATAAAAAAAAAATGTTATAATCGAATTTTTGGAAGTTCATTAAACTTGTTGATTCACCCTAACCTACATGCTTGATTAAGAAAAAATTGTTGTTTATAAATTCATTAAATATGGTTATTTTTTGTTGCATTGCAGATATCCAACCCCTAGCATATCTGCACTGCCCTTCAAGTTAATACGATTTGAGGTTGAGCAACTAGTATACGAGTATAATCATGTTACAACCAAAAATTACTTCAAGAACACTTTTTAGAAAGCATCAAGTACTGGTATAAGTTTTTGCACACACACGGATCTTCCTCAAATGTAAATACATACGCATTGAAATCAAAATGGGAACACCAACTCATACCGAATACACAGACTTTGAATTGTCTACTTTGGAAGTGGGTAGCACTAACAAAACAGATCCCATCTACTCGATAAAGCCGGATTTCATAACACAATGGTTTGTACATACCTACATACATATCAATACAAATTTATCCCTCTCTCTTTTATCTAGGCGCATGAAGAAGGAACGTGAAAATATTTGCAAATCCATTTTTAATCGTTTTGTCGAACATAGCGAATGCAAGCGACTTCTTGAGGCCGCTCAGCTGTATCATCCTTTTATTGGTGAGAATGGCGAACTAAATATGTGGAATGCAGATGGCGATATCGATATGTTGGCGGCCTTTAATAGCAGCAGCTTGAATCATAGTCTGCTAGAGGATTATACAAATGTGACAACGCATGACACGACACCTTCACAGGTTTTGCCACCGTTTGCACTCTGGCAGAGCATACTGATCGCTTTATGTTTATCGATTTGTATAATACTAACGATTGGCGGCAATGTACTCGTATTGCTTGCGTTCATCGTCGATCGCAATATACGACAGCCAAGTAATTATTTTATTGCTTCATTGGCAGCAACGGATGTGCTCATAGGTATGTTTGGAAATTGCTTTAATATATGTACATATAAACGAGGGTAGTGCCATAAGTAGTCCATAGTCGTCTTTAGTATATTAAAAGTAATATGAAATAGATTTGGTCAGTTTTTTTTGGGTACGAAAGCGGTTAAGTCATACATTTGATAACTCTACCGCAATAAATTCATAAATAACAGATGTAGCTTCATCAGCGCCAAAATATGAATTTGAAGAAATCTTTTTCGGAACTAGCTATGTTCCCCGAAAGAAAATTAAGAATATTACCATTTTCTTGCTGAGTATCCTTCCAGCATCCAGAGTCTCAAAGTCTCAGTGTTATTTGAGTCAATTTAGGAAATATATCTCAATTGGAAGAATGGACCCAAAGAAATGGGTTAGTATGCAGCAAAATTTGAGCTTGCTGAATTTAATTGAGACCAATATGTTCCTCTGCAGAAAAGGACAAATACTAGGCTCTATTCTATAGCTCGTTTAAGGACCAGCCTCTGGCCTGACCTATGCCATCAATTGGAAGACCCGTAGGTCAAGTTCATGTAGCACTTATAACTAGAGAATAGAGATCTTGGCTAAAGATTTATGGCTCATTGATTTAACCCATTAAAGCCCAAATCAAATCTGTGGGAAGGAATTATTCTCTAAATTGTCATTCATTATTTTGTTCTGGATTTAAGAAGCAGCTCAACGAAAAAACTGAATTTTTTTTAATTTTGATTGTGCCCCCACAACACTAAAAGGACAGTTTATTTGCGAACTGAGGTTTCGCTACATAAAGAGGTGTTTTTGTTCTTGTAGGGGAACAGTGGGCGGTAATGGGTTGATCAATTAATATTTCCTGTCCACCTTCTATTTTAGTGGGATTACTCTCGTATTTAGATTAAGTTTTGCATTAATTAACATTGATCTTGTCACCTTTTCTTTCCAGGTTCAGTCTCTATGCCGTTTTACACAATCTATGTGCTAATGGGTTATTGGGATTTGGGTCCGTTACTTTGTGATCTTTGGTTATCTGTAGACTATACAGTCTGCCTTGCCTCTCAGTACACAGTTCTACTGATTACCATCGATCGTTATTGCTCGGTGAAAATCGCTGCCAAATATCGCAGTTGGCGTACCAGAAAACGGGTCATTTATATGGTCACAATAACTTGGATAATACCAGCACTACTTTTTTTCATATCCATATTCGGTTGGGAACATTTTACCGGCAAACGTGATTTATTGCCCGGCCAATGTGCTGTACAATTCCTGAAGGATCCCGTTTTCAATACGGCACTCATTATTGGTTACTATTGGACAACGCTGATAGTATTGTTTGTGTTGTATGGTGGTATTTATCGTACCGCTTATGAGATGCAAAAACGCAGCGAAGCCAAGCAACGGAAAATGCAATCAATGGTGGCGTTAAGTGCGGGCGCAATGTCGGGTATGGCTGGCCATGCAGCCGGCATTGGGGTCATTGAAGAGAAAATTTTGCAACAACAAGTCGATATTAGTGGTATCAGCTGTAAAGATGGCGCCACGAAACGCAACTCAGGTCAAATGAACCCACTGGCACATGCCGAAGCCATTAATGGTGCGGTCAACGAACGCAACAATGAACAACGTCGCACTTCGGATACCAAAACAGAAAATGGCAAAAGAGATGGAGGATCTGGTGAAACGGAGAAAAGTGAAAGATCGAGTAGTCCAGCTTTTGACTCGGATGAAGAGAGTTCAGTGCAACAAACGCAACAAATGGTCACACAGAAAAAGTTAGCTAATATGCGGAAACGTTCGTCAATTGGATTGGTATTTGGTGCGCAGGCAGCACTTATCGCAACGCGTAGCAAAGGTAATCTAAATCAGTGTTCCACAACCTCTAAATCCAATGAAACAGTAGCTAAAGCAGCTACTGCCACATCCCCCAATCCGACACGCAGTGGTTTATTAATACGAACACAAAGCAAAGAGGAGGTGAGCATGCATGCGACAGCATGTGGCGAACGAGTGAAGCGTACCTCATGCACAATCCTTTCCCAAATTGCTGAAACTGATCGTCTACTTGATGAACACAACAAAGAAGAACCCAAACCACCTTGCTCCCGTTCGAACAGCACGTCTAAACTTAAAAGTGATACACCGCTATCGCCTGTAGATATAGCACCAATTGAAGTACCCCGCGAGCAGGTACAACCAGGTTTGGCTCAAGCCATACTTCCACCCCCCGAGCAATTCCAGTGCCCTTCACCCTTGTCCGAATATTCGGATAGACCATTTGGCGACACTAACAGTTACAGTGAACTACAAATGACCTACAACCTACTCACCAATTGCTCTGATCTGCGTTTTATGGACGAAAGTTCAATCATGCTAGCCTCCCCTACCACAAATGAGAGCGTTTACAGCTCTCTGCGGCAAACAATGCCCACAGCTGCTTTTGAAACATATGTCGAGGCGCAGCAGGCACCCGAACGTCCCAATCCAGTTGTCACAAATCCCAAGTTGTTACAACAGGCACTGCAAAAGGCGGCAGTGGCACAACTTCAACTACAACAACAACAACAAACTGAAAAACATATTTCACAACATACTTCCCCACCTGGTATCAGCAATCCAACTGAACCGCTTAATGGTAACAAACTTGCCACACTACCCCCAACTGAGCTTGATAGTGTTGAAATTGAACGTCATCTTCTTGTATCCTACACAGGCATGGAAGACTTTGTCAAATTAAGGCGTGAAAGTTGTATAGAAGCTATAAGTTTACTAAATATCAACGAACAGGCTAAACTAGTTGGAGATAAGTTAATTATTGCAGAGATACGACGCAGCTCCAGTCCGCTTGAGACGAATACGAAGAGCAGCACAACAGCTGTCGCAACTGCCACCATCACTAAAGCCGCACTAACACTACAAAATCAAATAACATCAACTGCTGCCATAGCTGTGTCACCGGCACAACTTGAAAAAATTGATGAACGTGAAATATCAGAAACAACAACAACAACAACTAACAATAAACCTGCTAACACCACAGCAGACAGCACCAATTCTACATCAACTGTAGCGATAACTACGACGACTCCAAATGCAACAACAACTAGCACGGTTTTTGTTTCAAGTGCGGGTGCAGCAATAAGCACAACTGGTGGCAGTAGTAGCAGCACCTCAAACACGAACAACAAACCGTCGAGCATAAAGTCCGAAGCACAAGCGAACACGGACATCAACCGACGAAACTCAAGTAAGCGCGCCTTCATACATTCGATTGGTAAGCATTTCAAAAGTAAAAAGAAACTACCGATTGTTATTGGTGGTGGACGACAAAAGTCGAAATCAGAAAATCGTGCACGAAAAGCGTTTCGTACGATCTCCTTCATTCTTGGCTGTTTTGTGGCATGTTGGACGCCATACCATGTGCTGGCACTGGTAGAAGGATTTTGTCGAAATCCACCATGCACAAATGAGCATCTTTATATGTTTTCATATTTTTTATGTTATGCAAATAGCCCAATGAATCCATTTTGTTATGCGCTTGCAAATCAGCAATTTAAGAAAACTTTTACACGAATACTCAAAGGAGATTTTCATATGACTTAAGTAGAAAACCTATTTATTAGTGTTAGAAATATTAGGCAGGAAGCAAGAAGGAGCAAATAGATCAATTTCCGGCAGCTATTTTTGATACAGTTTTGGCAATAAAAAAAATTACTTTCCATTTTTCTTCTTTTTTTCACTTTCTTATTGTGCTTTACTGTAGTTAGCCCTTCCTCATTAATAATAATAATAATAATAATAATAATTCCCAACGGATTACCCACCATATCCCGCGCGACCGGCGCATCCGCATGACGCGCGGATTGCTCTTTCGTGCCGAGTCTTTGAAAGGCTTTGGTTTGTTAATCGTCGAGATCTAAAACTGCTCAGCTACAGAGAAAACCTCATCAGCTAAGTAAAAAATTAGTAAGTTTACTTTAACTCAATTTATTGTTTGTGACCTCAAGAAACAAGCTCACACACTAACAACATCCCCTTTTGCGGAGAGCAATAACAATTTTTTCGAGTTTAATTTGTGTTATTCAAAAAGTATTCTCAATCTAAAGGTGGCCTGTGAAGTCCAGTCACCATAAAAGCTGTTTGTATAAAATTAGAAACCATTCAATTATTAAAGTTGTTTTCAATGTTGAAAAAAGGTCACACCCACCATGCCTTGATCTAGCCCCATCGCCACTATGAGTCTTATAAAACAGTCCCAGAATCTGTCAACCAACCATGTTTTTGCCAATGTAGTTTCTCTATCCTTCTTCCAATGCCGATTCACACAGGTCTTTCGAGATACATATTTGACAATTGTTATATTTGTTGTAGCTGCTAAGCTGTATTGTTTGTTGCGTATTGATTCTCACTGTCTGCTAAAGATTCCAGTAGTCCAAATTGTGAGCTTCTACATAGATGGGGTTTTATTAATTTGTTCAATGCATATTTTCTATTCTTCCTGCATGTTTCGACAGGAATAACTGCGAGCCATTTGTAAGTGCGATACAATTTCATTACTAGCTAAGGTTCTTAAATTTTTCTTTCTACCAAGGTTGTAAACTCCGTACATTAGTTATTTGGTTATAAAAATTGTGTGTTACATTTTTCTTTAACATCTTATGTAATATTTTGCAAAATAAGTATTCTCTTAATTCTTCCTAAACGCTTGAAATGTTACTGATAACTAAGGATTTCTAGATATCCTAATGAGCCCAAGGAACTAACGATGTTCCTTAGTTTTCAAAGACATTCATAAAGTTATAAAACGCAAGGAAAAACTATCTTAAATAGCTGCTTAAAACAAAAAGAGATCTGTTAGAAAAAAATATCAAAGTTTTTTGAGAAAATCTAAGAAAAATAAATGAAGTGAGTAGTAAGATGTCAAGTTTGGTATAAGGCATGCGGATCAAAGTATAATGTGCTTGTTTATAGAAACTCGAATTTGCATTTTTTGCCCTATGCGAACGTTCTGTCCGATACGCTTAGTAGCTTGAATTGTTAAGATATTGGACAGCCGTTTGAAACTCAGCGCATTATTTTTTCACTTTGTGATCGAAGTATGAATTTCAAAATTCAAACTAAAATGTATTTTTTAAGAACTAAAATAGTAATAGAGATTTAGTTGAAATTAAGTGCTGGTAAAAATAATATTTAGTTTCAATTGTAAAGAGGGAATGCATAGTTTTTAATAAAAAGTAATAAGCTTAACAGTTATATGACAAAATTAGACAATAATTACAGAAGTAGCAGCTTAATATATATATACATACATATATACATAAGTTAAGTAAACTTCAAAATGACTTGTAAAATAGCAAATATCAAATACGCTTAAGAACATAGGTGAATTATATAATTGTCCTATACATAGGGACAGAGAATTAAGAAAAATAATGCAAACAAATTATTTACAAAAATTTATGAATATCTGAAGTGATTTGGTGCAATTACATGTCAATGTTATTGTTATTATTATTATTATTATTATTATATACATACATAAATATATACATACTTATTTATATATACATAAGCAAAGAATTAACACCGATTATAATATAGCCGTTGTTCGTAAGCATAAACTACGTAAGTGGTTAATTTTGATTTTCTTATTTGCTTGCAAAATCCCTGCGGTGGAACAAAAGTGCTGGAATATTCAAATTTTGAGATTCTTAACACATTCGACAACAATAAAAATAGCAAACAATTAACAATTATAGTAGCCATAACAGATTAAAACTTTAAAATCAAATCAAATTGTTCGTTTCCGTAAAGTCGGTTTCACTGCTTGGATATTGCTACCTACCCATACGAACTCGAAAGTATGCATACATATGTATACAATAGATGTTTGTGGCCAAGACAAATAATCTGTAAATATAAAACAAAAAATGCTAGATAAGTATGATCAAAAAATACGTTGGACGGTAAAGACAATAAAAGTTCTTAAAACCTTTGTCATGCTGCTTCTCCAAACCTTGGCATATAACTTTAATACTTTTCTGCACACAGCTTTTAATAAATTTCATATGGTAATGGTATCCACAATCAGAACTATTCTGAATGGAACCAGTTCAGAGCAAGCCAAAGCTAAACTACCTTAGGACTGTCCGATTGAGAACTGGTTCAAGATGGGTTGCGAAGAGTATACCTCAATTTTTACAGGGTGGTAACATATTGCCAAAAAAAAGAGCAACAAATATTCAATTTGAAATTTGGGTGGAGCTACAGGCGGGGAATAACTTTATAAGATTTTTGTATTCTCCGTAGTCTTTATCGAAATTCAACGGTAAATCCAATTAAGTCGATTGAATTCTCTCATAATCTATCACATTTTTCCCGTCGGCAGTTCCATCGGAATAGCTGATATACCCCCATATCTCTACTTTAAAATCATTATTTAAGCCCTTCACTCAACCTAAACTTGCTTACTTAAGTCTTCTTAATATTTTGGAGATATCTGAGCTATTAATTTTACAATATAGGTTATTTAATCTTAAACACGAGCATGATGACACTTTCGATTCTCCCTTTCCTCTGAACAGGTGTAAGTCTATTGAAGCAATTTTTTCAAGGATAATAGTGTCAGTCAGTTGTTTTTGGTATAAAAAAGTCATTCATCGTATTTTTTGATGACACCTAGTACATACATACATATACGTAAGGATATACGTACTGTTCGAAACCAAAGCAACGTTTTTCAAAGAAGCCGTTAAACATAAGTACATATATACAGTTATGCTCATACAATTAAGCCACTGTACTGAAAAATAATACTTCACAGAAAAATTCATTGAAGTTATTTTGCAGTTTTAATCTCTTGCATGCAAAAATATTTTGTTATCTTTGCAATGTTTATAAAGGTGGACGAAATCCCGTTTAATTATGTCGTTCGCGAAAATTTTGAAGTTTTTTCGCTTTTCATTGGTTTTTCCGTGCTCACATAATTAAGCCATTTTAGAAAATACTGTGATTTGAAGACAAGATAAGGTCATTTACTATAACAAATATTTAAGTTCATTCAACCAAACTATTCTCAAGGAGATTATTTCAAAAAAATTAAGTAAATGGCCAAAAATAAAGGTTCAACTACATACGAAAGAAATGTATGGGAGAGTTTCCAGAAGTGTAAGAAAAGTATGTAAAGTAACAGAAATTGTAGGATTTCATAGAGGAGGAATGTGAAGCGCAATACAGTTTTATCAAAAACATAAAACTTTTGCCGATTTACCCCGAAAGTTACCGAGAAACACGACCCGAACGACGATCAGCTAATAGTTCGCTCGGGTATACTGGATCCTTTCAAGACATACACGGAAATATGGACAAATATAGAACAGTTTTATAATATAAAAATATTGTCCAAAACAGTCCCCCGGTGATGGGCGGAAAAATCTTTGAATAGAAGTATCGAACGACGGTAACCAAATGCTTCCAAAAAAACATCAACCGGAGACTAGGCTTTGCTCGAAAGAATAACCAAAAAGATGGAGAATTCTTAAATTTAATCGTGTCGATTAAGTTTCATGTATTTGGAAATAATAGTAGACCTTATGTCAGACGTCCGCCATTACAGGAACTGAACCCCATGTACACGCAAAAAGCCCTTTAAACATGGTAGCCCGCCGGTGATGGCATAGGGATGCTTCACCCCATGTGGAGTAGGTCCGATAGCACCAATTGAAAGGAAACCTTCGGCCGAAATATACGAAGATATTATAGCGAACCACTCAGAAGGAAATAACTCTGGAAATCTCTCGCTTTCTTTGATTTTCCAGTAAGATAACGACTCCAAACCGTGTTCTAGGGTTGTTGAGAGCTGGATTGAAACCAACAGTATCAAATTTCCCGACCGTCTCGCGCCAAGTCCGGACTTAAACAAGATCAAAAATCTAAGAGACATTATTAAAAGTCCAGTCGGGGGAAGAAAACCCCGAAATAAGACTACTTTTTGGGAAATCGTAAAGAAAGAATTTGAAACATTACTTCGGCCCAATGAAGGCCACCTGTGGCTACCACGAATAGCCGCAGAAACGAAGTTATCTCCAAAAATTGTTTCTCCAACTAAGCATTAGTTTAAATAAGGTATATTTTGAGAAAAAAACCTGAATTTTTTGGCATTAATCGGAGTTTTTCACAGATGGCTTAATTATATGAGCACAAAAATTCATACCTACGAAGGTTAAATCTCCTATTGTACGAACATTTTAATTTTAACACATGAAATCTGTAGGCACATTGAATTTGTATCCATTTCCTTTAATATTTTTGTACAATTTAATTTTGTTCAATTCCAAAAATTGCGAAAAAAAAAAATTTGTATACTTTGCCGTTCGTATGGCTTAATTGTATGAGCACAAGTGTACATACATAGGAAGTTATGAATATCTACAAGTCTGTTCGAAACCTAAGCAACTTTGGCCAACCAAGTCCATCAACAAAACTGAATCATTCTCAAGTCATTCTACCTAAAGTGTTTTTTCATATCGGGTGGAGCTCTTTTCCTCTGCACCTCTCTCACAATTCTTCGCATATTTTTTAATGTTTTTTATTGATATTAATTAACTTTCGTGAAACCTTGAAACGTTTCTTTTTTTGTGATTTTCATTTCGCTATATACATATACATAGTTGTAATAAAAATTAAAAACTTTAAAACACATAAATAAATACAGTAGATATTATTAAACGATTTTCTTGAAAAATCTTGATTAGGTTTTGAATAGAAATAGAGTTATTCATAACAGCTTATATATATGGGAATAATAAATATATAATGTGAAATGTATTAATATGGTATGATCGTAGAGTGTACATATCTACATATATAAAAAAATGTAAACAATCAGTAAGTGTATGAAAACTCTTATACATACATACATATATACATGAGCTGGTAATAATTACGTAAAAGTTGTATTAACAAATTGATAACCAAAACAGTAATATTTGAAGAAAAAACACTTAAATCCTCTCTACAAAGAAGAAAATCTCGGATTTACATACATAACATACAAACATATCAAGACAAATTTATTGAATTATTTACACAAAATATACTTATACATACATACATACAGAAATTCTATCAAGACTTAAGTGGGAATATATGACAGTACAACTTTACTTACTTAATTTAAACAATTCTACAACTCTTTCATTTTTGCATATTTGCTATAGATATGAATCTTAATTACCACCAGTAATTTTTTAAATGCCTTAAATTGCTTTTGAAAAGAAAATCTATAAACTATAAAATAATTATTTTTTATAAAACAACTTTAAGATTTACAGGAATGTTTATTAGTTCTGAATATGTTGCCAGAGTAATTTTCTGAGTCACATAAAAATTTTTAATGACCTAAATAAAAAAAGCAAATTATTCGTTCAAATTATGGCTTTCGAGTATATTAACTCGTTATAAATTTAGTTCTAAATTTAAATCCAGTTCTTTTTATATAAATAAATATAAAAAAATATCATCTACAAAACTTGTTTATCTTTTAAACCGAGTTTACATAATTAAGCCTAGAAATTATTTAAAGACGTCAATTTCAACGACTTCACGCAGAAATTTAAATACTTTTCATAAGATACCAGCCTGAGTCACTAAATGTGCTAGCTATTTACAATTTATTAGTTAAAAAAGCTTTTAGAAAGTTTAATTTTTTAATTGGGTAAAGGAAACGTGAATAAATAAATTATAGAACATCAAGCAAAAACTGCATTTGTTTTACTTAAATACTGAGCCTATCTGGTCGAACAAAGCTCGTTATTAAGCTTCGGAAAAATTCACTCTCGTTGCACCGCCCAATATTTTCAGCGATGTACCGTTTAGCGGTCTCAATCACTACTGAAAAACTTTAAGGACTTTAATTTTGGCCAACGTATTAAGCTCCCTAAAAAGTTGTGAGTTCGGCGGAAAATATGTTTTTGGTTCACATTTAGATCGATACGACTATATCTGCATCCTGTTGAGACCCTGAAGTTCCCATTGCGACTTGAGTAACGATTTTCAATACTGATGCAAGGTATGTACATATGTCTCTAACTAGTATTTGTCCATCCATAATTGGAATATCCGTAAAAAAATAAATTTACAAAAATATGCAGGTACCTATCTCGATACAACTGGCTGCAATTTTATATTGATCTACGTCTCATTCTATTGGTATGTATGTGAAGCTTCATCTAAATTTTAGTCATAGGTACTCATCTTTGACTATGTGAAATCAGACATTTTTTCCCAACTTATATGTATACAGAAAAGCTCAATCTTCTTAAGCTTATACATATGTACATACATACATACTTAAATGTTTACAAATATGATTGCATGTAAAATTATCAAAGTCGTCAACCGGAATGACAATTGCAACGAAAGCTTTTCGTTGCTTGTCAAAGCTAAATAAAGCTTTGAGCTACATGCACATACATATGTACATATTCAATTGTATGACTACATAATATTATTTACTAGACTGAATTTTCACAAAAATCACGGGCACTCCTTGACACTCTAACGGGTTTCAAACTCTGCACCAATCAGGCTCGTTGCTCTCGTTGCTTGAGAACACGAAGGGAAAAATTCAGAAACACATTTTTTCAGACATTTTTTTTTAGAAATCTTTTTTCAGTAAGTCAAAATTCAGAAGAAAAATTCAGAAACTAATGAGACAACAGAATGATGAGTCTGAATGCTTAGATAGGAGATAATGGCTTTGAAATAAGTGAAAAACACATTTCACGAAGGATTGGTTCATTTTTCTTTTGCTACTTGCCAAAGAACCTTACATATTTGCTATTTCCAAATATTTATAGCAACGCCTATTTAAAAATTTTATTTTGAATTCTAAAATAAAAAAATTGATCACCAAAGGGTTTATGCATAATTACTTGTGTTATAACGCTAAACATACCGGCAAAAAAATTTATTTCAGAATTGAAAAAAAATAAAGGCATTTAATGGGTTAACACATGACCCAAATATGAGTTAACAATGTAAACATTTATTTTTTAAGTGTGCAGTAATAGATCTACACAACAAAAAAAAATTCAGAATTTATAAAATAATGAAATGCTAGTCCATTATTAATAAAATAGTTAAGGTCGCCAATGGTGGCATGGTCCTTAAAGGGTTAAAAGGCTTAAAATCATATACGTACATACTTAAGCCTATGTCAAACTATTTTGATGTGAAAAATGTTATTTCAGAGTTAAAAGAAAATTGAGGTCGTCAATGGGTTAACGTATGGCCGCTCATGGGTTATAATTGTAAATATTTACCCATTAAGTGTAGCACAACCCATTCTAATCTAACCAAAAAATCGTTTATAATATCATTATAAAAATAATAATGTAGGGCACCATCCTCCAACTATGCGGTTGCATTGTTAAGTATGAAAAAAGTCGTTGCACGAACCGAGCGTAGAAATTGTCAAATTTATGTGTTATGCAAAGTTTTTTTCCTTTCGTTACTATGGGCATCTAAGAGGTGGCTGCGTACTCATAGCTAAACTAAAAATGATCGCGTCCAGAAGCCTATCCAAAACCATGAGAGAGGCGAGCAGCGCATTACATACCAACGGCCTCGCTAGCTACAGTAGCCATCCCAATAGAGAAGTTGCTTGAATGGAGAGGAAGGATAGGGCAGAGAAGGTGAACTTTAGATTAATAGAAGTTGTGATTCAGCTTATTCCACACGTTTATAATAGCTGAATTGTTCCTATGTTATGTCAACTTAAAATGAAACAACTTCATATGTAGCTTCTGACCTTTTCAACCTTGCGGATTTATGCACATATTTAATTTAGAGAAAATGTTTTATAAGCACTCAAATTGATTTCAAGACACACCCATCAATTATTCAAAGTACTTTCATACAAACCTGCATCTAATTTGAAGCTTTGCTGACAGAATCCTAGTATTTCTAAAAATATGCCCAAGTGTTTGTAATTAACTATGGATATTAGAGTGTTCAATTCAAATGTCTGCGTACTTTTGGACTTTCGCGTAGTTTTAAACTTTTTCAAAGTTTTTGATAAATTAGGTAATCAGATATTTTACAATAAAACAGAGTAAAATCTAGCCACTTGTGAGACCAACCGGGAACACTAGTGGAATGAAATTAATTTTCAATAGGCAATCTCGTGCTTTTCGGTGCGTGAACTTTTAATATCAGGTTTTTGAAATTTATCATACATATATCCAACAGCCAGCTTAATGTATCTACACGCTCTTACACTTTGTAAGTATTTATTTACTGAAACCGCAACACATCGAATTCTCGATTAAACTCATATCGAATTGCAGATAGAGCAGTAGAACATTGCATAACTGAGCTTCGTCATAAAAAGCGCTCTACACATTTTATTGCAAAAATATTAAAGAAAGCGAAAAAATGGGGATGCTCATCCACTTAATGTCCTAGTGGGAATATTACGCTTTTCTGGTAGCGAAAAAGTTAAAGGTAGGTGTATTAAGACTGCAATATACATATACATATGTACATATACATATATGTATATATATACATACATATCTGATCTAATATATCGTATTACATATGAAGATAATAACTAAACCGATCGAAGTGTATAACCATACTGTGGGAGCATTTCGCTATGGGCTCAGCTTTAAAAAACTAACGAATAGCTACCCTCCAATGTTTAGTACGGAAGTTAGCTGTAGAAAATGCCTTCGAAGGGGTTCCTAGGGATCTGCATTATGTCACACTTGCCTTACGAAACTAATCCGAGACTTGCAGCACCAAAAGGTAACTCAAACTTTTCCCAAAGCTCATAATCACATCATTACTTTCCGAGAATATTTAATAAAATCGGCTTGTTAACAACATTTCGTATCGTAAAATTTAAGGTATCATTTGAGGCCTTTTATAGGTTTAGCAATGGTAGTTTAAATTTTTTTACTTAATATTTTTCTTTTAAACTGGTTTGGCAGTTGGCATTGATGATATAAATAAATAGTTTAAAATTGAGTTTGGTTTTCATTTTATTTAAGTTCAAATAAATAGTTTAATTTTAATAATTTGTAAGTTACAAAGTGATAATGATATTCAATTTTTATTTAATGAATATAAATGCACGAATCAGAATTCATGTCAACAGTGTCGTTACTTCAACTTCTCGATTTATCTCTTTCGTTGCTGTACTTCATGTTGCTTTATCGTACTTCGGTATGACGTTGCCACTGCGCATTTTTGGATACCACTCCACATACATACATATGATCAGTTGAAGCAGTTTAAAAGCACGCATCTACAATACTTTAGTTTACAAATCATTAGCCTTTACCCATAGGTTTCACCCCACATTTCTTTTAAAAGATATGCAACGTAAATAAAGCAAATACAATTTTTTTTATATAACCCCTCACCGAATTTCAGTAGTCTAGCCTAAATACTTCCAGAAATATTGGCTATGGGCAGGTGATAGGGATTAAGCTCACAATTTCAGTGGTCTAACTCAAATACTTCCAGAGATATAGACTATAAAGTATTCCATTCGTTTGGGGGGTGCCACGCCTCCTATATACATACATATATCAAAATATGTTTTAGCCTATGACTATCACTGGAAGATACCCAGTGCGCGTTTTAAATTTGGTTACGATTGGTTTATTCGTTTAGGAGCCAAGTCTGTCTGTAACACCCAATTTGAATTTTATATACATATGTATGTATATAGTATATAGATAGATTAGCCCTCAAATCTTTCCCCATCACGCACCGTACATTTACTCCCACGCTTTCGAATGATGTAAGTACGAGTAACTTCGGGCCGAGAGACTGCACTTGAGCATTGAAGCAACCTAATATATGTATGTATGTATGTATGTACTACAACGCAACGGCATGATAATAAGCGAAACTTAAAGCGGGCGGTGACAGTGGGTAGTGCCTCATACTACAAGCCGAAGTTCAAGTGTGGGATATCTAGCATTCAAAGTGCGGGGTTATCATAAAACATGCGGGCCCTTTCAGCGTATGGAAGAAAATACCAACAGCATGCCGCCGCACGGATAGAAAATAAGCACGGCCTTCACCCCATCGAGTTATATTAAACCATAATAACGATAGCAAGAAAGTGATTTAGCTGCATATCTGTTATTTATAAAATAAGAAAGCTATAATACGCAACAACGTCAAATTGAACTTTGTCACAGAATTAAAGTAATAAGCGTTTTATTATTTTCCCTTGTCAAGGTGCGCGCGTAATTGCGATCGTACTAAATGTAATATGTACTGTAAATATATAGGTATGTATGTATGTACATTAGGCCGATTCAAAAATTGTCGATACTGGGTGCTACCCCCTGAAAAGTTGGATATGGACGAAAAAATGATTCTCACAAAAAATTAGCTCTGTTCTTTAACCCTTAGGGGTTGCTCAAATCGGTTGAAGTTTTCCATACATTTTGTATGGGGAAGAGTTTTTTTTTTTTTTTTTTGTTAATTATTTTCTCATAATTTTAGAAACTTTTTTTTGAAAAGCTTTACATATAAAGCTTATGCTATGAAATTTCCAAAACTGTACTTAGATTGTTATTATCGAAACCAGAAAAAAATTTACAGCTATTTGAAAATGACTTATTTTTTAACAATTTCAAGTAATCATGCATTTAATGATATTTATATACCCCTTCATATTTATTATCGAACAATCAAAATGTCAATTTCATTACTAAGCTTATTTTATGTATATGATACATTGTACAAAAAAAAAAAAACAAATATTCTAAAATTATGAGAAGATCAACTTTGAAAACCACTTTTTTTGTCCATATCGAACGTGTCAGGGTGTAGCACCCAAAATCTAAGACAAAAAAAATTTTAATCAGCCTAATGTACATATGTATTGATAAATAAGTATTTTGTAATCGTATGTATAAATTTCTATGCATACGAGTATGTCAATTTGTATGTTTAAAAGTTGAGTTGGGTCTAATCTTATACGATTCGATCGACCGCAGTATTTGACGCGCGTTTGAACTGAAAGCATTAACTAATCGGGTGATTAGAATATAAATATTTACATTTCCTCATTTTAAAGTAAATACACATAGTACATAGTTTATAAAATGCAACTTGGTATTAATTAATTTCGCCGAAAAATATATACATATTTTGTAAAACTAAAGGTATTGTGAATTTCGTAAACTAAAAACGCGCCAAAAAAAACTTGTTCGTTATATTTAAAACTGGCCGACGTGAACAGTTTCATAAAATAGTTGTTATGCACTTATAGTGAAGTGGAAAACTAAAAAAAAAAAATTAAAAAATTGCAAACTTGTTGACCGTAGTTGTGGAAGGTTTCGCAACTTACATCAATTAAACCAGTATATACTGTGGTAACGACAACATGTTATTTGAAGACTTATTTTATTGCCACCGCTGTCTACAGTGATAAAGCAAATTTCCGCGTTAAAAGTGGTGTCGCATTTTAAGACGGACTTCTAGCAATGCAGCGGTAAAAATGGCATTCAATTTTTTTGAGCAGTTTTTGAGTTATTTGAGTACAAACATATGTACATACATAAAAACAGACAAACAAACAAAAGTTCTAGCAGTTATAGAGCAGGAAATTAGAAATCCATTCTTATTGCGTATAACAAAAACGGTGTTAAACAATTTAGTGCGTTGCATAGTTGTTTATTCAAATTACATCTTGGACCTAGTGGTTGTCTGGTTTCCAAAGTTGAAGTTATGCCGCAGGTAGAGTCAAAGCGCTTGGAAATAAGGCCTCCCGAGTGTATTTGAGTGTCATGAGAAACCACCAGTTGCGGCTGGCATATAATGTGACAAATAAAAATAAAATAAAATAACACTATGTACAAAAAAGGTTCCAGAATAATTGTAAAGTGTGGACAAAAGTTAAGCCTAGCAATACAAATTTTGAATTTCTATTTTCTTTGTGTTATTGGAAGAAACATTTCTACCAACAAGCTGCAGGAACTTGAAATTATGTTCAATGATTTTCGTGATCAAACGATTGAACAAAAATTTAATTTTATTAAAATGCTGGTCCGATTGAACTTAACCTATAAGATTAGAGTACCGTTATTTTCGAAAGTTGCGACAGTTTTTATTTTGTTGGGTTTGACAAGGCCTTACCTACACCGCCTAAGAGTTTTGTTGTTTTTTCCTTTTTGTTTTTTTTTTTGTGTTGGTTTGGTTAGGATTGCGGCGTTGACATCCCTTATTCGGCTGTTTACCGAATTCATGAGTTATGCTCAGAATCGAGCTTTAGTCTTAACCCTAAGTCTTAACAAATACTTCAACTTTCAACTCCTTAGTAAAAAAATTGCAATTTACTAGTCAAAGGTCAAAAATTACTATAGGAAAATTTGCTATGTAGGTGTGTAAAGGATTCCTCGGCAGTCCGACAACGATATCCTCACACAGCCGGCAAGGTCTTTTGTCAACTCCCGCCTGGTAAACTTTGTTCTACAAACAAGAGCATCGCCCGTAGCTGCAGAAGAACACAGTCTTTACATGGAAAATATTTGATAGACCATGCATTCACCTTCACAGATATTATCGATCAATCGATAACGTCTATGACATCGATAACATCAATAACAATATTGCCTATAAACAGACTCTGACAATTTGTTTAACAATTTTTCTAGCATTATCGACACTTTTATTTCAATAATAACCTGGTTTCCATATATTAGTTAGTTAGTAGTTCAAATGAAAATTTATACCGATAGTTATTCCAAAAAAATTACCCTAGGTAGCTATTCTTCCCCAACCCGTTTATAAAAGTTAATAACTTTGTGGTTCCTAAAACGAGTCTAAGAGTCAATGTTTTTTTAAATTAGTGCTCAAACAACAACAATTAATCGCTAATTCTTAAACTTCTACAGGATAGCAAGGAATAGGACCTAGTTAATCCGGAGTTAGCGTGTCTTG
This sequence comes from Sphenella marginata, assembly GCA_951509765.1. NCBI lineage: Eukaryota > Metazoa > Arthropoda > Insecta > Diptera > Tephritidae > Sphenella > Sphenella marginata. The sequence goes on from OX608079.1 coordinate 98,817,490, forward strand.
TTTTATTCTGCAAAAAAAAAATTTAAGAGATCATGTTACTTTTAACGCGTTCGTTCTTCGCCATTGGCAACTTTATCTGTTTTATTGTGAATACGCTTATAAACTGGTTTCTGCCACGCATACCGCCAACCTATCCACCAATTCAGGATGCGCTGCTACTCAAGTCAGTCGGTGAATTAGTTATTGATATACGACAAAAGAAGGTAAAATAATCGAAGAAATTAACAAACTTTGAACGTCCTAAGAAATATTTCATTTAATATTATTTATTTTTAGATCACCTCAAAAAAACTTGTACAGGCATATATAGAACGCATTAAGGCAGTAAATCCCAGTTTGAATGCAGTACTAGAAGATCGTTTCGAGCAAGCGATCAAGGAAGCTGAACATGCTGATTCACTGATCGCAAAAGCGAACAGCGAACAGATTATAGCACTATTTGCACGTTATTCATTACTTGGTATACCATTTACAGTGAAGGAATCGGCTGGTTTGAAAGGTACGTTAAGGTGTTTGACTTGAACACAAAGAAGACGCTTGCAAACAAGGAACCCCATCCTCCAAATTTACTAACACAATTTTTTTGCTTTATTTTAGGTCTATCCTTTGCTGTCGGCAATATTCACAGAGAACATATAAAATGTAAACAAGACAGCGAAATGGTGGATCGACTACGTTCTGCTGGCTGCATACCACTTTTGGTTTCTGCAAATCCAGAGTTCTGTATGAGCTACGAGACAAATACTAGGATGAATGGTAAATGCCGCAATCCATATGATTTGAACAGAGTATCTGGCGGATCGTCAGGTGGAGAGGTAAGCCCATCCCTCCTCTCAACCATTTCTAGTAATATATTACAACTTCTTCTTACTTTCTAGGGTGCCCTTAATGGCGCTGGAGCGACAACATTCGGTTTGGGTTCTGATCTCGGTGGCTCAATACGTTTGCCATCGATGTTTTGTGGCGTATTCGGACATAAAGCATCAGCTGGATTGCTGTCGATCAAAGGAAACTATCCCAGTTGCACTGACCCAAGTTTCGAAAATTATCTAACAACTGGTCCCATTACACGTTTTGCAAAGGATTTGCCAATACTTTTGCAGGTTATGGCTGGCGATAATATCAAGAATTTGAATTTCCACGAACCCGTACCCTTAAAAGATATAAAGGTATTGAGTTTAGTATGACAAAAAAATAATTGGTACTCATGAATGTCCATTTGCAGATATTTTATGCTTACGGCTTTAGGGGCCTTGATGCGCTGATGCACCAACCCACTGATTTCGATATAAAATTAGCTATAACAAAAGCAGTGAAATGCTTTGAGAAAGGGGGACTCACAACAAAAGAGGTATGTAAGCATTATGAAATATAAAATATGTTTCAAAAAATTAGGCGTGGCAGCTCCTGTACTAACTTGAGTGCCTAGGAAAGAGAGAGGGATGTCCAAAATAGGTAAAGAGGCATAGGGAAAGGAAACTACTCTATATGTGTATGTGTAAAACAAGCGCTGATAAAACTTCTCAGGCGAGCTTTACTTTGTGGTCTTCAGCTATCGGTACATCTAAGACCATTTTCTTAATCACGACTATGTTTAGTAATATTATTACTTCATATTTTTATTTCTCTTTCTTTCAAACAGATCAATTTGGATAAGTTTGGACATGCTAGAGAAATAGGCCTACGCGCACTCGCTGATCTTGAAGGCGTGCCAAGCATAACGAACAAAAGTAATCCGAGCAAAATGGCACTACTTCGTCACTTACTCCTCTCCTTTATTGGACAATCTCAACACAGTCGTGACGCAACATTTATGGAGTTAATGCGTTTGGAGAAAATATATATTTCTGAATCGGAGGCAGAAGTATTTCGCGCTGAATGCATAGCTTTAAAAGAATATCTGACGGTAAGGATTGCAGCTATATTACGCCTAAGCTGATAACAGTATAATTTGTTTTTTTTTTTTTTGCAGAATATGCTTGGCCAAAATGGTGTACTCTTTGTGCCCACATTTCCCACTTCGGCCTTCGCTTTCAACACTGGCACATTAAATTTGGTTGGTGTGGATCTAATGTTAATATTTAACATAATTGGTTTTCCCGCAACACATATTACCATGGGCTTGGACAAACGTGGCTTGCCGGTTGGATTTCAAGTGGTTGCTGCAACGTACCAAGATAAACTTTGTTTACAAATTGCAGCCGAATTAGAAGGCGCATTCGGTGGTTGGGTACCGGCACGGCCTCACGAAATACCAACATAGTAATAATATATATAAGCTATAGCATAAGTTAATGTGATTCCTAGATATGTATGTATGTATGGAGTACTTCCAGATTTGTGGTTTGAGTTCAATTTAAGTTTTTTTTTTTGTTAAAACATCCGTGCGTCCTTAGTTATGTTTATCGCTGCGAGACTTTATTATGCATAGTTATAGTTTACGTTTTTATCAAGATTGATTTAAGAAATTTGTTGTTATTTTGGTGGAACATTTTTTTGCATTGTTTTGGCTTAGTTATTAAAAAGACGTCCAATAAAACTCGAATGTAAACACGACAATTTATTTAATGTTCTGCTGTAATGCGATTGGATCAAGCAGAGCCTGCTCAGGAGGGTTTTTTTTTTTGAATAAACTCCGATTTCGACGTCAGAAGATCTGAGTCCAGAGACCATTCAAAAAAAGCCAATGTTATTGATATTAAATTTCATTCAGTTTTATTTCAGCAACAAAGGAAAAGTACCAAAGCGTCTCGTGCTTACAGCATTTATAAGTTTTTTTATTGTTGGTATTTTAAATCGAGCGTCGCATAATAAACAACTGTTATTGGACTGTAGCTGATATACAATAATATGTAAATTAAAAAAAAAAAAAGAAAAATGCAAATAGCTACAAATCTAGAGTGAACAAACTACAGCGATTTACAAAAAGTAAGTAAGTGTAAGTTAGGGTGAAAACAATATATGGTTTTAGAGTGCTAGGTTCGGAAGAGCATGACCACGTGGTTCTAACCGAAATCCCATTTTAAATCGAATCTAGCGGGCGCAAACGTCATCCTTAATCCACTATGCCCCAGTGAATCCGGACACCTTCAATTATACACATTTACCCTTGTACAAATGCCCTAGAACAAAGCAAAAGCTCGAAAATCCCACCCTAGTGCCACCCATCCAGCTATATACATATATGCAACAGTTATCACACAATATATAAATGTTGAAATTTAAAATGGTGTATTAAAAAAAAAATCCAAATTTATTATTACAATAATGTGTTAATATTCAGGTGATAATATATTTTCTGCTAGTCTCTAGACCATTCTTTAATAGCATCTCTTTAATCGTTTTCGACAAATGAACCAATATAACAAATTCCATTTAAGTCAACTTACTCAACATCGGCGTATTGCATGCGATAAGTGTAAATAAATAGTGGTTTGACTTCTTAGTTCATACAACGTACAATGAACGCGATCTCGTGCCGAATGCAAATGATAACTAAATGATTCGAATCAGTAGACATTCCGCACTCTCTCGGCATAAACGTGCTGGTCGCTATTTTTTGAGCAATTGTAAATTTTAGTTGCTTGTTAAATTTGTTTTGCCGGCTTAAAAAATAAACAAAAAGTATTATTAAAATATGGAGATAATATTGCGTCTGTTGCAAATTCTTGCTAAAATCATTTGGATGGTAGTCAACCCAATTTTGAATGTACTATTGCCGCGTAAAACACCGTCCATCTTGCCAATCAATAACCAATTGTTGACGCTTTCAATAGCTGAGGTGCTGAAGCTGTTACACCAGCGAAAGGTGAACAAACAAGCCCTTGATAGCATTTAAAATAGTGTTCGAAGTTTCATTGCTGAGTTGCTAGATAATAGTGTCACACCGAAGGTTCCGCCTGGCGTCGCTATTCGGCTTATACTTTATCAACAGTCTTCGACTGAAAATTGGAAACACTATTGCAAACGATAACTTATACAAATAATTTATTAAGCAAAATGTTCCAGCAATTCAAGTGACTTGAGTAAAAAAATTTTGAAATCGGAAGATAGCCACGCAAAAATTTTTATATATAGAATATTTTCGAAAATAGAAAAACAAATAATAATTCAGTACAGTAAGTATAAAATTTAGTGTGTACATAAACATTAGTGCAGAACATATATTTTTTTAAATTTTTAAAGATGGGTGTGGCATTGCCCACTTATGATTTAGTAAAATTTAGATATATTATTAATCATAAATCAAAAACCGTTCAATATATCGAAATGCAGAATTATAATTTTCAAATCATATAAAAGTGGGTGTGTACCTTAACTGATTTCGCTAATTTTTTCACGGAACGTTGCTAGTGTTTCCAAATCTGTTTGTAAAATTGAAAAAGCGATATTTCTATAACCATGTAAGCTGTATCAGTAAGAGCTTAAGCTAAACTCGATCGCAAACACATTTTGTGGCTTCCTTCAAACGTGAATTTAATAAAAAATCACAAATTTAAGTCTGTTTTTCTATGTTTTAAAACTAAAATTTAAGTGCAGTATTCGTCTTCGATATTAGGCCAAAATTCCAGTTTCGGTCGGCCACGTATCTAAGTCGCGCTTGAATGATCAATTTTAATATGGCCTGTGGGATAAATGAATGTGTGGCAACATGCAATGCCTTTTGTGTTGGAAGCCGTCCGAAAGAACACCCTATGGAAAAAAATTCGAATTCCTTTCACAAGAATATGGAAAGTGCTGACGATGAAATAATAATTAATAATAGTATTTAAAAGTACAGAAAAAATTAAAACGTAGAGAAAAAGATAAATTAACTATTTGTCCGACGATAAGTATTGATAAAGTCGAAGTTAAGTTTAACTACATATGTACATTCATATGTACATATATGGAAAGAGTCCAAAAAACATTTCTGCCTGAAAACAATAGATACAAAATACTCGGAAGTGATCATAGAGCATAAAAAAGAGCCAATTTAAAAGTTTTTTTTTTTTTAAATTTAACATCACGGCATTGGGAACTTCGAACAACGTTCCGTATAAAAGAAAGGAACCAACAGTTGGACTCATTTGAAAAATAAGTGCGAAAACCGAAAACATATTAGAGACTACAACAATAAAACATGGAAAAGTACATTATACCGGACGCTAACTTCTCGAATCAGAAAAATGCAACTAGCTCAAAACGAACCTATAGCTAAACCATGTGACCACAGTAACATGCCCCATTGAGTCAGACGAAAAAATGCCCGTAGTAACATAAGAATTTTTAAAAATCTTAATGTTATAAAAATTAACCCCAAATTCATAAAAATTTAATCGGTTTATAAAGATCTTATATGAGAAATTGCATGGCAGTGCATTTTTAAAGCTTTTTTATGACTAGAAAGGTTCTCGTTATAACTATAACCTAAACAATACCCCGATTACAAGCTTATTAATGTTAAAAAAATATGCAATGCTTGTTAGAGAATAATGCAAAACGTTTCACCAAGTTATAGAATATATTTATTTACTTGCAATAATTTCCTAATAAATGTTTCCGCGTAGTTTTCTAACTAAACTCGTTTTGACAGTTTAAGATGTACATATGTAACTATATAATATATAAATACATAAGTGTAAGCAAGATATTAAAAAAAATTGTAATTGTAATTATAATTACACTGATCATATTGATATATTATCGCCGCCTGATTACGGATATTGTCGTACTCGTAGTATAGAATTGACTTATAAAGTTGTGATGTTAAGTAAAGTTAATAACATTTTTTTATTCTTGTAAATAGAAATGAATATGTGTCTGTTTTGTAGGAGTCCAAAGTACACAGTATATTCTTGGGTCGACTGGGTACTTCTATATATCCGCGGAGATACTTAAGCCAAACCGCGAAACGCCGAAATGCAAGACCGCCTAAGTTTCGCATTTCTGGGTTACGCGGTTTTTCAGCGTCACCGACGATATAGTTTCGGAAAAGTGCGCGGAGCCAATATATTTCATTTGAATTAATAATACTTGGCGACATGTGACCTTAAGTCGCTATTTACATAATTTTGGCAAAGGGGTTTTGTGTGGCCTCGTAAGACAAGCATATTTTCCCGCGTTTACTGATTGTTGCAATAAATTTCACATCTCCTCTTGGATATACAACCTGCCAGAATTATAAATAAAATATTGATTTTTGAAATATGTATTTGAAAAAACTGTTTGAAATAACCACCAAAAATAAGGTTTAGACTTGTCCGTAGTCGGCGGACATGTGGATGTCCTATATTTGTAGATTAGCGAGCTGAAAGCTCTTACCTCTTAACTAAAAATCCGTCACATCCAATGCCCATCTACATTTGTATGATTCTTTCTTTAACAGCTAAAATCCGAAGACCTTGTGAAAGCTTACATTGACCGTATAAAAGAAGTGGAACCGCACATCAATGCAGTGGTTAAGGATCGTTTTTCAGTAGCACTTGAGGAAGCAATTCACGCAGACAACCTTATCGCTAAAACATCAGACAATGAATTGCCCTCACTTTTTAAGCTCAGTCCCTTATTAGGACTACCGTTCACCGTAAAAGAGAGCTGTGGACTGAAGGGTAAGAGTGTCAAGCCAATATCTTATATATCATTTTTTGTTTAATATGCTTCAAACGTATACTACACAGGCATGCCAATACGTGTTGGAAGTAAACAGCGTGCTCATCTTCTAAGCCCCGAGAATGGTGTAGCAGTGCAGAATGTAATAAACGCAGGGGCCATACCATTGCTAGTCTCAATAACACCTGAATATTGCTTTAGCATCGAAACAAATCCGGCTACGCAAAAACGAAGTTTAAATCCCTACGATAGTAGACGCACGGTTGGTGGCTCGTCTGGAGGAGAAGTATTAAAGTCAAATATATTTACATATATATGTTCACAGCTTCTACTCTGTTTCTTCAGGGCGCTCTAAATGGTTCAGGTGCCAGCTTATTCGGTATTGGTTCAGACATTGGTGGCTCCATTCGTATTCCGGCATTATTTAATGGCGTATTTGGACATAAACCTACGGGAGGCATTACTTCAGTAAAAGGACATTTCCCAGCCGGCAAAGATCCTTACTGTGGAATGTATCTTCAAATCGGTCCGATTACACGCTTTGGTAGTGATTTAAGTTTGTTAATGCATATAATGGCGGGCAAAAATTCAGAGAAGCTTGACCTTTTTACCTCTATAAAAACAAGTGATATTAAGGTGAGTATGTATGTATGTGCATGCATATGTATGTATGTGTGTGTGTACAGTTATGTTCACAAAAAAAGCAGTACTTTACCTCGCGCTAAAAAAGCGAGCACCTACAAAAATTCAAAAATAACTGTTCAAAGTTGAAATGTAAATATCCAAGTAATTAACCTTGTAAAGCAACATTAACCAACTCCATTTATTTACCCACAGATTTATTATGCATTTGGTTTTGATGGTCTCAACGGTATTTGCCATTTATCACCCGACAACGAGATAAAGCTTTGCATTATGATGGCCGTGAAATTGTTCCAAGCACGCGGCTGTCAAGTGAAGAAAGTTTCAACAAAAGCTTTTGCCAACTCACTTGAGATGTCACTCGGTGGTTTAATATTGTTGGAAGACTTTCCACATTTAAACAATAGCTCAAATCCGAATAAGGTGCGCGAGGATTCAATTGAATTTTTAAAATCACTTTTCGGCAAATCAGCGTTTACCAAGGAGGCGCTATATTTCGATTTAAATCAACGTCTCAAAGGTTTCATGACAAACCAACGTCTAAAACAATACAGAGCAGAAGTCGAAGTACTAAAAGCCGAACTTACTGTAGGTTCAACTAAACAAATTTTGAATACATTAAATGGATTAGGCTATTAATTATTTTAATTTTTTTATCTTTTCAGCAATTACTTGGAAGTAACGGCGTTTTGTTTTTACCCACTTTCTATACATCCGCCATTCATCATAATACTTCGCTTTTAGCTCTTTGGAACATAGATTATACTATGATATTCAATATACTTGGCTTTCCTGCAACCCATATACCAATGGGTTTGAATGAAAATAGCTTACCGGTTGGATTTCAAGTGGTGGCCGCACCATATAACGATAAACTATGTTTCCAAATAGCTGGAGAACTAGAGACGGCGCTCGGTGGTTGGATTCCGCCTACGCCGCATAAAATTTAAATTTTAGTTTCTTAGTGATATTTGAATGAATAAAGAATTAAGTTACGTGGTCCTAGCTATAAAAAAAAGTTCTTATGTAGTGTCACCGACGACAAAACCGAGTGTGCTGCTTTTGTTTCAAAAACTTTCATAGGACTCTGCTATTAAGATATGTATATTCATTTATTCTCAAGAAGATAACTTTGGCACTTTTTCTATAAAGTCCTTAGAAGCCAAAGTAATATATGTATAACTCACGCAGTTTTGCATTGTTACCGACGATCTGTACGGGGTTTTAGGTAATAGAGAGGTCATTCTTTATCAGATCTTTCCAAGATCTGGTCGATGGTTAATTGACCAAATCTGAAGCCACATTGATAAGGCCGAATGAGATACGCACCCCTTTTTTATGACTCCCTTTGAGGTGCCCGAGTAGAATGATTTTTCACTCCATTAGGGCTCCGAAAGGAGTCTTTTTTTTTTGCACTTTTAGTTAGCTGGGCAGTAGCGTTGACACACTTGTTTTACGGGCAGCTTTGATTCATTTTCAGAAATACCCACAAAATGTTCTAGCTCGATTTACCAACCTCTAGCGGCATCTGGAGGCAATTTTTTGAAGTAGTCTTTAACTCCCCACACATAAGTTGGCGCATTGGTGAAACATATGAAATTCACCGTACACATTCACAATAGAATGTGTGTGACACATACAAACCCACATACATACATACACATTTATCAAGTCGCGAACAAATGAACAAGTCAATTTCTGGTTTGCTTTTATTCGAATTCGAAGAACGTAACTGAGCGGACGTGTGTGTCGGATTAAACGACGGAAACCAAATTTTTGTACTACCACAGATAAACGGAAAGTAAAAGAAAAACAAATATGTAATAGAAAGAGCTGGCGTACACACAACAAATATATAAATTACTAATTAACATAAAAGTGCTAGTTTTGACTTAAATTCAAGAATTCGTTTAAAATTAAAAGTGAAACGTAAACCGAACATAAAAAATTACACTAAAGTAAATGCGACCACAACGAATTTAAGCGAATTAACATAAAATGTAAATACAGATGAAAAGGAACGAACAAGTGCCTTCTACACAACAACTACAAATACCAAACCGACTGCTACTAACCAAAAAGCGAGCAATAGTTTGTAAAAAATAAGAAGAAGAAATCATATTTAACAAATATTAAACAAAAAAAAAAAACAGTAAAAAAATTTACATTCGAGCAAAAAGAGTGTTGAACTTAAAATTTTACGTTATTTTCAGACGCTCAAAGACGTTCCTGTTGCATTCATTCAATTAAATATTTTGTGCGTGTGCAAAGCGAATTCACATACCTACAACAACAAAGAAAACAAGTTCAAAATATGTTGATACATATGTTGGCAACTAAACTAACCGCCAGTAAGCCAAGTTATTAGCACGGCATTCCGGCCACGAAAGACGCGGCAAAGTGCGCTTTAAACGAAAGAAATCAAAAAATAAAGAGTATGAACAAAAATCGAATTTGAAATCGAGCAAAGTGATTGAATAAAGTGTAAATAAGGTAGATTAAAAAAAAAAAAAGTTATAGGTAACAAACAAATTTTTAAAAATCTGTAAGGACAGTGAAAACGGTAGAGTGAGCCGGTAAAAAAATAAATCAAAGTAATCAAGTTTCTTTGAGTTTGCAATACCTACTACCTGGAATGATTGAATGCTAAACTAAATTTAATTATACCTACCTACCATTTTTCCAACAAATAAAGTAAATAACCAAACCCAGAGAGGCTTGCTGGAAATTATATCATCTAATGACCAAGCTGTAGCAAGAACAATGACAGCGCCACTAATAAGCCCAAAAAGTAACATTATTTAACAATAAAAAAATTAACATCAGCAGATAGCTAAAGTATAAAAAAAAAAATTAATAAAGTACAAGGCAAATCTCATTGTGAATTATTTGCGTACATACATACATACACAACGCAGAGAGTGAGCAGAGAAGCCCTCAACTTGACTGCTTCAAAAACCTACATTCACACAAACCCATCGTGTACAAACACACAAACATATTCAAGTGTGATTTTGTGATTCACTCCGCTGTCGCTAACACTGCCGCTGTATGCGTCGCAGCAGCTAACAATAACAAAAAAAAAAAACATACACACACACGAAACAGTGCGAAGAGTTGAGCGCAAGTATAGCACATTATTGAGTACGAGTGCGATAGCAATAGCGTGAGTCATAAAAGTGAAATGAAAATGCGGGTAAAGAGAGAATCACCGCTGCTCGTGCTGAGATTTAGGACAATCAACAGCAGAAATGGTAAGTATAAACATATAAACACACGTATTAACAATTTTATGGCGCATTTAACTGTGTGCGTGTGTATGTGCATGCGTGTATTTTATATGTTAAATACTTATATGTATGTCTAGCTTTTCACTAAAATAATCTAATTATAATCATACAATATGTAATGATATCAACTTGATGTGATAGTTGATGGCAGCGATGAGTTGATTTAGCAGTAGACACCTCCAACTCCCACCTCTTTGATTAGTTGGTATGTATGTACATTTGTCGTTTTCAGTTCGCATGTTGCGATTTTCACAAATTTGACTTTTCATGATTATGATGATTGTACATTCTTTTTCCCACACATTTAAACAAAATTTGACGCCTCCATCCATGGTCAGATGCTACGTTGTGCATTTTCCGAATTTTTGTGTTCATTGTTCATTTATTTATAAACCATATACATATGTATGTAGGTACTTCAGCTAGATGGCTAAAAATAGAGCAAATATGCGTATAAAAATAGACTCTTAACAAAGAGCTTTGAAATTTGAATTGAAATTATTTGTATGTACATATTTTTGAAATTCATAAAGGTCTAGGACACCAGCAATACATTATATTTTTTGCTTACTTTGACCACACTTTCCCATGTTCAACTTCTTACTTATTTCCAGCCAAGGAAAATTGATATTGGAATGGGTGAAATTGGCCAAAACCACGCCTCTTTTTTCGGTATATTACAGGGATGATCAACTAACGAAACGATTTTATTTCGTTTTGCTAGTTCGCAAAAAAAAAAACTTATCGAAATAATTTCTTTCTGACAGATATTACATCATGCAAGTTATATAGATATTTATATTTTTAAAAATTTCGAATTTAATGAAAAACTTACTCAAACTCAGGCATTCCAAAAGTGTAATGTTTACATTTCTTTCGAAAGCCAAGTTTGTGCGTATGTACATATGTATGTATGTCATCAGCCGACTGTTGGTAACGGCATTCCAGCAGAATAACAACATAAAGTTAAGAGTTCTAACCATATCAACCATGTTGAGTTAACGTTAATTAACGAAATTAAATTATTTAAGCCTAATCTTTAATAGCTTGCCATACAAAATAACTCAATTAAACTCCAGTTAGCGTTTCCCGGCCCTTATTCTGCAATGACCTTTATAGATAACAGGCCGAAACTTGGCACAAGGCATATCATGCCGCTTTATCCTATAATAAGATAGCTTTAAATGAATGAAGTGTTATATAAATATAGCAAGAACCAGTACTTTGGGCTGTTTTGTATGTTGGAACTTGAATGAGTATATTGAAAAACGTTAAGTTCGTTTAAAGGTTTAGCAGTTATGATCTAATGCTATTTAGATATTCCAAATTGAAAAGGGAGAATTTCCGGTTTTATCCATTCATACAATTCATCTGTATTCATCACATCAATTCTATAAGCATACATACATATATACGCTTCTATGTAAATTTCTCAGTTAATACCTAGTGTAAAACAAAGCCGGTTAAAAATACAAAACATTCATGAATCATATAATCATCATAATAAATCATTATTTGCTCTGTACTTTGCCTGGACGAAGCGACTTACATATGTATGATCTACTGCAAACCTTACAATAGTACTGTTATTATTTAGGTAAAAATTGATATTTATGCTGAAAGGTTTTTATACTTCAGGCTTCAAATATTTATTTAATATAACTGTGTAAATATTTCCCTTTGCCTAGGTATATGGTGGGTAGTAACCGTATATTCGTTCATAAATTAGTATGGTAAATTGTTGGTCCCTAATGCTGCGTTTTTCACACATTTTCACAAGAAATTGTTCCCCCATTTCCAGCGCAGTTAAATTATACTTCCGCTTCCTAATAAACAGCAAAATGTGCACATACATATGTATGTTTATATTCCATCGCAATTTCACACTGGAACCACACAAAAGTCCACAATTCAAAGTCGTTCGCCTGCTTTCGCGCCTTTTTGAGCATCACAGATGATCGACAAATAAAATGCGTAAAAACATAAATGAAATCCAACAACATGATCCACAGTATTTATACATCAAACGAAAAACACTCCAATCAACAATTATTCATCAACAGGCGGAGACGTAGCCTTACACATTACATACTTATGATTGTACTTATGTACATATGTATGTACATACATTTGTATTTAAGTGCAAACATTAGTAGGGTGTCGGTGCAATGTGAGTCACAGAGAGACAAACTGAACATATCAAATGAAGGCAAGAAAAAGACGCGTCATAAATAAAAGACAACATAAAATAAAAATTCAAGTAAATAAAAGCAACGCGAAACTCCCATATTGCTGACGAACAGCAAGCAAAGTAAATTCAACCAGTAATTGTGACAATAATAAAACTACAACAACTAGCAATTTAATAAACGTAACGATCCAACAAACAAAAATACTTCGAAACCACCGTCTCAGTCCAAGGCACGAAAGAGACGAGGGCCAAGAAGAAAACGTGCTTGGTGTTATATGTTGGTGGTAGATATGTGTGCTTGTATATGTACATTTTCATTGAGTAGTTGGCAACACTGTTTTGAACCCGTTTTGAAACGACCTTTCGAGTACGAGTTCGAGTTTTTGCTAAACCATCAGCAAGCTTATTTTTTTTTTTGTATTTTTTTGTTAGCTGTTATTTTTATTTTGTTGTTGCAGCAGAAACTCCGGTTGCTGATCGTTATTTTTTGTTTGTTTGTTTTACGCTTCATTCCTACGTTATACATTTTTCGTTGTTGTTTTTAGCGTTGATGACTGTTGCTCAAAGATGACGTTGCTTGCTATTGACTTGGAATTTTTTCGTTCTGTTGCGTGTGTGTACTTGTTGTTGTTAGTTAGGCTCTGATTCTTGTTTTCTTGTTTGAATATTTATGCGTTGGTAGAGTTGTTGGCGCATTGTTTGCATTTTCTTATTGAAAAAATTTTATTGTGGCTTGTTATTTTCAACAAACTAGTTGTTGCTAAATTTTCGAAAATGCAATTTTTCGGCAAACGTAATTATCTATATGGTTTCTTATTTGTTATTAGATAGTACCTAGTTGTAATTTTTCTATGAACTATTTGCATTTTTATTTTCTCTTCCTCTTATCGCTGTCCGTAGTCCAACAATATGCCAACACAGCAAAGGTGTAAACCGAACTGCTTAAAAAAAACTGAATTAAGTTCAAAATGCTGCGCCAGACAATAGCTTGCGAAGCATGTTTCCTGCTTCCTTTGACGTCAGCACAAAAAAAGAAATAAAATAGGTATATAAAAAAGGAAAAACTGCAACGGTTTAGCTGTTTGAAATTGATAACGTAAGCTTTAATTTATTTAAAAAAACAAAAAAGAAATGCAGGTATGGACGTACATACATACATATGTATGTACGTATGTATGTATGCCCATTAATTAAATACTGCTAATATTACAACATTTTTGGCGCTTTTGAATTTGATGATTAAGACTTTTATGGTGCAAAACTACAAAAAAAGCTTTGTTATCATAAATATTTTCAGCCAAAGGGGATTTGCCGATTTATTTTTTATTACTTTTTCTGAATATTAACAAACACTGCTTAAAGCCTAGCACTTAATATAATATTAAATGGGCGTGCTAGTGCCAAAAATAAAGGAATTATGCCGTTTTAAAAACGCCTCATAGTACTATTACAAATTACTGAATCCTTAGATTTACATAAGTGTGATTCAAGTAGATTATTTCGTTAATACCGCCAACCTCTAATCTAGACCTTAATTTCTTGCAAAGAAACCATCGCATCGTTGTACCTAGTAGGTTGAATTGTTGTTGAGTTGAAATTAAATGCCTGCTAAAGGTAATAGCCTTTATCGCTTCCATTACTAAAAATATCAATTTTTTTACCACAATCACTTTCAAATTATATACGTGATTCAACTTGTCTTTGAGTCTAACTACCTTGTATGCCTCAACCACTTCGTCGTTGGTATTAGTATTGCTTTCATTAAAGATATTGTTGTCTTTATTACGCTTATGAGTTAATTACTTTATTAAGCAGAAGTTGAGTTAACAACTGTAAGTGACACAATCAACAAATCAAATTCATATATAAATCACACATACATACATATGTAAATATTTAGTTTTTAATAAAATATTTCAAATCCCGGAAATGCTGTGATTTTAAGAAGTTATTCCCGGGATTTTTGATACCTAAAAAAACACCGTATCGACATCCCTAATAAATATCTACCACGAATACGCTTACGTTTGTGCTTAGCAATTGTTTATAAATGTTTACTGATAAGCATAATTTCTAGTCATTCGGTCGACCTATAAGTGGTTAATCATAAAGCCATTTGAGCGAATGTTTCTGTAAGTTTTGTCTCAAAAGTTTTTAAATTTACATATACCCCTTTCGAGTTTTGGAGACCCTATATACCATACAATTCCATCTACAGTTAAATGTATAGATTTCCAGTTTCTATTACCTTAAAATCCACTACACATTTTATGAATGAAAGTCTACTTATATTGTGATTGATTTGAAGTCATGTTAAAATAATAATAATATTATATTAAATTAGAACTTAATGCAAGCGTATGTGAATATCCATTCAAAATGTTTTAGTGCAGAATTTGCTAAGTTCATGAGAAAAATTTAAAATTCATGAATTAAAAGTTAACCACACGAATTGCTTAACTCGATAACTTGAATTTCTGCTGCGGTTGTAATATTTATCTAAATACATAAATGTGTTCACATAAACAATCAAATATACTTTTTTTGCATAAATACCCTGTAGGGTAAGCTCCAGTGGTAGGTCTCTGCGCATTCAGCAACACTACTAGTTCGCCTTTAATATCTTTTAAATGCAAACAACTTGGTCTAGGCGATCATATTGGTAAATCCAATCTTCTGTAAATATTCCACGCGACATACATATGTATGTCTTCGTTTCTGAAGCTGAACGACGAGAAGAACGTTCTTGCTTTGATTTGCTCATGCATATTCGAATTATTCGCTAACATCGGGAAATACATCGATTTTTTATGCGTTCTTCTCGCGAATGCGAACAATGTGGATCGAACGAAAGTGAATGTTTACAAAACCTGATTCTATCCGCATGTCTATATGTTTGTTCGCGCATCACTAAATAACTACCAATTAGAATTAAATCGTTTCTTTACTGACTTGTTTCTAGAGGTCTATCTTCTAATTTAGATTAGATTTCTCCTTTCATGTGGTCTTTTAATTAACAATTATAAATAGTTAACGAGCTTGCATTAAAGCTCAATAGTTTAGATTATAACTGGGTATTAAGTTATGATCTAAAATACATATATTCTTTTTTAACCCTTTAGTAATCGGTGGTGGAACAAAATTTCTTAAAAATTATATAAAATTATTTTGATTGTTTTTGTATTGAAAACAATAGTCATCCATAGCCATTTACGCAATCAAATTAGTCATAATTTAAAAGGTGGCATATTGATATATGTATTTTGGTATTGATAAAATGAAATTGATAAGATATTACTATACTCGTAGTACCTTTAATTAAACGCACAATATATGAAAATTAATTATTTCCATAATCGTTAGTCATAGAAAAGAACTGTCAGCAAAGAAAGTTATAACTTATATGTATATGCTGAGGATAGTTCGTTGTTTTGCAAATTTTTGAACTTCAGAAATGAATTTAATACAATATCAAAAGCTTAGTTTCAACAACAGCTTAAGATTGAAACCTTAGTGTACTTAAATTCTATGAGCTACAGTTTTGTATACTCAAAAAAGTTAAGTAGTAAAAATTGAAAATTTTTTTTTTAAATTCATCAATACATACTTTCCAAATTTTTCATGAAGTTTAAAATTGGAACTGCATGTACATACATTTATGTCCGCCACTGTATGTATTTATGTATGTTTACTGGTTTCTAATATTTAATTTCTTATTTTATTCATCAACGCAAATAAATCAATGAGCAGCTGAAAAATGTGCGTTGACGTCATACCGACACATCGCAACGAATTGAACATTTTACGAACTCATTGCTCTAGCGTAAGCGTCTCAATTTGAGTTGTTCAATTCATTTGACTTGTTTTGATATCAAACTGTGTCTTTGGTTCATTTATACATATGTATGTACAAAATATATGTATGTATGTACGTATTAGGGTGTACTGGAAACAAATTTTGTAGCGTAACATGTCTTAGAATTCGTACTTCAGACTTTATTTCTAAATAAATTTATTTTTAATCCAAAATTGTAAAACACCAAAAAATGTATCAAACGCATGTAAATTTGAAACTTGAAATATAGAATATATTTTCCATGCTTACCCTCACTCATAATTTAATTTTTTTAACGACCATTAATTTTTACTAAAATCATATAGTCCAAGTTTTTTTTTAAATAAATCAATATAAAAATGCGTGTTATATGTACATTTTCTAATAGCTTGCTTTTCTGTGTGAATGTTACATTTTACATTCTTTGGCGTGATTGTGCTAATTTTTAGCTTTTTATTATTGTTAATTTAAAAAAACTGTTTGCCAAACCAGTAAAATATTTCACAACTTTACAGATTATAAACGGTCCACTGTATGCGATACACACGGCGCAGCCTCCGCACCAGAGGCTATGCCATCAGAAGACTGCAATGAGGATTGGTCCACAACAGCGCCGCAAACAGGCAATCGATCACCATTGGTGAGAAGTTGCTCTACGCCAGCTGTTTATGGTGAGTATAAGAGACAAAAATAATAAACAAAAAATTAAATTATAAGCAAGAAATCGCACAAAAATTGTGTAGAAATAATGGTTTCAAAAATTTAAAATCAATATTTTTCAATCGTTTTCTAAATTATTTCACACACATCAACAACATTTACAAATAATCGCGTATGTATATGAATATAAACAAAAAAAAAACATTTCCTCATTCAATAAAGTACTAATAAGTGGCTACAGTGTATATGCATGTACATAAGTACATATGCAAATTACATAAATTACTAATAAAAATCTGCCAGTGCCAATTTTGTGACAAATAAGCAGCAACACGACGTGTGCTGGCGACAAGCGGGCAAATAGCTGTCATTTAACGACTTAGGTTTTTTTTTTGTTTGAGCTCAAACCAAACGCACGCAAATTAACCAATAATTCAAATTTGTTATAAACATTTCATGTATTTAAGCTGTCCGCATTTCTCTTTTACTGTTTGTAAAATATTTATTTACAATTTCGTGTGCACCAGTTTAGAATATCGTATTGAATGCATCAAGCGCACGTGCCATTTGTGAAACCAAACACGACCAGAGCTGTTGCACTGCCGACTGCTTTCAAATGTTGCTCATACGACGCGTAGCACTCACTGCTCACTGCATGCACTCTTACGCATCAACAGCTAATAAATGTTCTAATAATTCTCTCGCTCGAACTGACTTAATTGGCAATGTTTGTTGTTGTGTATTCACCTTCACAAACGAGTGCGAAAACAACAGAGTCATTTAGAAATATCTTTTGCGCAACTTGAAAAAAAAACTTCCGTCATTTGATGAAATTGTGCAGTTGTAATGAAATAATTTTGAAAACAACCAACATACACACATACATATTTAGTACAGTGTGTGTGTGTTTCTGTGTTATATTTGTAACACAACAAATATTTGAACTATTCACTATTGCTAGTGCTGCCGTTGGCGCTGGCGCTAATAAGTCGCAGTGGCCTGCGCTGGCTTGACTGATAAGGAATTACTAATCGTATTTAAACACTCGCATTTTTATACTCAGCTGTGTGAATGTGAAGTATTTTGTATTCTTCGGGCTATTGGGTTTTAAAACAATCTCACCGAACGATATCTCCCTGACATGCAATAGCGCATAAAGAATCAAAAGGTAAATCAATCAGATTACTTATTTCATCGCACTGCATATGTATGTATCTTATAGCCAATGTATTCATATTTATTTTCGTTGCTAAATTTAATTTTATTTTTTTTTATTTTTATTGAAATTATTTCCGCTGAAAATCAACCTCTCAGTAAGATCCCTTCATGACGTGTGTTTATGCGCACCTTAATTGAGCAGGCATGTACGCAGTATTTTTATTATTCATTTACTGAAATTAGTGTAGTAGTGTTGCAGTTTTATTGCTCACAGAGCGACATTCTCGAAACATTTGTAATTTTATTTGTTGAATCATCGAAATCATAACTAGATTGGAAAATATGAATTTCATGATTTTTTCATAATAACAACAGGAACTTTTCTTGATACTAACTATAAAAAAGCATTCCAAGAATAACTTACTCATTCGGTTAAAATTTTTAACCAGAAAAATATAAAATAAACAGGGCAATGTGTAGCAACTGCAATGAACAATAGATGTGTAACTTTTTTTCAGTGGCCAAAATGGCCAACAAATATAAAAGAATTTTAAAACAGTGAAAGCAAACAAAAAAATAAATAAAAGAATAGCGAAAAAAAGACTTGACAAAAATCCACTTTGTTTGATTAACAGAATTACTAAGAATTTAATTGTTTATTAACTACTTTTAAGCATTATACTATAGTGAATTGTTCTCCTTTCTATTTAAATAACGCATTTGTTTGTTAAAAGAGAGAATATGATTGCTCTATTTTGAACAATAAGAACAACATAATTTTTTGTCCAACATGTTTTGGAATCCAGAATTTTGCTTTCCAGAATTTTGACACTATATCAATGTATCCTTAGAAAATTTCGAAATACAGAGTTTTAAACGAACTATTTTAGTAGCACAGAATTTTTTTTGAAGTTTTTTCCTGAATTTTGAACCCAAAATAATTTTAGAATACAAAGTATACTCACACTCTCATTGTACTCAACTTGCAAACACTATTTTTACTACCACTAATATGAATTTATATACATATGTACATACATATGTACATGTTTTGTGTTTACATACAATTGCCTTTCGCATGCCGACACACAAAATCCAAATTCAGCAGTCATAACAAAACAAACTAATGGTCGCCATGGTAATCCTTAGCCATAAAATGGGAAGTAAAAACAAAAATATAAAAACATTCCATGTCACAAAAAAAAAAAAAAAATATGTAAAGAGAGACGCGAAAGAATGTTAAATAAGCCAATGCAACCAATCGCTGGGCTAGTCAGTGTATAGAAGGAACAGGAAGTTTAGTTAGTTGCACAGCTTAGTAAAGAGTTGTTGTTGTTGTTGTTGTTGTATCAATACTATACCCTGTCTAAACCCGCAATCCCTTTTGCGAAATCATCAGCAATTTTTTTCATTAATTATTTTTTTTACTTACATAGCTCTCATACTTGAAGTTAGGTTCTAAATTTTTGGCTCATTTCGAAATAGAGAACATATTCAAAAAATAAATAAATAATGCAACTAAAAACGCAAACCGGTAACAGGCACATTACAAACCAAGCATCATACACCAGAATATTTTAATAAAAATGAGTCAATTATGAGTTCGTTTTTGCGTTGTGATCTTTGATAGGCGAGTACCTCGTAAAAAGTCTATGTAAAGTGTGCTTCTGGAGAGGAGAACTTGGTTTTTTCAAATCTTTTTTTAAAGTACGCAAACACTTTTTTTTCAAGTCTCACCTTGTAATAGCAGCTTCTAGAAAATAGTTTAGCAATGATTTTGTAGCTCAAGCGCTAGGCATTTACATCAGTTTCTGTGGTTTTTACTGCAACTTTTGCGCATTTTCTTACAAAAAATCCAAACTTGAAAAAAAAAACTATGAGGAAAGTAGCTCAGCACAGACATCAGCATGTAGACTTCCACTTTCTACTTGATATGTATGTACATATGTACACATATGCATCGTTTACAACTAGAACCTACAAACTACAGACGATCCGATCGACATGATTGTTTTACTTACGTACTTAGAACAACGAGTACATATTCATTACGCACCAAACGTTATGCCACCCATAGACATCATTTCCCTCAACATAACCACACACATACATAAATATGTTTGTATCACTCCACTAACAGCACTCACCCCACTTCACCTATGCCTATGTAATTACATACATACATACATACATATGTACATATGTATGCACGTTATTCATTGTCGTGCCCTCTGTCTGCATGTTACAAAACTTGGACTGCTAATCAACAACAACCTCATTGATTGTGTGTATGTATGTATGTTGGTATGAAATTAGTTGTTGTTGTTGTGCTTAATAGTTGTTGCCTCAATTCAGAGCGTTTGATAAAAATTTACAACATTTTCGAAACATATGCACGCTAAATAGGCATTAGTGGTCGGCAAAGAGGGTGGGACGGTGTGTAATAAAAGTGGGGGAGACAAAAAAAATGTAATATTCCTATGTACTTATGTTTGTGTGTATTTCTGTATGGGTGTAAATGTGTATGAATGAAGCTATTAAAAGGCACGCACAGAAATTGGTTTTGTTGTTCACTACGTTCCTGTAGTTGTAATTTTTACTTACAACAATACGTACAAACATTTATAAATACATACATATGTATATGTACATGTATGTACTTAGCTTGTTGTTTTTACTAGATATACGACAGACATTTGTACAAACAATCGTTTTATTTAAAGTGCGCGGTCGATCGGATCGATTGCATGACTCATGCAAACCGCGTGTATTTATTGAGTTGCTTTAAAAGAAAGCACAAATGTATGTACATATGTATGTATGTACATATTTATGTAGACCTGCAAAAATAGCAATTAGTCTAGAATGCAACCGAGATGAGTCGGAAATGAGTATGCGACTAATGCCAGTTCTGAACACTTTGTATGGGCTGAACTGTTCACATTTGCTTGAGCATGTCTTATGAGGAGACCAATTGTACCCATTTATATACGAAGGGGTACGAAAGGACTAATCTACTTTCTACCCAAATGGGTACTTAAACTCCTATAAATATGCTAAAAAAATAAAAATTTACTTATATACTTATCTATATTGAATTATAGCCAACTGTAGACTAAAGCGATTAATCGCGTATCGGTCGCTTTAGGAATTAGTAACACGTTTCTTTGCAAGCGATATACTGAAATGCTCAAGAAAAAAGCAACAAAAATAATTACAATGCCTTTGTAAATACGCATCAAATTCCAATTATTGCCTACTTTAATTGCTGGCAAATACAGAAACGATGTACATACATAGATACATATACATTTTCTATACTCATATTTTAGTCAGCTTACCCTGTAAAAAACGTTGGAGTATGGGAGTACTCCAACATTTATCCTCATTCATACAAAAAGGTGGTCCAATTTATAAGCTCATGTCCGGCGATCACCTAATCCATATCGGAGCACCCTGCTGAATAGTCTATGGAACACCTACGTGAGAGTACTTTGAAAATGCTGCCAAAAGATTACTCTATAGAGTACTATGCAGTAAAGCGAGAGAGGGAGTATGTGTTCTTTTTGAGGACCACCTACTCCCTCTCTCGCTTTGCTGTTGAATACTCCATAGAGTAATCCAATAGGAGTATTTTGGGAGTACTCTCATGTAGGTGATCTATAGAGTATTCAAAAGCAAAGAAATGGAGTACTCCGAGTCGGATTAGGTGATCCAATTACCGGCCATCGCCACATAAATTGGACCACCTTTTTTATATGAGCGAGGATAAGTGTTGGAGTACTCCGATACTCCTTAAGGAGTACTCTATGGACTATGGAACGGAGTATTTCGGTTTTTTGCAGGGTAGGCTCACAAAGCGATGTCATAAATTTTGCAGCGAGTAGCCCAAATAACAAAATGTTTCAATAAAAAGTTTACTTGCTTTTTAGATATTTGTTTTTGGCCACGAAAAAGCTTTAAGTTGCCCATAGTGCTGCTCACAGTCTATGTATATATAAAAGTTAAGCGATTCATAAGGCGCGTGCGGGAAACCACAATTGCGCACTGACATTTCCCTAATTTGTATCTATGTATATGTATAACGCTCAACTTATAACGAGATCATTCAGCAGTACATCATTTATATTTATTAATAACTATTTTTGTGGGCTTAGCTTGGAAATTGCGCAGCTTTAAACTATAGTTTATTATTTCAATTTAGTTATAAATTTATTACCTCATTGAACAAAACAAAACCTTTTCTTTTTTTCTCCACAGATATAGAAACTCATCCCGCGTCGCCAGTTTTTCCACATCTTCTATTGGGCAATGGCAAAGATGCCTCCGATCCGAGTAGTGTGGGCGCCAATTGTGTTTTAAACGTTACCTGCCAAGCACCCAGCTCAGGGCCAACGCCGGGACTTAAGTATAAACAAATACCTGCCAGTGATACACCGCATCAAAATATAAAACAATATTTTCAGGAAGCCTACGATTTTATTGGTGAGTTGCAATTCTGTTTCTTTTTCGTTTTTCAATCCTAATATAAATCTTAAACATACATACATGGGTTGAAAGTT
Organism: Sphenella marginata; assembly: GCA_951509765.1. Taxonomy (NCBI): domain Eukaryota; kingdom Metazoa; phylum Arthropoda; class Insecta; order Diptera; family Tephritidae; genus Sphenella; species Sphenella marginata. The sequence goes on from OX608079.1 coordinate 98,840,419, forward strand.
CACAGCTTAGTTTAAGCTTTGATTCAAATGATGCAACAATTTAGAGATTGTAGCTAAAGTGTATAAAGTAAATATGATTTCAACAATTTATAGCTTCCGTAGTTTTTATCGCATTTTTATTTTCATTTATTCTACATTTTAACACTGTCATAACTATTCTGCCTGCTACGGGCAATTTTTTAACTGGTAAATTTCATTTCAAGTTACCGATTATAGCAAGCATTACTTATTAAGAGGAATGTTTCAATGTATTTATTGATAGAACAAATTATTATTGTTGTCATCCAATCCGATGGGGATGGTAACGACTTGCTCTCGTGGAAAAGTTTAGGTGAAGAATATTTGTTCTTGCCTCTAATTGACGTCAGCTATGCCGATTTTGTCATCATATTGCAGACGCCAACTCAGAGAAGAAGGAAAAGTATTGCTTTCCAGCTATTAAAGCGGTAACAAAAATGCCCTAAAAAAGCGCTTAATTTGCTTGTGACTTTCTTGACCAGCATATGGCTATATTTGCTAAGATTATAAATCGTATAAAACGTGACCTACAGCGAATAGAGTTAAAAACATTTCCTAAACATGCTTGAACATTTTTCTATTATAATGTGTAGATAAAACTTTGCTAACAAATGCAACAAAATTTTTACTTTTGCTAAACAATACAAAAAAATTATACTAGGGTGATGAGTATAATATTTAAAATTTATTCAAAGCAAAAAAAAGAAAGAAATATATGTATGTATATATTTGCTAGTTATGCAAAGCCAAAAATACGATTTTTTTAAACCATCACCCAAAATTTCCTATATAGAATTGAATTTCAGACGGCACTATAGCCTTGCATTGCTGTATGTGCGATTTTAAGTTTAGAATCCATTGTGCGGCTCGAAAATATTTATTAAGTTCGATTAAGACGGTTCGGTATTTTTCCGTTCTGGTACATAACTTAGTTTAATGTATTATATTTCTTCTAAAACTATGCAAAAACCTTCTAATACATTGTCATATTGTCAAAAATAATATTAAGAACAGAAAAAAGTTTTCTTCGAAATCTATGAATAGATATGAGCTTTCACTCAATATCCAGTATCGTTTAGCTACTTCATTCGTGAACTACACAACTCTACCCATTATTACTAGAAAACGTACATACATACATACGTTCCAACCTCGTGCTAACACAGTTTTTTATAGTTTACGAGTATTCAGCTATAATTTTGTTGTTTTTTTTTGTATGCCTACAGTTGACATCAGTAGCTTTGGTTCTCTATTTAAAAACTTGCTTAGGTGCAATATTTTACCGGCACATGTTAATTTATTATTTAAAATAAACAAAGGAAAACAAATACACTATAAATACTTCATTTTTAAGTTCCTAGCCCACCAACGTCACGTTTCCGAGAGGTTTTCGTCTAACGCCGAACTTTGAAATATCATCATTAGATGGACAAAACTTAAAATATGACATAATTAATTTTCATATAAATGTATGAAGGTGGTCTGGAGGTACAAAATGACAATAAAATGTCCAAGATACATAAATACATATAGGTTTTGTGACTGTCGAACTGTGCCACCAACAAAGTGGCGAGCCTCTGCGCACCGTCTATCGTGTAAAACGTTGACGTCGACATCGACATCGTGATGGTATTGTGCTTACAGCGACGCCAACTGCAGTATTTGTCATTCGTCACAGACAGTATGGCTCCCAGAAACACTCAAACACTGCCATACACACATAGCAGTGAGCATGCTTTTCAGCTGAACCTCCAGGTTGCATCAGGAGCGTCTGAAGGAAGAGGTGACTAACTGGCAGTCTGGAGGTTTGCTTACTACATAAATGGGCAGCATTTGGTCTGTTGGGGGTGAGGGGCGTTATGCGTTGTGCTTTGTGTTTTTTTTTGCGGCTTGCAGTAAGCGACGCACTGTCTGATATTTGCGCTTGATATTTGGGTGAATTGTAATGTCGTTGTTAGAGTATTTTATCGGTGTTTGTAATAGCACTACGAACCACAAACATCCTTCCTAGGTATACATACATATGTACTTTATATATCAACAACCCTTAGCGCTCTTTGTCTTCCAATTTCCACCTTTGAGTGTTCCCGTTACACTTTCTCCCTCGTCTCAGCTTGAGTTCTGCGCGCCAACAACGTGCTTTCATTAATATTTATTTATATTTCCACAGTATTAGTCATCATCTTTTTGTTGGCACTCTCACTCTTAGCACACACACTTTTTTGCTCTCACGCAACAAACTCGTCGCGAGGGTTGTTGGCTTTGTGCTTCATTGCTTCTTGTGTTTTTTTTTTTGTTTTCCTTTTGCTGCAAGGCTTTGTGTTTCCTTCTGCTTTTGTTTTAATGTTCCTTTTACCTTTTTTGTTACAACTCATCACTTACGTCACGAATTGTATATACGTAAGTGGATGTGTGTTTTAAGCTTTTAAAATTACGCCCACCCAATGGAACGGAATAACATTTTGGAGCAATAATACACTAGTTTTACTTAGTTAGAATATAAATCAGTAGTGGTTTAGTTGTATATCTACCAGTTGAGAAATATTTGAAAATGGTACCAATGTAGGTTACGTTTTCTCCAGACATGTTTGGATTTTGTATGAGAAAATTTCTCAAGTTCTGGGCTGGTTTACTGTTAAGAACTCAAATTAGGAACTTGAGTATTAAGCAGTCTGATTCGAAAACTAAGTTCTCAAAGGATTCTCAAGTTAGAACAAACAAAAAATAGTTTCTGAAGTTTTTTTGATTCCTTAAAGCTTTTCAAGAAATTTGTTGTCAAGTTGTTGTTAGGTTTACTTAGGGAGAAATGTAGGATATTATTTCGCTATATAATATACTCGTACTCACATACATATGTACTTACAAGTGCAGATATCGATTCAATCCAAAAATAACAAACAACGTCGCAACTGCTACTGTTTTCATTTCTCACACTTTTTTTATATTGTGGCAACAGCTGCTATTAGCACCTAAATACATGCATATGTATGTACATATTTTTGTATGTAGATATCATACATACAGCTAGTCACACTTCAAAAACAACATTCGATTCTTTACCTCATAACAAAAAAAAAATACGTTCATGAGTTTGATAAAAGAAAATGCGCAAACCGATGTGCGCAGAAAAACTTTAATAATCAATTAAACTAAGTTGATCGATGGCCGGTATATACTCAACATACAATGCAATATATGAAGCCCGAACATACTCGTGCATAGTTCGACTTACAAGAAAATATTTGTCGATCATAGATTTAAACAGACATTTTTATTTGAAGTTGCTATGTAACAAGCCATTTTGAGATTTATAGGTGCAGTGAAATAACGCCCAAGGAAATAACGCCCATGGACGTTATTTCCCATTCAAAAAGGAAATAACGCCCATGGGCCTTATTTCCTTTTTAAATGGAAATATCGCCCATCTGCAAAAAGAAATAAAGCCCATGGCTCTTATTTCCTTTTTAAAAGAGAAATGACGCCCACAGGATTTTACGCGAGCGACACGAACTTTTGATTAGCATTTTTTTCACAAATTACCCTATGAGAAAAGAGTGGGAAACGTGGCACGCGGAAGGACATCACCGTGGCGGTAGCCACGGCTATGGCACACACCCGGAGTTGGAATGGCGTAGCCCAGGGTTATTTTTTAAAGCGCGGCCAAAGGCCGCCTACGCGGAAAGGTGTCCTGCACATAAAAAACGTGGATGGGGCCTCGAATTGGGGATCTGACCCGGGTCAATTTTCGGGTTTTCACTAATAACTTTTCACAGAAACAAAATATTGCTTTTCCCCCTTCGGATTATAGTTACGGAGGCCCGATCCACGATTTTTAAGTGCAGAACACCTTTCCGCGTAGGCGGCCTTCGGCCGCGCTTTAAAAAATAACCCTGGGCTACGCCATTCCAACTCCGGGTGTGTGCCATAGCCGTGGCTACCGCCACGGTGATGTCCTTCCGCGTGCCACGTTTCCCACTTTGATTAACGTGAAATTTTTGTGTAACTATTCAATAAAATACAAAAAGAATTAGAATATTATTGTTTCATTAAAAAAAAATGAAAGAGCAATAAGGCCTTTAAGACTTTATTTCTCTTTCGAAGTGTAATAAAGCCTTTTTTGAAAAAAAAAGGCCTTATATCACTTTCAATAGTGTAATAAGGCCTTAAAGGGCTTATTTCACAAGGCGCTATTGCACCCCGCCTTATAAAAACATAACAAATATGTTAAAATTTATTGAAATAAAAAAACCATATACTTGATTCTTGAATCAGCTTGTTTTAATTCGTTTTTAACGTCCGTGGGCTTTATTTCTCTTCGAAAAAGGAAATAACACCCATCAGTAAAAGGTGATAACACCCATGGGCTTTATTTCCTTTTTAAAAAGGAAATAAGGCCCATGGGCGTAATTTCCTTTTTGAGTGGGAAATAACGCCCATGGGCGTTATTTCCTTGGGCGTTATTTCACTGCACCGATTTATATTTTTGTTGATGGCTGATTGAATTACGAAATATTAGAAATTTTATAACGAAAAATCGATTCTGGTCTTTAAAAAAAAGTGTAGACTACCAAAAATTAAATTATTTGTTCCAAGAAAAAGTATAAAATATTAGCTAAACACTTTATAAGTTTACCCCTAAACAGCAAATAAATCAACCAAATGGTCCCATTTCGACTATGAGTGACTGTGTGTGGTGTTGGCAATGGCGTTATTTTTGTTCATCATCATATTCGTGTAGATGTTGATGCTTATGATGAGAACGATGACTCATCGCCTCACAATGTAAATGTGGCACAGCTACTAACCACCCCACTTAAACCACAGAGCACCCCTTTAATTTCATGTATGCCCCCTTTGCTCTATAATATGTATATGTATGTACATAAATAAAAACTCTTTCTTACCATTCATCGATTTTGTTTGTTTTTGATTTACCGTGCCGCACACTCAAATGAACCATTCTTCCGTACGCTGTGTCTAGTTTAGATTGCGGTAAAATGCTAGCAACACATTTGCCTCCACCTCTTAGGTTGGCAATCGTGTTGCATACATGGTTAGTTGGTTTGGATTTGTGTGGTGTGCGCCCCACTACCTTGGTCGACCTCATGTGCGGCGGGTGTTGAACTATTTTTGGAGGTATGTACATATGTATAAGTAGATGTGTTGAAAAGACGCAGAAACACGGCGGTCGTTTCCTTATATTTATTTATTGTGTATAACATGCACAATGAGCCAATGTAGGTAAATGTGTAAGAAAAATATTGCATTTGTAAATAAATATAGATATGTGTGTAAATACGAGTACACCACTGTCTTTGCGTAAAATGCCTTTCGGCGTGACAGTGAAGGCGCTAAATAGTTAAAATTCGGATTTTCGTTTCCAATATCATAATTAAAGTCTCTGATTCGTTCTAACAGTTTTGCATCCATTTCGAAAATATTTTTTGGTAGGCATTAGTTGTGGTTTTAGGTAAATGTTGTTGTTGTTGTTGTTGTTGTTGCATTGTATTATTATTCTTTCAAATTCTATTAGTTCGCTTGGATTTTTCTATTTCCATTGCATTATCCTTTTTCACTTTGCCTTTTAATTATTAGCATTTCCGATAGGCAGCTGCTAATGACAGGTGCGTGGTTTTTAGGGCAACGCTAGGATAATAAAGAGTTCTCTTGCGGGGTTGCACTCTTTCTGCTTCTCTAAATTTGTTGTAACTTTTGTTCGAAATTTGTTGTGGAAATTAATTTACGACAGTAGATAATTGCAGAACTCAAATGGAATTATGCCAAAAAAATATGCTATGTTTCACGTTTTTAACCATCAAATCTTTCTTGAGTCACACATACATATGTATGTACATATGTACATATGTATGTACAATGGAGCAAAGCATCGCACGACCGCGGGCAAGGTGCAACTTTGTAACTTGAAGGTCATATACAGGAACCTACATATATAGGTTCGTTTTTGTTATCTTTACGTTCGTCAATTATGTCGTGCATTACGCTTTCGCATGTTAGTGTTATTAATAAAAACTTTAATAATACTAATCATCCGACTACATCTCCAGCGTATAGTAAATTAATTTAAATATTTCAAATATATTCATAAGTGCATATGTATGTACCTAAATATATTTAAAAAAAAAAAATGCTCAGAAGGTTTTGCGATAATTGCGCTTAAACGAAGATAACAGCAAGAGCAAAACAAACAAACAAAAATAACGCACACGGCACGAAACTATTTTAAATGTATGCACATACACACATACATACATATGTACATGTCTGCCTATGTAAATAGATATTTCCATTCACTGCCAGCAGGCCAAGCAGCCTTAGTGCAGCCCACCAACCCCACAATCAATAATAAAAAACACATTCTGAACTCATAGCACTGTCATAATTGACATCTACGTCAGTCAGCTCGTTCTACGTCTGCGTACTACTTTTACAAGTATCAACGTTGCTTCGCCTGCTTCTTCATCTTCAACTTGTACGTACTTTTCCTAGTACTTGTCGTGCCTTTTGAGCACAAACTAAATAACTACAACAACGAAAACAACAATTAATGAAAGCCAAAATAACATTTAAATGCTAACAAAATACACCGATATCTGGCAATAAACACAACCACACTTAAATAGTACCACTACAAACATACATATGTACCTACATACACACATACACACATACGTATATGCAAACATATGGAAGTACGATGAGTAGCAACAACGCTCGAAGTATCTAGCAGATTCATGAGTAAGAGTAGAGCGAAATTTCGTTCTCCTGCATATACTCGTACATACATATGTATGTACGTACACCACGGTTCAGCTTTGTCTACTTTGACTGAAGCAACAGCTACAATAACCAAATAACAATAACATGACAACAACCATCAGAAATAAAAAATCAAGAAAAGCAATGACTGGCTGACTGACTTTGACTTCCCTGCTGGCGTTTCCTTAGCTCACGCTAAACTGAAACAAAAACAATTCATATTCGCCCTGGTTGTTTATTTGTTTGCCTAACCGTCTAACTGACTGGTTGGCCGTTTGGCACATTGACTGCCGCCGGTGGCTGATGGTTTGCGGCTGCCGACTTGCGATGGATGACTCATCCATTTCATTTTTATGCCATGAAATTTCTGAAGCAATCGTTGTGCGAGTAAATATAAATGTTTCCATATCATGCATGAATACCCTGTAGAGATGACATCTAACCTCAAAATCGCAACCAACACCATTGAGGATGAATCAACAACAAAAATATTTTCCATATCTTATCATCTCCATATCTTATTGACAGTTCAAGTTCGGCCTCTGTCGAATAATTCGAAGAGATTTCTTAAAACTTGATCTGCAAAACTACAAGTTGTGATGCTTTTAGCAACTAACTTTTTATGACTGTTGTCATACATGCTCTTTGTCAATACGTTAGTTGTTTGGTCTGTAACTGTCCGCAAATTGTTCCTACTGGGTTTGTACAATGTTTATATGGCGTACTTATCTTCTCGTATTTGTAGTTGAGTTAATGCAAATATACTTATAAATATCTGTATACAGTATGGTTTATAAGCAACCATCAAAAAGAAATGTTTATAAAGTGCTGAAATTTGTGAGGAGAATTAGTGAACTTCGAATTCGAACAGGCGGTAGGATTTTTCTTGCTTAATTCGATGTTGGAGCAAAGCCTCTCATATAACATCCTGCAAACCTATCATTAGTTACACTCAAAAATATTTCTAATATCTGTGCCCACAAGAAATAATAGAAAAAACACGATTTTTAGAACTTTTTTGAAGTGCTCTTGTTGAAGTGGTGTCAATTGAATGCCCCGTTGGGAAATTGTTTTTTAGTCAACATTTTCGCCATTTTCACCAACTTCCTATAATCGCTCACACCATGTTTTGTTGGGTATACACACACACACACACACAAGTATTTTTAAATGTGTGTTTTCTGACGCGTTTGCCTATTTTGTGCTTCTCTGATTATTATTATTTCTTTTTTAATATAGTTTTTAAAGTAATATTTTCTAAGGCTTTCCAGTCATTGTGCATGCCAATTTCATTCATGTACGCATTTGAATATTTTGAAAAATATTTTTCATAAACTCGTACAGGTACAACAAAAGCAATACTCTTGATTTTCCACCCAAAAAGCAATCGTTCCTTTCCTCGAACTCGGCATGATCCTCAGCCGTAGTTCGGGAAGTTCATTGTCGAATTCATAGCCAAAACTTTTTTACACTCTATTTATTTTAAATTTTTTTTTTTTTTTGCATGAAAATTAATGCTAGAAGTTTAAAATTGAAACCAGCCACGAAATAGGTATACGATTTGAGCACAGAAATTTTATTTGTCGAACATTTCAAGTCAACGTACTCTCAAACAGATAATTTATAGAATGTTTAATTAAAACGAATGGCTGAGGTCGCTGAAGGTTTAAATTTTCAAAAATAATTTATAAGCCCGAATGCGTCACTAGGGGTGTTTTGTCAAGAAATCTTTATGCAAAGAATGATAACGAAAATTCCCTTAAAATATAAAACGAATTGCGTATTCCTTCTAGGACAGGCATCACAGCGTTCTGTTGAAACTGACAGGTACCTACTACGAACTTCTTTAAGAAGGTATTAATACTAAGAAGCACATAAGTATTTTATTTTAATGAATTTTAATCTTCCACTATCATTCAATGAACTCAATTTTCAATTCATTATTTTTGTAGTTTAAGTTCCACTCAAAACAACGAGTAAAATATTAGTGGTAATGGAAATATAATTTAAATATCACTATAGATAACTATTCAGCCTTATTGTAAATTTCATGGGAACAAATCACCCAAAAAATTTTAATGGGGAAGCAAAAACAAAGTGGGAAAATTTTGATGTGATTTCAAAAAGAACATGACGTTCATTAGGTATAGGAACGGTCCGAAAACAAAGAACTTCTGTGTAATTTGTATAGAAAATTGAAAAGTGCTCATATTATTAGAGGCCTACTAAGCTTTTGAGCGTGATACTCGTATCGTGGAAAAAACAAAAAATGTTGCTTTGGAACGCCCCAGTTATTATTTTGCAGTATAGGTATTCTATTTTCATTTCATTCTTTACTCTCATTTTTGGTCATTCATTGATTTAACAATTCATGATTTTTTCTTATTTCTTTATTCATAAAATCTATTTAATGCTATCGGCTTAAACTTTGGCGTGAAAACAGATTTATTTCTATTACATATTTGCTTTTCTATACATATGTACATAATTTTTTTGAATATACATTTATCACATTTTATAAACTTATGTGCAGTGTAATGCCAAACTAGTTAGTAGTTATACTAGGTTACAACTGAACTCAAATACAACAAAAAATTTAATTTTTTGAGAGTGTGAGTGAGCATAGAAAAGCTTTCCGATAGCATGTTTTATAAAGAGAAATTTTATGTTAGCTTTTGTTGCCAGGGAGATCCACGAGCGATCAGTCCCGTGACAAAAATGTCAATCGCGGAACTACGGCTATGATTTCTCTCAACTCGCGCTTTTAATGCCCTGATTTGCCTTCAGATTAGTTATCGCTGTGAGATCTGTTAGCACTTTCGAAGATAAACGAGTTGAGAGGATTCAGAACATGCAATGTACAACTTGTAAGCTTCCGCCTGCACCTTAGCTTCCATCAGTAATACAGGGTACCTGAGCTGAGATGTCCTTTATTAACTTCGTAGTGTGAAACATTATTTTGAATTTTTTTATTTCTTCGTCTCATTAAGAATGACAAATCTTTTTAATTTACTGATAAAATAAAAATGACAACATAATTCTTACGATGTGAATACTTGAGGACGAACGCACTTTTAAAAATCCATACATATGTATATACGATACACGCAAGAATGTGTGATGTGTGGATTTGTCATCGCTGCCAAAAATATCTTTCGTGGGTGTTAAAAGGCTAGAGGCTGAAAAGATAAAATGTGTAACGTCAGTGGCTATGAAAAAGCTTCGCAACAGAAATTAATTTGCTGATACCTTTCGGAAGCATGTGGGCCCTAAAATATGAAGGATAAATTAGAAGCAACACACGAGAAGCTCGTACTCAATTTCTTAGGAGTTATATCGCGCCAAATATTTATTTTTACTTTTTCAATATACCGATGGTTTTTATTTATTTGTGGAACTTTAATAAATTTTTTAACTGAACGGCAGTGGATTTTTCCACATACAAATAATAATTATACGGCATTTCATTCACGATTCGCATAACAACAGCAACACCCCTCTTACTTACTCATATACCTAAATACATTCATACAAACATAAGTATGTATGTCTGTAGTTAACACTCCAGACATTTATGGACTTTGGTCAGTACGACTCGTTGATGACTTTGCTCATAAAAAATGCTTAAAAGAAAACACACCCACAAGCAGATGAGCCACCATTCATGCCTCAACTATTTAAAAAATATAAACAATTATTTTATATCATATTTATATACATACATACACATATTTACATACAGAAGCGTAAACTTGTAAAAATTCCAAAACATCAAATGGGTTTTCTTCGTATATGGACGAGTATACATACATATATAAATTACTGCCATTGAAATCATCAAGAATTTCGCGATAAAGACACAGACATTCCAAAAATTGTCAGTAAACTTGTAGCTAAATGGGCTGTGTTGAAAGGTGACAATTCACGATTTCATTTTATTTTATAGCGAATTTGTATAACTCACTGCTTTTGTTTACATTTGCATGAGATCACAGGAATCCGTTCAGCCATTTAATCGTGCAAACGTTCGAACTGTCAGGAAGTCAGTCATTCAGAAAATTAAATGCAATCCTTGTTGGAGTAGTTCACACATGAATACATACGTACATACACACATACACAAATGAATCTGCATGCGCTTTGTACTCGAAGCGGTAGTGTGCACGCAGGCGCTCCCCTTAAAGGTGTGCGCTGTGGCATTTCAATGCTGATGAATCATAAACAGAACCAAAAATGTTTGCGCTTTCCAAAAAAATTTGAAGGTTTATTTAATTGTTAATGGTTTGTGTTATGATTTTAGTTTTTATTAAATAAATAAAAATAGGCATCTACTCCATTTACACATACTTTTTGATGGCTCTTTTGTTTGTCTGTCTAATGAATGTTCGCAAATGTACACTCCTAATGACGATGAACCGTAAATGATCAAATGAACCTAACTTTTAATTGTATATGTTTACTTTTATTATTTTACGTATTTCAATTGAATTGTTTTCAAATTTGCTGCAAACCATTCACAACAACTGTTAACAGGCTATGATCCAATCAGCTGCTTGACTGCGCAACAAGTTGAAGGCCGTACGGTAAAGCGCAGCTGCCGCATAACATCTAATGATGTTTACTTTTTGTTTTTTATTTTTTTATTTTTAAAACGTAAAAGACGAAAATACATCACTTCCGATTTGTGGTGCTCTTTGGTTGTTGACTGGATGGCAAATGTGGTATTGTTGTTAGCATAATTTTTTTCCTTTGCGCTATACCCAACCCCCTTGTGCGCTAAGACTGCGTCTGCGCAACAATCCACTTTAAAGCGGACACTCTTTTCATTGTATTACTTCATTTGAGTTCACTTAGTGCACGCTTAAAGTTCGTTCTATGGAAACGGTGTGCACTTGAACTTTAGTGGCATTGCTGTTGTCGATGGCCTTAAATATTGTGTATGAATCATTTCCAAAGTTTACGATTTATTTGCTTACAATATTTTATTATTGATTTTTTGTTTTTTTTTTTACGGTCTGCTTATCGATCGCACTTACTGAATCATGCCGCTGTAAAATAAATAAGTAACCGATAACTTGAAACCGTTTTTGGAGCATCAAGAGTGTGCAATCGTTTTGGTTTGCGGAAATACTAAACCCCCGAAGATTTGAGCAGATAATCGATGGAATAACCGTTGTAAGTTAATAGGTTTCCCGGCTAGGACATGGCAAGCGAATATTATTTTTATTATTATTACTGTCTCATTTTGGTATTTTTGGGTGTACTGAGTTATTGTTAAGAATTCGTGTTTTGTAAAGCGTCAAGGTGTTTAACCGAGTACTAATCAGAATATAATCGGGTCAAGAGATCAAAGCTACGATTGAAGTTTTGAATTTTTATCAAATTTTTGGAATTATTAAGAAATTTCTTATGCACTTTTTAAAATTTTTGTTAATTGCTAGAGAGGCTAGTATTTCTTAAAGTAGCACAATTCACAACGAAACAACCAATATTCAGAAATATTACACATCAACAAAAAAAAAACAAGATAATTTCCAAAATAAATAGCTCATACTCAGTTTTTAGTAACAAAACTTGTCAGGATATCCCGAGTAAATATTTTGTGTGGGTGCATGTAATGATTTTGGCGTAAATTTACCTGCTGTTTACTACGTTTTTTACAGTGTAAGCCAGCATCTGTTCACACACACAAGCTCATTCACATATTGTCACCTGCTTTGGCTCTTTTCATACTTTGACTCGTTTCGGTCATGAATTATGCGACAAATAAGAAAACAAAAACTGAAATAAACAAATAAAGCAGACAGTGAAGATATTAATAATATAACACAAAAACAAAAACAAACAAAAAATTATAAAGTAAAATATGTATGTACATATTTCTGTGGATGATGTATACAGTAAAAGTAAATCATGAGGCCATTGAGATGAAGATGTGCGTTGATGTTTTTCTTGCTTGAGATTAACGCATTTTATTGCGAAAGATCAAAGCACAAGAAAGACGTAAAGTAACATACACAAATAATAGATACTCATGGCTATAAATTAAGAATATATGTATGTACAACAATTAAGTAAAAGTAAGTATGTGCCAATGAGTCATAGTAGCTAAATACGAATTTTAAAATTAATGTAAAAGCGAAAAGTAAACAATATAAAATTTATGCGTATGTATGAGTAGGTATATTAACCTTTAATGGGAATTGCAGCAACCAAACGCAAAACAACAAAAGTAAACGCATTTAGGTGTACGAGCACATAAGAAGGGCGCCTAAAACTATGACGTGGTAATGACGCCATCTGACCGCAGCTGAAGGACATTGGTTGAGTTGATTCATGCAGATGAAATTAAAAATAAGTTAAAAAAAAACTTGAGCACAATGTAAAACAAATTAAAAAAAAAAAAAAAAACGTAATGAAAACGACAGCATCAAGAAAGTGCGTTGCTGCGTCATACTTGTTGTATCAGACATTCGATGTAGCGGTGACCTGCTGTACGTGATTGCTAATCGTCCGCTGCAACAACAATACAATAAATCGAGCATACGGATATGAGCGTAAGAATGTTTATTCATACATATGTTTATACATATGTATGGATGTATATATAGAACACCTTTTAAGTGCAAACAGCTCATCGTTTTATAAAAAAAAATAAAAACACAACAAATCATGTGATGCATCAACCAGATATCCACTTTTATTTGTGTATTTTGATATGTTGCAGCTGCAAGTGACAAGTAGCTTGTCGCTTGGTGGCTGTACGATATGTAAGAGTCATCCCCAAAATATTCTTACTCAAATCAAAAAAAAAAATACGAAAGAATGCATGAAAACGAAACTGAAACGTGCAATGTTTTATTTAAGCTACAACAACACGTCTGTTAAAGAGATGACACTTTAATGGTGCAACAACTGTCTGCAGCTACCAAGCAAAACTTACGTCATTCTTCCTCAAATATTTTTTTGTATTTTTAGTGCAGTCGTGCGGTTTGACACTTAACAAAATTATTCATAGAATAAGATGGGTCAATGCAAGCACTTTGAAAAACACGCATTAAAAACTCATACAAACATAATAATAATATTGGTGCGTGAATAGCTTGAGCGCATACCACAAATTCCAACGTGTTTACAAAACTGCTGCCACCCACCATTTGGTGACGAGTCAACACAATTATTCATCCTTAAACTTACACCAATACACACGTAGTCACATAAGTATGAGCATGTGTTTATACGAGCACGTGTAAGACATTTATCAATTCAATATTCGCTTCCGATGCGTTGTCAACGCTTATTAACTCATTCACATTTGTTTAGTATGAGTAACAAACTGTGTTGTCGGCAGCCGCGCATGCGCAACTCAAACTTCCTTTTACAGCGTCGCCATTCATACATTTCGTTGGCGCCGCTTATTCATCGTAACTTTATTATTGTTTTACACATTATGCGTAATACAGTGTATAATGCGAATTTTATTTTTATTTTCTTTTTTTCATCAGAAATTACTATTTTTCTCCTTAATAAACAATTAGTGTACATATACATACACACTCCAATTTGGCGCTAGGCCGTTAGCGTGCGAAAGCGCATTTTTCACGTTACTAAGTAGAACAATTAGTTTTAAATCGATTGGTGTGTCAATTTACTGTGATCTAAGGAATATAGAAATGAAGCAAGATAATAATCATAATCTCGGTCAGCCGGTAAATGACGTTTATTACTAATGCCAATGTGTCACTGCATTTCCTCGCACCTCCATAGGGTTCATCGAGTTCTAAGTCTCTGCTGTAGCAAACATACTATATGTATAATATTTTAGTAGCGGAAACAACAAAAGCAACACAAACAACAAAAGATATAGTTAGTCGAACTGATTGTATAAACTTTTGAGGTCGTTCATACTCGCAACTTCAATGCTTTTTCAAACATTATGAGTCAACGTTGTTGCTTCTTTTGAAGTGACACACCACTAAGCAAACAAAACGGTAGTCATATTACGAATTTATGTGTGAATGAATGTTAAAAAATATTACGGTGAACAGTCTCTATATTTATGAAGTAAATTATTTGGTTAAACTACAGAATAAGGCACTCCATAGAAATGCACCGTAAGCTAGAAACCGCAAAGTGTAGTGATACGAACGAACCTCTATGGTTAGCCTAGGCATTTGACGCTTCAACATCTTACTTTCCATATCTTGATGTGTCCTGTTAGGTGAGACTGTTAACTTCAAACAACCTTTTGACCAATAAATAAGCAAAGTGATGCGGCGAGTCTTTTAACATTACAAATCAAATGTTTCGCAGAACACGTTTGCAAAGCGTAAAAAAGTTGCTAAAATAAACTAATCAAAGTACACCCTAATGTACATAATTATGTATATAGTTTAGGAGACAATCCGTCATAGGAATCGACTTCTTTAACGAACATTCATACATACATACATACATTTAGTGTACATAATTTGCACAAATGAAGTATTTTTCGACTAAAATCTTTTTTTATGGCGCACCCTTTACGGTACTTTATACGCACTCCCAAACAAACAGATTTTACTATTTCACATAATTAAAAATCATAGACTGATTTTGTTCGAATGCACTGGAGTGTGCAAATCACAATCTATGCATTAGGTACGACAGCGCCGTACCCATACTCATTTAGTAGAAAACATCAAAAAAAAAGCTGTGGTGAGTAATGCGAGTAATTTTAACAAAAATAAAAAAAATATAATCGATTTATTCATAATGTTTTTGTTTTTTTTTTTCTGTCTAAATTGCAAGTGTTGGGTTGATGCAAGCTATCATTAATCTTTCTACATAAATCCCAACGGAATTCCCCTGCAAAATAAAATTAATCGTCAAACAATATTTATATTCAAATAGCTATAAATACTTGAAGTATTACAAATAGACCTAAATAATCAGCGATTTATTACTTAGAACCTAAAGAATTACATTCGCAGATAAGGTAATTGCCGAATTCAGAGAAATTTCTTTTCTACATGTTGGGGGAATTTAAATTTTTTATATTATCTTTTAGTTGTACAAATTTTTAGTATATAGTAATTTTTTTTAGCGCGGATTTGTATTAGTTTAATTTAATTTTTGTTATTATAAAAATTACTGTTCCATGCTTGCCAAATTAATTTCTCAGCTGAAATAATAATAAAAAACCATACACCTAGATTCAAACGACGGTCAAATTATTGATATATGTACATAATTACATATGTATTATCGATATTTTGTTTAAAACTGAATGTTTGTTTTATTTATGTTAAGGTACTTTCGAAGCTAAATTTTTAAAATATTTATAGCATTAAAAACGCCAAAAAATCTATGAATCTCATATTATAAAAAAGACAATTATGGAAATTGCTGTCTTCGGATGTGCTTAAGTTTTTATATCTTACATGAGCACGCATAAAGTGTCCTATCATTACTTACAATGGGTACAACCTATTCAAAACTGTTAATTTAAAAATACATAGCTCAAAACTAATCTATCTAAACTATCGATTGTATGGGAGCTTGATGTTATGTAGGTCCGTTCTGTATGATTTTCACAGCGCACGTTACCTATAAAATATTTACCAAACCTGCAAAATTTTACGTACCCAGCATTTTAGCATTGCACCAAAATTATAATAAAATGTGTTATAAATTTTTTTTTCACTTCGTTTCTGTCCGAAGTCTCTGATAATCAATTTAGGATCAAATCAAATTTTTTCTTTTAACTTGAACTCGGGTATTTTGTAGGGAATGTCACTGCGTATATGTTACCTAAATAAATTTCTAGGACATCGGTGTACAATAGGTTTTAAGCTCCTTCAGTTTGATGCAAAAGGAGGTTTGGAAAAGAAGCACTAAACTGTGACTCGTCAACCCATTTTTGTACTATATATGTATAAGATTCTTTTAATTTCGATGTCTGAAATATGTATGTAATATAATATTTTTCTCTTTTCCAGAGGAAGCACGCAAAACCGGCTCACGGGTACTTCTACACTGTCACGCAGGCATCTCACGCAGCGCCACCATCGCCATCGCTTATGTTATGCGTTACAAATCCCTCTCACTATTTGAGGCTTACAAGCTGGTCAAAGTCGCGCGACCCATCATTTCACCAAATCTGAACTTTATGGGCCAGCTACTCGAGCTAGAACAGAGTTTACGTATGAGTGGAGTTTTAAAGCCCGTCTCGCCAGGTGCCACCACACCCACCACACCAACATCTAGTCAAGTCGAATTTAACGCACACACCGTGCAGTCAATGTCGCCGGAGGATGAAGATGAAACTGATTCATCAATCTTACGCAAACATCCTACCGATACAAAGCATAAACTATGCAACAACATTGATGACAGCAGTGACGACTGCTTTGAAGATGCACGCAGCACGCATAGCAGTACACACAGTAGTGCGGCGAGCAGTAGTAGTTGTGCAAATAATCAGGCGTTGCGGTTAACATGGCCACCACCCGCAGGAACATCTGCCTCGCGCTCACCATGCAACTCATCGAGAGTGTCCTGCTCATCATCGGCTTCGTCGTCGTCGTTGTCCGCCTCGTCGTATACCTCATCTACTGCT
Source organism: Sphenella marginata (assembly GCA_951509765.1). NCBI lineage: Eukaryota > Metazoa > Arthropoda > Insecta > Diptera > Tephritidae > Sphenella > Sphenella marginata. Next base: position 98,857,814 of record OX608079.1, read on the forward strand.
TCAACGCCGACCTCACCATCAGATGCTTTATCTAACACGCAATCACCGTTCCTTTGCTGCACACCCTCGAATATGCCGAAGCAGCGTCATTCACCCGCCAAATTACGACTGAATCTACGCTCAACATTTGCACCCATAAGGCAATCACAATCGTGCATGTCAATACGAGAAGTAGCGGATGAGACAACAAATGCAATCACCTGCGAAACTAGCGACACAGCATTGGCGATAGCGAATGTGAGCACAGCTGCTGAGGAAAACGTCCCAAGCAGCAGCAGCAGTAGTAACAACAACACACCCTTGCCAGGGTCGATGGATCAGGATAACAATGTTGTAATGCCGATGTCGACCAGTGATTGAGAACACTTAAATAATGTTACACTAAAAAAGATTTAAGATTATTAGGACATATTGAAAACAACAACAAATTATTTATTTAACTTAGTAAAGCTAAATAAATGAGAAAAAAGAGCACTTTAAAAATGCTGTGAATAATTTTTAAGTGTACAATTAATCGAGCGTACCTTACGATTACATACACACATACATAAGTACTCGTTTCGTGTCCGACAACATGCCTGCTCTAGTTCCGTGAATCCTGCGAGTATAAAAAAAAAAAAATATTGAAAAAAATTAACGATAGAAAAATATAAAATTCGTATATTTAAATTCTCGCAATCGAAAAACTCACGAAAAATAAATATTTTACCAGAAATATCAGAAATACTAAATTGACGAAATCATGAAAAAATATTTTTAAAATGTACTGTATTAACATATTACAACTCTACATAATATATGAGATGCATGAAATATTCAAATATGGTGCTTACTGTATTGGTGGAAATTAGTTAGTTTCAAATAATCAGGTGAAGGGACTTGCTACTCTTTTGAAAATTCTAATTTTGACATACAAATCTTTCGCGAAGAAGATTCCGGAATTAAACCCCACATGAAGATTGCCGAAGAGTTATAAAGAGGCTACTTGACCGAATACCGTTAGCGTTATAGTATACCAGAATACCAGAAGAAATGTGTTAGAGCAGTATACGAGCATATCGGATTCCGAGGCATTTTATACGTTTTGCAGCTTTTCGGACAAATATGAAAATATCAGTAACTTTTTGAATTAAGCATCGCAACTGACACGAATGTGACATTGTACCTCTCGCTAGGACTAAGCTAAGACAAATATTACTTTTCAACACTAAGGACAGTTTGCACCATTTTCCGTTAGCTCCGTTCGAATTATCGAAAAGTTTTCAGCTATTCGAATAGCTTTCGATTGATTATAAGACATGAATACGACAATCGAAAGTTCAAATTTCGAATTAAATGAATTGTGTAATATATCACTGTATCTTTCAAAATTAATAATAAAAATGTAAATATTTATAGAAAAACATAATAATGTATGCATTTGCCTGTGTGGAAGGCTATTTTATACATATATGTTAAAAATTGTTTTTTCACGTTTAACAATGAGACATTATTTTGTTTCAATGTTTGAAACTCAGATATCAAATTATGTAAAAATATTTTAAAACACAAGTTATTTTCCTTAGTTTCGCATTGTCTATGGTTAGCGGAACTTAAAATGTTTAACTTAAATTTTGTTATATACCTGCTATGAGTTTTGAATACATTTTTTTTTTTGCATTTTCCATTGCAAGGATTTTATTTTTATTTTTGAATCAATCTAAAGAATTTCTAATCAATTTATTGAATTTGGAAAATAAAATAAATAAATGTTTACATAAATTGGTTTATTCAGATTTTGAAAAGTTTTAGTTGCTTTTAAATTAAAATGAAATTTCAAATCGATTGCTAAGTAATGTTCATAAATTTATTTGCTACTCCAAATCCCGCCTCCCGAGTGCTCATTCTAAGCATAATTTGTAAAAGAAAATATTAAATTTAAACAAATATATTTATAAAAGAAATGAAATGCACATTAATAATAATGAATTAAGCATATTTATCGAACGAATATTTATTTTAATGCCAAACTTTTCCTATAAAACTGTTTTAAGTTTTTATTTTTAATCACATGTTAGCGGCAAAATTTCAATGCGTACCTACAGACAAAAAATATAATTTCAAGAATAAATAATACCATATGTAAAAGTTAACCGAACATCACACTAGATTTGTTTTTCAATATGCGAACATGCATACTTATGTACATACATATATACATACATACATATGTACTTGAAAAATAATAGATATGTAGATACATAAAATATATGAAAATAATTTTGATGAAATTTTCTTTACTCGTCATAATAATTAAGTCATATGCAAATAAATTTGTTTGTTTGTGCAGTATATTGTAAGTTTGTGGTAATTTTATTGCAAAGTAAAACTAAGTGTACATAGATAAATTAGTATGTAAAAACTATTTAAACCCGTTATGTATGAGCATATGTATTGCACCACAGGATAAACTTGAAATAATACATTTTTTATGTATCCTTCACTTTTTGTTCGGCTTAAAAAAAACAACGGTATAACATATTTACATGCAAATTACTCCCCGAAACCAAACAAACATGCATATACAACATACTGACACTAATTTAATTTAATGTTTAATATAATTATCGCGTTCTTGCACATACAAACCTAATTTGATAAGCGTCCACTAAAAAATCAATGTGGAGTGTTAACTAAAAAATCAGAATATATGTAAAGAAATTATTTTGAAAACAAATTTAGCAAGTATTTTATTTCATACTAGAAGGACCCGGCAGACGTTGTTCTGCCCAAATTTAGGGAGAAAATCGCACGATAAATAAAAACGTTTGGAATATTTCGGTCCCTGGTCCACTTCCCGGAAAAAGAGTTAGCGCAAATTGTAACAAAAGTAAAAGACTACCTTTGTACCAAATTTGAAGAAAATCGTAGTATAAATAAAAAAGTTTGGAATATTTCGGTCCCTGGTCCCCTTCCCGGAATAAAACTTCACATAAACACTCTCCGGACTCCTACTGAGCTATCCTGTAAATATGAACAAAATCGGCTCTGTAGTTCCGGAGTCTATAACATACATACATACATACATACGTACATACATCCTATTTTATATATATAGACTAGGCATCTGCATGTCGGCAGTGAAAAAATATAGTCTTCGTGCCACTCATCAATGATCACAAGCGACACGTTCAAAGGTGTTTTTAAAGGATATTTTATAATTGTTATTCTATTCACAAGTTGCTAGCCGTTTACTAATAAAAATCTGGTATGGAAAACATAATCACATTGGATAATAGCAGACATATATACATACAGGAACTGCTGGTTCAAACATTACATGAAAAAAACTGTATGGCGCGACATACAACAGTTGTATATATCATCATAAACCTCAGAAGAGATTTTTTTGCCGAGCTTCTCTTCCAACTTGTGATGTGCCGCTTTGATTTTTTCCTACAAATTGGCGGGACCTACGGCTTTTCGTCAACTCCGAACAACATCTACAAATCAAATAAATTTTTGCGAAGCCTTCCATGGCAAAAATACACTCGAAGAGTTTGCCAAACTACTATCAAGGGGCTACCCCGTCTTTAAAAAATAGGTTAAACCTTAACTACAGACGTCAACTTATATGAACGTTAGTACAGACCACCGGTAATTTTTACCGGTTATATTAGATTTATAAAATTTTTGCAAAGCAATTGAAAAATTTATATAATATACATATATGTACCTGATATTTATCTCTAGCATATAAAACTGTTTATTTTAATAAAACCACACCGCATTTCTTAAGAAACATATATATACTATATGTATATATATCTCACGAAATTGAAAAATGTAAACTGCTAACCGGTAAAAATACAGGTCGTCTATATTTAAGGTTAAATTAGCACACACGTAAAGTTATTGGCAACGAAGTAACAGAATACGCTTGGTTCTTAAAACGATACCTTGGAAGTAAAATACAATCGATTTTTAAATTCACTACGCCCAATTGTAGAACCCAGGGACCCAACCTTTTGACAAAAAAAAGCAGAAAGTTTTCGAAAACTAGAACTGTTAGAAAAATATTTTTTTTTTAAATTTTGAAATATACCAATCAAGTACGGATAAATTACGGAAAATTTAAGTTGCAAGAATTATTTCTCTGACTGGTCTCTTTACTAAGTTTTTGGAGTTTGTCCCGCTAACTTCACATGAACTTAGCGGGGCAAACTGTATTTTTTAAAATAGGACCGCGGCAAGTTTTTTTGCGTCACTGATACATTGAGTTAGTTACACTTCGGCGTTTCTGCTATATTTTAACTAATTTAGGAAAAGCAATAAAAAAAAGATATTGTGCTTGAATTTTCACATCGGTCTAAGAAAATTAACGCTCTATATCTGTACGTTTCATAATCCAGTATATCACTAGCATTGTTCTGGCAGGGTTAGAACAATAACATCTCAGATATGTGACAGTATATTTTTCGACTTATGTATATCGATAACTTTAAGAGACAACACTGAATGAAAGCGGTTCGGTGTGCTTTGGGCTTTGGGATCAAACCATGATATACCTATAGCCTTGTTCGCGTACATTAAAATTGTTGAGAAAATCGCTTACACAAAACACTGGCAGCGAGAGAGCACATTTTGACATTTCATTGACATGCTTTTACTGTGGAAATTCCACTTCATAAAAATTTTCAGTCAAAAACAGCTGATCGTGACAAGGGAAATCAACGACAAAAAATAAAAATAAATTTGAATGATCAACCAATCAAAATGGCACCAGCTACTTTTGTTGCAAGTTTATATTGACTCCTGTTCGCTTGAAACTCTTTGCGTTTCGAATTAGTTTACGTCATTCTTTTTTTACTTACACCTATTACAAGTTTGTACGCGAACATAACTGGTCGTAGCAGCTCCACAAACATACAGACACACACAAATTTTCCATGTATTTTGTTTTTGTAATTTGTGAGTTTATAGTCAAAATCGCACGGAAAAATGTGTGGATTTTCAAAATTCGAGAAAAATATAAAAATCAGCTGGCTTATTAATATTATTGGATCATGCATAAAACCGGGGTAATACTTTACGGTTTACGTCAAGTGTTAATACACGTCCAAAAATATAGGTAGAGGTATCAATAGACGCGTCTTCACCTCCGTAACAATAATCTGGAGGGGGAAATCCGATATTTTTAGAATTTTGCGAGATATTTGCAGTTAAAGTTCACAATTTTTCTGTCATTTTCATGTGGTTGTTGTAATCACATTACCCTGTGAGAAAAAAATGACCCATAGAGTCGGAACGGTGGCATGTTGCCACCGTTCAGGGCAACCACCTGGAGTTGGAATGGCGTAGCCCAGGGTTATTTTTTGAAGCGCGGCCGAAGGCCGCCTACGCGGAAAGGTGTTCTGCACATAAAAAACGTGGATCGGGCCCCGAATTTGGGATCTAACCCGGGTCAATTTTCGGTTTTTCACTAATAACTTTTCACAGAAACAAAATATTGCTTTTCCCCCTTCGGGTTATTGTTACGGAGGTCAAGACGCGTCTTTTGATACCTCTCTCAAGATTTTTGGACGTGTATTAACACTTGACGTAAACCGTAAAGTATTACCAAAACCGGTGGTTTTCGGCAGGTTTTCGATGATAACTTTATATGTCGAAAACAGCGGTGTTCTGCATGTTTTGCCTCGAAAATGAGAATGAGCCCGAAAACACGTTAGTGTGTACACACTCTCAGAGATACACCTGAAAAAGCCAGCGCTGGCAACCCTTAATCAGAATTAATCGATATGCGATATTTTTTTATAATATTCATGCAGTGTCAAATGTGCCCGCCATAAACAAAAGAAAAGGAAAATTGTTGTGCTTGGACCACAATTTTAAGAAAATGGATTTTCGGCGTAAGACACGGCCACGCCTAGATCGTAAACCTCAGTTTGAGAATCTCGAACAGCAATACCCACACAATGTTCCTCTCTACAAATTGCCTCCAACTGAAGATATAAAAATACACGAATTCGAGGACTTGGCGCTGGAACGTCTCAAAGTACTCCGTGTGCTCGAGCAGGCGACATCTAAAAATTTACGTTTTCTGTCTGATGATTGGAAGGACTCGGTCAATTCAGAGTTAAGTCGTGAAGGCTTGAAAGGTTACTTACGTCTCTGCACAAACAGTAGCGCCAATACAGCAGCTGGAAGCAAATATGAAATGGAACTACAAGCGAGGCGTCGTGATTATATATCGCATTTTATATTGCGCTTAGCGTACTGTCGAACTGAGGAGCTAAGACGGTTTGTATAACTTAATTTCTAATGTGTTAAAACTTAAACTTATGGTCTTCACTTTTAGGTGGTTTTTGACGCGAGAAATGGAGCTTTTCAAATATAAATTTTCATCGATGAGTAGCACGGACATTAAGAATTTTCTTGAACTGAATAAACTTGAATACACACCTCTGACCGAGGCACATAAAGATGTCGTAAAAGATGGCCTATATGAGAGTACAGTTGGCCAGAGTGTATCCAAGATTGAATTGTTAGATTTTTATAAAGTACCTTTTACACAAGTGCTAGACTTGGTGCGATTAAGGCGTTGTTACTTGAAGGATGGATTTGCCTATGTAAATACACATGACTTTGTTTCAATCATCGCAGTTATTCAACACAACGAAATCGAGCATGGTTTACAGTCGGCCCAAAAACTTATACGAGAAGTTGAGACAGACGAACGCATTTTTCATTTACTAAAATCGCTGCACACCTCTTATACTGGAAAAGATTATGCTATAAGCAAGGAAGGTAACGTACCACCTGAATCACTAGATCAACTTTCCAAGAAATCTTTTCCAATGTGTATGCGCGCTTGCCACGAACACTTGCGGACAAATCACCATCTCAAACATGGTGGCCGTATGCAGTATGGTCTTTTCCTTAAGGGAATTGGTGTCACATTAGAAGATTGTTTGCGTTTTTTTCGCGAGGAATTCACAAAAAAAATTGATGCTGAGCAATTTGCAAAACGTTATGAATATAACATTTATCACAATTATGGCAAAAAAGGTTCAATGATCAGCTATAGCCCATATTCTTGCCTCAAAGTAGTTCAACAGGCCTCTGTTCAAGGTGATTGCAATGGATGTCCTTATAAAACTACTGATCCAAGCGTTTTGAAAATGAAACTGTCTTCCTATGGGTTGGCCTCTGCACATGTTCAAGATATTATGAACTACTCGGCAAAGGGACACTATCAGCTAGCATGTGGAAAATATTTTCAAATAATGCACGAATCACCGTTAGAAATAGCTATTCAACATCCAAATCAGTACTTCGAAGAGAGTCAAATATTGATAGGAAATCGCACAGCTAAGAAGCCGAGCAACACAAATCAGCTTAAGCAGAAAAAACGCGATGCCAATGAGACTACACATATGATGGCTGCCGATGATGACGATGATTTGTGGAACATTGCTGAAACTCAAGAGACTACTTACAATAGTCAACAGGCAGAAAAAAGTGCTTGGGACGAAGATCTTGATCTAACGGCCATCGAATGCTAACTAGGCTGCTATTTTACAAAGTATTATATTTAAAGTACATGCTTCTTAAAACCTTCATGGAGTTTTTTTGTCGTTGCAAACAACAAGAAGGACCTTGTGTCTGTTAATAAATAGAAGAGTTATATGGTGAATCACATCCGAAACTGAAGCATTTTTCCGTATGTTCTTATTCCTACATTCGGTACTAGTAAAGAAAGTAAGATATTCACGAAATTGTAAAGAATTGTCTTCAATAAATCGAATCAAATTTTTCGAAACGTCACGATTTACATTTTAGTCTTCCCGAAATCTTGACAATTATTTAATTGAAACCTTTTTTTTTATTAATTCATAATATAATCATGTAATTCAACTACATTTGGGTATATTGAAGCTGTAGTGTATAAGTTCTAGTATTTTTTGGTTTACCCATTCATCCAGTTTGCAAATTTGCTTGGGGCCATCCCCTTTTTTTCTTTTCTATTGCTGGTGTTTTTTCTGTTTTCCATGCAACACTCAGTACCTACATATATAAATGTTAATTATTTAGATATTTAGAAATACTGCAGTTTGATTAATAACTTACCTCTAAGAAAGTTTAAATAGTTTAAACTCCTTGCCCATTGCTGGCGGATGTGGATGAGCTGCCTACACTAGTACGGCCAAAATTTCTAAGGTAAAACTTTCCTTCCAACGTCAAGTGTAAATACACCTCCAAAATCTAGGTAGAGGTATCAAACGACGCGTAACAATAATCTGGAGGGGGAAATCCGATATTTTTAGAATTTTGCGAGATATTTGCAGTTAAAGTTCACAATTTTTCTGTCATTTTCATGTGGTTGTTGTAATCAAATTACCCTGTGAGAAAAATGGCACGCGGAAGGACATCACCGTGGCGGTAGCCACGGCTATGGCACACACCCGGAGTTGGAATGGCGTAGCCCAGGGTTATTTATTGAAGCGCGGCCGAAGGCCTCCTACGCGGAAAGGTGTTCTGCACATAAAAAACGTGGATTGGGCCCCGAATTGGGGATCTGACCCGGTTCAATTTTCACAGAAACAAAATATAGCTTTTCCCCCTTCGGACTATTGTTACGGAGGTCAAGACGCGTCTTTTGATACCTCTCTCGAGATTTTTGGACGTATATTAACACTTTACGTTGGATGGAAATTATTACCGTTAAAATAGTTTAACTATTGTCATTTCAATTCTTTCAAAATACACATCCCGTATACGGGACTTTTCCGTCCGTACAAAGTATTCGGGACTTTTCTTCCGTATATACGGGTCAGTATATTTTGTACGGGAGTTTTTTCCATCCAAGTATTCGGTTCCGTACAAAATATACGGAAGCACCGTGTACGGAACCCGTATAAAATGTACGGAAGCGAAAGTATTTTATACGGTCATGTGCAAATAGCCACAGCCTAAAAATGGTGTAAACGAAGTTAACGCTAACACTTGGCGTTAAAGAGTTACAGAATCGACCTACTGATTTATGATATAGACATTATCTCCCCGACAGCAACAATGTTAAGAAGTCTGAAATGTGTTTCCTACTTTAATAGCCAAGAGAAACGGCAACCCAAGATCTCATCTTTGATGGCATTGATATTTGCTTGACTTTGACAGCAAGCAGATAACAGACTATCAGCGAAAACATCTGATAAGACAAAAATTGCGTTAGAATAATAGTTCGTCTAATTCTACACAAATATAATTCTGAATTTTTTCTGCAAAATAAGTTGGTTTTAAATTGCTTCGATATTATAAAGGTTAATATTGTTGGTACAAAAAAGTTACCTAAATTATTAAACTCGAAAGTACATATTCACAAATATAAAAAGGATGGTATCTTATTTTGTGCCGCGTGGACGATTCCTCATAAAAGCCGGCAATTTTAGACAAGCGGGGCACGTAAAACAAGTACAACAAGAACAAAGAAAATGGCCTATGTTGCGTCACTTTCGGCAAACTTTTTCAACAAAAGTAAATCGTAGCGATGTAGTCCCTGCTGAAACGAAACAGAATACTTCAAAATTAGTTGAACGCTTCAATGGCGCAGTAGGGAAGCCATCTATAAATAAAAATGAGAAGTATCATAGGAAGCAGGCTTTGATAAATCGCAGTATATGGACGAAGTGGGCTGGATTTCTTTTGCGTTGGACACCCGTTGGTATATGTCTTTTTGGAGTCATCGAATGGCAATTGCATAAGCAAAAATGCGAATCTAAGAACACACCACGTACCGCATCAACTTTTCAATCAAAGGTTTACTGTTCCTTGCCATTGCGTATAATTAGTCGTTGCTGGGGATGGTTAGCATCATGTTATGTACCAATTTCATTGCGACCATTTATTTACGGTTGCTACACAAGTATGTTTGGTGTTAATTTAGAAGAAGCATTATATCCCGATTATAAGTACTATAATAGCCTAGCAGAATTTTTCACACGACAACTACGAGCGGACGTACGTCCTATTGATCAAAATGCTGCTATTGTTTCTCCAGCAGATGGGCGAGTGCTGCACTTTGGAAATGCACACAAAAAAGTTATTGAAGAAGTGAAAGGGGTTAACTATAGTATACAATCTTTCATTGGCCCAGTTACATGGCACGATCGACCGCAAACAGTAGACGCTGAAACATCCGAATTTGTGGATAAAGTTAAAGAGCACAACGACAATTCAACCGAACTTTATCAATGTGTAATTTATTTGGCTCCAGGCGATTATCATCGTTTTCATTCCCCTACTGAGTGGCAACCTAAACTGCGACGTCATTTTACTGGCGAACTATTATCAGTAAATCCACGTATTGCAACTTGGTTACCTGATCTATTTTGCCTTAATGAACGTGTGGTGTATTTAGGTAAATGGAAACATGGTTTCTTCAGCTATGCAGCAGTAGGAGCAACCAACGTTGGATCTGTCCAAATTTATATGGATGACAATCTTAAAACCAATCGTTGGGTGGGATTGAAATTAGGTACACACAGACATCCTCATATGTACGATGAACTTGAAATGTCGTATGTTGAAAATTTGGTTCGTGGTGATTTGGTGGGGCAATTTAATATGGGCAGTACAATTGTGTTGCTCTTTGAGGCACCTAAGAATTTCAAATTCAGTATCGAAGCTGGCCAAGCGGTAAAGGTTGGTCAATCATTGGGTTCTTTCGATTAAAGCAAATAATACAACCACTTAAAAAAGTGGAACTTTTGCTGGAAGTATGACCTGATGTGGCTCAAGGACATGCACAAGTTACGGTCTTTTAAATGATTGTGACACCAATGGTATTGTTTATCAGGATGTAGGTGCGAAGCCTGATTGTGATCTGTTTACATTTATTAAAGTTGATTGTATATAAGAAGTTGTTCTCACATTTTGTTTTAGTATCACCAATATACATATGTAAATGCTTGCAACCACATTTACATTTTCAAAGTTGTGACTGTTGTTGCAAGTATACTTAAGTAGCTTCGTTGCAAAGTTTGCTTTTATACTTACTTTAAATTTGAGTTATGCAACTTAATATTGCGGTTGCAAGCAGTTGCCGCTTATCAGTCATTAATTTCTGTATGTATGTACGTATTAGTTTTTTCGTTCTTTTGAAAATGCATCAAAGTTGTATTTATGTATAAAATTATGTATAGTTTTTATACTTCGAATTTGGATTTTCTAAACTTATATATAGTAGGTATAGTCAAATTTATGCATGACTTAAATTTAGTTGTAGCTATTTGACACAATTTTATATTGGCTACCTCTCAGAACAGCTTCATCTTGTTGCACTGCTAACAACAATAAAAACAACAGCTTCATCTAAATTTAAGTCAGAATTTTCTTTGACTATGACTGTGCGCCATTAATTATAACTTTCAAAATAAAATTTACAAAATTAAAGTTAAAATTGTAGTCACGTTTTTATAAAATTCATTGGAGAATTATCAAAATCAATATTAGGAATTTTGAAAATCATATTATTATTAGTAAGGAAGCCATACAGACATATCAAAGGAATACTGAAAATTTTAAAATAAATTTCCGAGTTTTCTAAATGAGATTAGAACAACTTTCCATAAGCAAAACCTAAACATTACAAAATTCAATGAATTGAGCTTAGTTCTTTATTTTGGGAGCAAATATTAAGGAAATCAAAATTCAATTTTGAATTTAATAGGTTAGTTATGAAAATCGGACAATCCGATCTTTATTCCAGGAATAAGAGGGTTGGTTTTTCGGTACTACGCATATAAATTGCGTATCAATTTTTCGGCATTTAAAACCCTACATCGACAATTCTGCACTTGATTTCAAAATCTGGAGTTTGATTTAATCAAGTTCGAATTGGAATTATTTTTTATTTAAATCTTTCTTATTCGAAAAACGTGGAATGTATGTAAATTTCTGGGCAAATTTAATAAAATTCCGTTTTTAAAACAATTATTTTTTTAACAATCAGAGCGAAGGGACATTCCGACATTTTTAGAAGCGCTTTAATAAAAACCGGTTACATATAATCGGTCGTTAATTTGACAGCCGTATTTTGTACGGTTAGCTGTCACATTAATCGCCGATTAGGCCTAACCGGCTTTTATGAAAGTGGCCCTAACAGTACGAAATACGCGAATTAAATACCGGTTAGCGGTTACCAGTATGTGTTTTGCAGTCTCGTCACTGTTGTCAAAGAAACGGCAGCAGATGCCAAGCTTGTGCATGTGATTTTTGAATCTATAGTGGCCTGTATGATTGCTTTTGGAAAATATTTTTACACCATAGAAACTTTGTTAACCTAGTCAATGTATATATGAATTTTTTGAAACCGAATCGAAGTTTTAAAGTAAGGGCCACTTTCATAAAAGCGGGTAACCGCTAAGCAGAGTTTAATTGACGTATTTTGTATGGTTAGCTGTCAAATTAATCGCCGATTAGGCTTAACCGGCTTTTATGAAAGTGGCCCTAAATATGAACTAAAAAGGATCCAAATGCAACCAACTTAGGGCCACTTTCATAAAAGCCGGTTAAGCCTAATCGGCGATTAATTTGACAGCTAACCATACAAAATACGTCAATTAAACTCTGGTTAGCGGTTACCGGCTTTTATGAAAGCGGCCCTTAACTTGTCATTATTGATCATTGGAACACGGCCCGGCACATAGCAATCGGGAATCGATTTTTTTTTTCATTCATTTTCCATCTCTAATAACTCTTAAGTTCGTTTGAGTCCTTTAGCAAGTATACTAATTTTAATTTATGTAACAAACAGTTAGTTACCTTATTTTGTATTTCAGAAATAATGATACCTAAATTTGGTCGGCTTTCAACATTCTTTGGAAAGCGGTATGCAAATGTCTGCAGTATGTACACTTTTACTTTTTTCTATTATATGTATAAGCTATTTAACTAAATAAAATGCTATTTACAGATATAACAGTAGATCCGAAAGTAGCAATTTGCTGCAGACATCTTTCTCGAGTAGGTAGTGTACAACAAGAGCATAATTATAAAACTAAATGTCTATTAAGGAATGAAGGTGTGCACAATTTTCGCACATTCAGCACAGGAAATCGTGATGCTAAAATAGCAAGTGTCGACTACTATGATATTAAAGAACTACCCAAGCATCCGGAAAAACTGTTAATAGATGTTCGTGAGCCGGAAGAACTCAAAGAAACCGGAACTATTCCAACAAGCATAAACATTCCCTTAGGATCGGTGTTACAAGTATTAGCAGAGGATGTGAGGCCACAAATTTTCCAGGCTAAGTACGGACGACAGAAACCAACTTACGATGATGAGATAATTTTTACGTGTAAATCGGGAAAGCGTGCCCATAAGGCTGCAGAAATAGCAAGGGCAATGGGGTTCGAAAACTTGAAATATTATGCCGGATCCTGGGAAGATTGGGTTCAACATGAAAATAAATAGGTTGTTATCCAAGATCGAATAAACTTTCGAAGCTCTTTCTGCTTATACAGGAAAATATGATTGGAAATGCACTAAATGCAAATGTAAACAAAAATGTAAACAAGCCTGTAACAGCTGATTCTGCTTTCTTGGGCATAGTTGCCATACTGTATTATGTCAAACAATAAAAAGTTCCAACAAAGAATGTAAGTGGCCTCTGTCAAATTGGTGGTAGGTAGCCTGAACCTTCATGCAAACTGAGTAAATTAACTGTTTAAATGAATATTTATTTATTGTTTGTTATTAACCCTCTTGCAAAATGGTACCGAATGGTATTCTACACATAAATACCATGGAGCACGCCCCCCGGTTTGGGATCGTAACTTTGGAATTTTTGTTTTTTTTGCCAATAACTTCACTAAAAGAAAATATTTATTTTCCCCCTTCGGATTTTGTTTTTTTTTAAGAGACAACTGCATAAACACGTTGAAAATAATTTTTTGTTTTTGTGAAGAGATGTGTGTTCTGCGCCGAAATAATTGGGATCGCGTAGCCGGTGTTGAACCGAAAGCAAAAAAATTGCCCAGGTCAAATCCTGATTTGGGGGTCCGATCCATGTTTTGTATTAGCAGAACACGGACCAAAACGCGTCTGCTGATGCAATTCCCGACATTTTTGGTTAAATATTAACATTCGGTTGCCCATGTAAACGATTACCCTTTTTATAAACAATTTTAATATTTTCCACAAAAAGTCGTGCCAAAATCAAGCGTCAAAGGGCAGCACAGGTGGTTTTGAAAATTCGAAGGTTCTCTTCTCCAATTTTCCTGTTCCCTAGCGAAATAGAATTGGCGGAAATTCCTAGCAATTAAAAATTTCCGCAAGGGCTGCATATGTACATATGTTGCCATTGTTCCACCTTGTATTATTGTGCCTTGAGGTCAGCTAAATTTCACCAGGCACTTGTTTTACTCACCACATCTTATCAAAACTCATCATAGATAAAGATAATAGAAAGCACCTGAACCAAGGCGAATTAATACAAGGTGGCATTATCCCATCAGCTGATAGCTACTTTTTTCTCAAATTTTGACACTACACAATCAGCCGCCATACGATTTTGACATTAGTCCCACGAATTACAAAAACAAAGTACATTGAAATTGTACGGATGTGTGTTTGTAATTCGCCTGGCTTCCACCTTCTATTAATTCGCCTTGACCTGAACGAATTAAGATCATTAATTCTATTCTTGCTCATTGATAAGCGCAAAATAAATTGTAAATTTAGTAATCCAGTTGTTTGTTGTGAGCCGCTCGTGGTAGGTGCTAACATTTGTATACAAGATACACACACAAGTGAATTTTTGGGACAGAGCGTTGGGTGGCTTATAATAGAGTACCTGATATAAAGTATTTATTTCGTAAAATATACAAATTAATAACTATGTAAGTGCGACAAGAAAAAACTTAGTTTATTAGTAATAGAATAGAAATAAAGTGATATGTAAGAAACGCACCTTTGCTTCTTCTTTAAGTTAATTTTCAGTTCAAAGTTTATTTCTAATTAATTATGCTGTTTATATTCGCAAATGGAACACACGATCATACATATACTATACTAGGGATGTATTACAAGTTTTCGGGAACTGGAACTCTTAGGTCTGTAATTTTAGCAGATTGCAAGATCTTTATCCTACCCACTACAGTTGTTGTTGTTGTTGTTTTAACAACAAAATCACTCCCCGAAGGTTTTGGGGAGTGTTGTCGAAATAACAGTCCTTGGCCGGATATGAATCCGGTACGCTCCGGTACTCCCTTGCGGTACTGCCCGACTGTCGTGGGAGCGATTTGGTATGACCAGTGCAACCTTCTAGGTCATGGCATCCCTCCTTCCGAAAGGAAAGAGAAGATGGGTAATGAGAGGTGGGAGGCATCATATCCGTAGATCAACCATCGAGTTGCACATCATTACCTTTGTGCATATTGGTCGCCTCTTACGACCGGTATGCCTACCGCGGGCATATTCTAAGCTCCAACCCGCAGGGGTAACCCACTACAGTCGGATACTCTTGTTGTTGTACTCCCTTGAAGTACTGCCCGATTGTCGTGGTATTAATTTGATATGCATAGGTCACATCACCCCATGTCATGTAGGAAGGAAAATATGGGGAGTGAGAAATGGGAGGTGTCATATGCGTAGATCAAGCATCGAGTTAATTTTAATTTAAATTTTATATTTACGTAATTTCATAAAATTAGGTAAACTTAATGTTTTTTTTGTTTGTCACCATTAAAATAAACTCCTAAAGTTTAGGGTATTTATGCTAAGGTACGTCCCTAGTAAATACATATGCACATGGAAAATTGTTTATCGTACACCTCATTCTGTTGTGGCGACGAATTCGCCAAATCAGTATTGATAAGATACAATTTCTTGTAGAAGTATAAAGTTTGTATATTTAGGGGTCCGAAGGGCACAATCGCTTTTTACAAACAACATCTTTTCGCTTTTTGTTACGAGCATGCAGGATTAACAAATCTGAATTGAAAGATTAAATTAACTCAACATTTTTTCAGAAAACGCAGATCGGTTTTAAGTTTGGAACCCATTAGGATAGATACAAGTTTAATATTAAACAGATGGGGAAAATCACAAAATGTGGTTCTATAATTGATACTATGAAATATTTTATATATTGGTTTTAAATATTAACCGGTTTTTTCATAAAACAATTTTTTTTTTAAATTTAGCCTTATGTAATAAGGCCTTCAAACCATGATACATATTTTTTGTATTAATTACATTGGTTACTATATCCTCTATAGGCAAAATAAATAGTTCTTATAACTTTTTATTATTTATTTGTATGAATTTACATATATTCGCAGATTGCTACCATGTCTACTATGCTTCCTGGAAATATTATCTATGGCGGTCCAATTACAATCAAAGAAAGCTTGTCCTATAAATCGTTGGGTCATTATCTTCTGGAGAAAAACAAAAGTTTCGGTGATAAAATAGTGATGATTGACGCTTTAAGTGGTCAAGAGTATACAGGAAAATATATGTATGATTCGGTTGTGCGTATGGCTTGGGTACTGCAGCACTTGGGTGTTAAGAATGGTGATGTTATTGGACTATCCAGTGAGAATAACATTGGTTTCGCCATAACTTTGTTTGCTTCATTTGCTGTTAATGCTACAGTGGCACCGCTTAATGTAACATATTCAGAACGTAAGTACTTAAAAACCTTCTAATGTTTAAACATATATTAAGATGTGTTTATTTATTCAAAACAATTGATGTCCCCTTATAAAGGAGATGAGCTCGCAAAACAAGCATAGGATGCCATTTACAGTTATTAAGAAAATCCTTCAGATCCAGATTCACAGTGTAACCTTTCCTTAAATCTGTGGGCACAAGTCATAAACGCCTAAGTCAAAAGTCATGCAATCAACGAGTTCGTTGAAAACGTTTCAAATCTCGAATTTGTTATATGCATTTACCAATTGATGATTCCTAATTAATCGTACATACATACATACATATGCATATGCACAATAAAAATGCATTCCTGCTTCCTTAGTACATATTAAGTGAAAACAATTAACTTAAC